>BLBF01000051.1:14593233-14656200 GCA_015471245.1 Laticauda colubrina
GGCTCAGACCCGCGATGCTGAGAGGTCCTTCCTCCATGCCATGGGGTGTCAGCCCCAGTACTGATGAGAGATGTACTGAGGCCGGGTTGGCTGTGGGGTGGAGGAAGGAGTAGTGTAGTGGAGCTGTCTGGTCTGCAGCTGGGTGAGGATTGGCATGGGTGGCATCGCTGTCGTTGGTGGCATCTGTGTCGTGGGTGGCATTGGTGGCATCAGTGGAACCGGTGGCAATGGTGTCACCCGATGACTCTGTGCCTGGGCTGGTAAGAGCTGCTGCCTGTTCTGCTGGACCTCCTGGTAGCCGTAGCCCTGGTAGGTGAGGGGCTGGGGGAAGCCTTGGTATGGGAGGGACATCACCTGGGGTGGAGGAGCAGACCTGGAGTGGGTGGGAGCAGGTTCATCTGGGTCTGGAGGGTTGTGAAGCAGCTCTGTGATCCGGTCCTTCACCACCTGGTACTGGGGTTCCGCCATGTCCTTGAGGGTCAGGTTGACACAGGTGAGGAAGGGCTTGCGGTTGGAGGATGAGGAGTTGGTGCTGACCAGCTGAGAGAGGAGATCTATACTGGTGCGGATTGTGTCCCTGATCTCCAGCAGGACAGTGTGGCTCTGCCCTTCCTGCTGTCTGGCTCTCTGCCTTTCTGTGAAGGCGGAGCTGGGTGGTGGTGGATGCGGCTACGACTGTGGTGGACTCGATGTCTCCTCTCTCCCACCTCACCAGGGAGTCCTCCACATGCTCCACCACGGTGACAACAGTTGTCCACGGGTTCTCCGCCGTGGCATGCTCCACAGAAACCTGCCCGGAGACAGGGACTGACTCTCGGCCGGAAAAGGACTGGGTTTCAGCAGCCTGCCGGAGAGAGAGGGTAGACAGAGGGGGTCCTGGTGCTCCTCGGTGGCGGATCTCCCCCTCCAGGAAGCTGCACCTGGCCATAACGTAGGCCTCTCTGTCTGTCAGCTTTACTGTGGCCTGGCCAGATTTCTTCAGGTGCAGCTTCCCATACCAGGTGTGCATATGTTTTCACCAGCCGAGGAGCACCAACGATGTGTAACCCATACTCTCCGCCCTCTCTTTCCAAGCAGCCTGCTTCCGCTTGGTGTCCCTGTACAGCCGGTGTCCCTTCCGCCACAGATAGTCATTCTCTCTCAGCCACTCCAGCACCTCATCCTCGTGTTCCTCCTCAATGAAATACTGCCTCCTCTCCCATCCCCACATATGCCTCTTCCTCCCTTTGGCAGGACCAGATGGGCCCTCATCAGAGTGGCTCCCAGGTTGTAGGGTCTGCTCCTCCACACCAGCAGCAGCAGCAGCACCAGCAGGATCATCATCATCATCATCATCACCAGCAGGATCATCATCATCATCATCATCATCATCATCATCATCATCATCATCACCAGCAGGATCATAATCATCATCATCAGCAGCAGCAGCAGCAGGATCATCATCATCATCATCAGCAGCAGCAGAAGCAGCAGCAGCAGCAGCAGGATCAGCAGGACCAGGATCAGCAGCAGCAGAGTAATCACCAGGAGCCCCAGCAGCACCAGCACCAGCAGCACCAGCAGCACCAGCAGCTCCAGCAGCACCAGCAGCACCAGCAACACAAGCAGGACCAGGAGCATGAGCAGGACGAGCAAGACCAGGAGCACGAGCAGTACGAGCAAGTCCAGGAGCATGAGCAGGACGAGCAAGTCCAGGAGTACGAGCAGGACGAGCAGGACCAGCAGCAGCTTCAGCAGAGTGCGCAGCAGAAGCACCACTGCCAGGAGCAGCTTCAGCAGAAGCCCTAGCAGAAGCAGAGTCAGGGACAGGGGGCGGGAGGGTTGCCCTATCCCTCTTGCCAGGGATGGCGGCAGGTTGCTGAGACTTTCGCTTCTTCCCCATGGTTGTGGGGTTGCTGGCTGGCAGGGAGGCTGGCAGGCACCAAGGCTGGCAGGAAGCCTGGCACCAAGGCTGGCAGGAAGGCTGGCAGGAGCCTTGCAGGAAGGCAGGCAGGTAGGCAGGCAGCAAGGCTGATAAGCAGGCAGGCACCAAGGCTGGCAGGCAGACTGGCAGGCAGGGAGGCTGGAAGGCAGCAAGGATGGCAGGCAGGGAGACAGCAAGGCTGGCAGGGAGGCTGGCCAGGAGGCTTGGATGCAGGCTGGCAGGAAGGCTGGCAGCAAGGCTTGCAGGCTTGCTGGCAGGCATGCAGGCAGGCAGAGCAGGCAAGGACTCGATTTATCCTGCAGCAGGTCTTTCCTCCGAATGCTGGCCATGTGCGAGCTGCTTCCCTTTATATCCGGGGGGCTTGTGTAATACACCCCCCGCATGCGCAATTAACGCCAGGCATCCGTTAGGCTTCCGCTGTTCATCCGCTTCATCCACTGTGCATCTGCTCTGCATCCGCTCTTTCTGTCCCATGTCCGCTTTGCTGAGGCCCCCCGGAAGCCCTGCGGATGTGCCATCCACTCTCATCTGCTTCCATCCGCTAGGCTTCCCTTCCGCATCCGTTTTCCATCCGCTCTGCATCCTCCCCGTGTCCGTGTTATCCGCTCTGGTTATGCATATTTTTGCCCCTTTTGAGAGTGGATAACAACGGATGGAACATTTTGCTCATCCGTTGTGTCCATTTTGCATCCATTGGGCAGTGTGACAGGGCCTTAAACAATTTCCGAACACACCTAAATAGCACACACCACAAAATCAAGTTCACCCTGGAAACGGAAATAAACAAACAACTACTATTCCTAGATGTACTAATCTACAAAAGAACAGATGGCACACTGGGACACACCGTATACCAGAAGAAAACACACACCAACCGCGACCTCAACACCCAATCCCACCACCACCCAGCACAGATAAAATCCATGGCGAAAACACTAATTACCAGAACCAAAGGCCTGGCAGACAAGACACATATAAAGACTGAACTATGCACCCTGACTAAAGTATTGACAGCCAATGGCTTCCACAAAAACAAAATCACCAACTTGATCCACAAAAACTCACCAAGACTTAACAGAGACCTAGAAGATCAACAGACCTATGGAACAGCTGTCTTGCCCTACATAAGAGGTACTACAGATAAAATCAGTAAGATACTATACAGGCATCACATCAAGACTGCCTTCAAAACTGACAAAAAAAAAGCAGCCATCCTTAGAAACCCCAAAGACAAAATTGACCTGGAAAACCAAGGCATATACGAAGTTCCCTGTACATCATGCCTGGCCACATACATTGGACAGACCAATAGAAGAATAAGTACCCGCCTAGATGAACACAAAAATGCAGTAAAAAAGCTGGAACACACCTCCTAACTAGTCCAACACATGAAAACCACGGGTCACAACATCAACTTCACTAAACAGCACTAAAACCCTAGCCACTATCGAAAACCCCAGCCACAGAATCATCAGAGAAGACCTGAAAGCATGAATAGAAGAGATGATTCCACCAGACGGTCAATCATTTGGAAGCCTGCATTCTTAAATAGAAAGATCTCCATGCCAGAAGCCAGGCAAACACTTGGGCAAAAACAGACTCCCTCTGATAGCTCCAACCCAAACACCCCCCCACCATGGACCCAGGTGAAACACAGCTTGCTAATGAATAGCACCTTGCTAATGAAGAGCAGCCGTCCCTTCACACGGAGCCAAGCTGCACTGAAAGCCTCCAACACAAGAACAGAGTGTTGCCAGCCAATCAAAGCCACAAAACAGACAGAAGAAACCAGAAACACCAATCAATCAAACTCTAAGTCCAATGAACACAGATCCAGGCTCCCAGCCAATCAGAATGGACCAGCCTCAATTTGAAACCAGGAACTAACTCTATACAGAAGCCTGAGGATGGCAGATGAGATTCTGCTGAAACGTTGCTACACCTTTAACAGAACTACAATGACATGGGATAATACCTGAAGGAAGCTAAAAAGCACATATATACATATATATATATGTGCTGTTTAGCTTCCTTCGGGTATTATCCCACGTCATTGTAGTTCTGTTGTAGTTCATTGTAGTTCTGACGTGGGATAATACCCAAAGGAAGCTAAACAGCACACATGTAAGTACCCGCGAAAACCTAAGAAAACACACACACATATATATATATAGACATATATATACATATACACACACACACATACACACACACACATTCACATAGAAACACACACACACACTTATATATGCAATTTGTATATATTTCCATATGGACACTGCTCAAAAAAATAAGTAATCTGAGGATCTCATCTTGATACCTAGTGGCAGTCAGGCTTCTTCTGGTGAGCACGTGGAGGGCTGTGCAGCCCCCTAAAGAAATGCCACCCCACACTATTACTGACCCACTTCCAAAGTGGTCTTGCTGGAGGATATTGCAGGCAGCAGAACATTCTCCAGTGTCTCCAGACCCTGTCTGTCACATGTACTCAGTGTGAACCTGCTTTCATCTCTGAAGAGCACAGGTGGTAGTGGAGAATTTGCCAATCTTGGTGTTCTTTGGGAAAAACCAAATATCCTGCATGGTTTTGGGCTGTAAGCATAACCCCCACCGTGGACGTTGGGCCCTCATACCACCCTCGTGGAGTCTGTTTCTGACCAATTGAGCAGCCACATGCACATTTGTGGCCACTGGAGATCATTTTGGAGGGCTCTGGCAGTACTCCTCCTGTCTCTCCTTGCACAAAGGCGGAGGTAGCGATCCTGATGCTGGGTTGTTGCCCTCCTACAGCCTCCTCCATGCCTCCTGATGTACTGGCTTGTCTCCTGGTAGTGCCTCCATGCTCTGGACACTACGCTGACAGACACAGCAAACCTTCTTGCCACACCTCGCATTGATGTGCCATCCTGGATGAGCTGCACTACCTGAGTCACTTGTGTGGGTTGTGGACTGTCTCATGCTACCACTAGAGTGAAAGCACCGCTAGCATTCAAAAGTGACGAAACTATCAGCCAGAAAGCATAGGAACTGAGAAGTGGTCTGTGGTCACCACCTGCAGAACTACTCCTTTATTGGGGATGTCTTGCTAACTGCCTGTGCTTTCCACCTGTAGTCTATTCCATTTGCACAACAGCATGTGAAATTGATTGTCAATCAGTGTTGCTACCTAAGTGGACAGTTTGATTGCACAGAAGTGTGATTGACCTGAAGTTACATTGTGTTGTTTAAGTGTTCCCTTTTTTTCTTGAGCAGTGTATATATGTATACATATCAGTGGTGGGATTCAACTTTTTTTACTAGTGATTTTGTGTGTGTGGCTTGGTACGCATGGCAGAGATGTAAACTGTAAAATCTCTTGTCAGAGATGGTTGCTGGTTGATATTTTCTGGTTACTACTCTGAACTACTCAAAATTTCCACTACCGGTTCTCTAGAACTGGTCAGAACCTGCTGAATATCACCTCTGATACACACACACACACACACACACACACACACACACACACACATATCTTTTTGCTTTCTGTTACATCTAATTTTGGCTTCATTGCACATTAAGTTTAGGCTGTAAATTTGTACATTGCATAGTTATCCTTGGGCAATTGATGTTCTCTATACATTTTCTCTGTTTTAACTATTAAACATCAGAGCCAAAAGAGAAAGTGGAGAATCTATCTTGCATCTTCCCATTTGTCTATAATGGCAAGCTGTATTTCAGCTGCACAACAGAGGGACGACATGATGGGAAACGTTGGTGTGCCACTACTATTAACTATGATCTTGACAAGAAATGGAAGTTCTGTCCAGAGGAATTGGGTAAGAGACAAAATAAAGGAAAAAAAAGAAACAAAACCTTTTCTCCAAATCGCCCTTATGGAAATAAGCTATTTTAACACATGATTTAATTCAGAAATTAATGACTCTATATTCAGTGGCCATATTTTTCCACTGAAATATCTGTACATTGGCATTTGATGGCCAAATGCCATTTGAAGGTGCAACAGTAACTTTTTCTCTTCTGGAAAGTCCATATATCTTTCTTCATTTGCTTTTTATTTTAATATTTAATAGGAACAGAGCCACAGCAAGACGATCCAACTTGTGTTTTCCCATTCATCTACAAGGGCAAATTCTACAGTGTATGTATTGATGAGGATATGGATAATGGGAAGCTCTGGTGTTCCACAAGTAGCAATTATGACAAAGATAAGAAATGGCAATATTGTAATGTTACAGGTAAGCAACAAAATGAATGCTTTGTTCCATGGATTTTCAAGCAGTGGGCCAAGTTAGTTCAAGGAATGGAGACTAGTTTTTAAAAAGTTATCCTATATGGAACAGAAACTGCTTGATGGGAACTCTTGTGTGTGTGTGTGTGCGCGCGCACGCGTATGTGTGCATATGGTGTGGTATTGACAACTTACATTTGTTTCTTATTTATAGTATACAATCTTCATGACAATTATGAAGTGATAACTCTATGTTAAATTTTATAAATTTTGAAATGGAGGATCACAAAAGTTACATTTGAACAAAGAATGCAGTATTTAAGAAAAACTTCTGTAACAAAAAAACTGAAGATCATTTAACTAATACTAAAGTATACAGAATAATCTAGAAGTCAATTGCATAGACCCATGAAGGCGAATCTATGGCATGCATGGCAAGTGGCATGCAGAGCCATTTCTCTGGGCACACGAACCTGGAACAGATCCACTGTGCATGTATGCACCCCACTAGCCAGCTGATTGTCGGGTATTGCCATGCATGCATGAGGGAGACACACAGGCAGTTAATCAGTTAAGGTTAATTACACCCAACTTGATTGCAGGAAATATGGCTTCAGTAACAGGAATACTCTATGTGTTACTGAACACATACTGAATATGTCTGGAATACTTTACCTGACTCTGTGGTTTTTTTCCCCTAAAATGTTAACCTTAGACTGTCTACTATTGACCTCACCCCTTTCCTAAGAGGTCTGTAGGAGGCATGTATAAGCATACCAATGTGCCTACCATCCCTGTCCTATTGTTTCTTTTATATATATATTATTTTTCTGATATGTATCCATGTATTCATAACTATTTTTACTTATGCCTATTATCTTGTAAGCAATTGACAAATACAATAAAATAAAAAATAAAAATAAATAGATGCATGCGCATGTGCAGGGGAGCAGGGTGCGCATGGGGCTGTGTCATGTGCATATGTGCAGAGGTGCTTGGTGCAGGGGTGATTGCACATAAGCAGGGGGCAGAGGGGTCACGTGTGCATTGCATTAAGGAGCACTTCAACACGTGATGATGAAAAGGTTAACCACACTGGGATAGACTATGGGGAAAGGTATTATTAACTGAAACTTAAGACTTGCCAAAATTTGATAGAGTCATAGCTGTATTACAATGTCTAGAAACTATATCGTAGGAAATCTGTATGCTATACAGTATATCCTATTATTTCTATTAAAGTAAATTGGAGTTTCATCACAAATTTAGTTTAATTTACTTTATTGTCATTGCACCTTGTATAATGAACTTAGATACCATCTTCAGTGTACATTATGACTATGAAAATAAAAACAAACACACAACCTTCACATTCTATACACTGAATTGAAAACCCCTGATATTACATTAATATTGCACTATACAGTAAAATTCAAAAGAGCTACTACCCTGGGATAGAAGCTGTTTTTCAGCCCATTTGTCCTTGTTTTTATTATTCTGTACTGTCTGCCAGATGGTAATAGTTCAAAAATTGGGTTCCCAGGATGAGATGGATCTTTGAGAATGTTTTGAACTTTCTTAAGGCAGCGGGAGCTATAAAGCTCTTCCAAAGAGGCGAGAGGGCAATCAATAATCTTCTGGGCAATGACATTAACCCTCTGGAGTGCTTTCTATCTGCCACTGTGCAATTGGCAGACCATACAGAGGTGCATTAAATTAAAATACTTTTTATGGTGCAGCGTTAGAAGCAGGGGTAGAATTTTACCGGTTCTGTCCACTTCTGTAGAACTGGTAGCTCTGAAGAGCATCAGACATAGATCCGGTTCTATGTCTGCTGCTGTTCTGGCCCACCTGCCTGCCTGGGCTCTTACCTGACCTTTATTTCCTGCTTTTTCAACCTCAGCAGCATTGCGTGGCACAGTTGCAGTTGAAAAAGCAGGAAAAAAGTGCTTTCCAACCTCTGCATACCCACACACAGCGCTGCTCAGCTGTCCAGGCAGCAAGCTGACGATGTTATATACGTACGCGCAGCAAAACGTAAAATCACCAAACTGATAGTTACGCTGGTTGGATCCCACCTCTGAGTAGAAGGTCACCAGCAGTTTTTCATTCTGTTGTTTTCTGGGAAGTCTCAGGTAGTGTAATATTTTTAAATAAAATGTACCTAGGAGGAAATTGCAGAATATAGATCCTGATTGTTTTCTAACAGTATTATTCTGAGGATATAAGCAGATAAATATTTTTCCACTCTGTATTTGTTGCACATGTATTTAGGACTGAATATTTCACATCATTTTATTTATTTATTTTTTATTTGTCAATTGCTTACAAGATAATAGGTAAAAGTAAAAACATAGTTATGAATACATGGATACATATAAGAAAAAAAAAAAAGAAACAATAGGACAGAAACGGTAAGCACATTGGTGCGCTTATGCACGCCTCCCTACAGATCTCTTAGGAAAGGGGTGAGGTCAATAGTAGACAGTCTTAAGGTTAAAGTTTTTGGGGTTTGGGGAAGAAACCAGAGAGTCAGGTAAGGTATTCCAGACATTGACCACTCTGTTGCTGAAGTCGTATTTTCTGCAATCAAGTTTGGTGCAATTAACCTTGACTTTGAATCTATTGTTTGCTTTTGTGTTGTTATGGTTGAAACTGAAGTATTCATTGACATGTAGGATATTGCAATGTATGATTTTATATACTAAACTTAGATCGGACTGAAGGCGGCATAGTTCTAGGTTTTCTAGGTCTAGAATTTTGAGTCTGGTGGGATAAGGTATTCTGCAATGAGTAGAGGAGTGGAAAACTCTTCTTGTGAAATATTTCTGGACTTTCTCAACTGTGTTAATATCAGATACGTAATGTGGGTTCCAGACTGATGAGCTGTATTCAAGTATTGGTCTAGCAAATGTTTTGTATGTTCTAGTTATTAGTGTAATATTACCTAAAAATACAAGAAAAAGCTACATAATATTAGGTTAACAACTCTTAATGCCTTTTTGGCTATGTAGTTACAGTGGCTCCAGCACTTAGGTCATTTGAGATGAGTACTCCAAGATCCTTGACAGAGTTTGGCTCATCAACAAGGTCTTGACTATTCAAACTGTATTTTATTTTCTGATTTTTTTTGCCAATATGTAGGACAGAGCATTTATTTGTTGAGATTTGAAGTTGCCATTTGTTTGACCATTCTGATACATAGTCAAGGTCTTTTTGAAGCATAGCAGTATTGTCTGTGGTGTTGAATAGCTTTACATCATCAGTGAAGAGAATGCAATTACTCTTGATATAATCACAGGGGTCATTTATGTAGAGTATGAAAGAGTTTGTCCTAGAACACTGCCTTGGGGGACACTGCTGTTGACAGGTACAGAATTTGATAGGATGCTCTCAATTTTGACCATTTGCTGTCTGTTTGACAGGAATGCTTCTATCCAGTTATGCAGATGTCCAGAGATACCATAAGATTTTAGTTTTAGGAATAGTTTGTTGTGTACCACTGAATCAAAGGCTTTACAGAAGTCGATGTAGATTGTGTCTATTGCTTTGCCCTGATAGAATTCTGTAGTCCATATGTTTTTGCAGTATAAGAGTTGCAGGTTACATGACAGTTTTTTCCGAAAACCAAATTGTTTATTAGAGAGTAGGTTGTTTGTTTCCAAGTGGAGGATAATAGATTGGTTCATAATTAATTCCATGACTTTACAGGTGACGCAGCATAAAGAGATTGGTCTGTAATTTTCAACTAGGCTGGGGTCTCCCTTTTTGAAGATGGGGATGATCATGGCTTGTGACCAGCAAGGAGCTGGTCCTGAAAGATTTTTCAAATATTATGCTTAGAGGTTCGGATATGGCAGTGGATAGCTTTTTTAAGAAGTAGGCACATATTCCATCCGCTCCAATAGATGGTTTTAGATTGTGTAGTGCTTTTTCAACATTGTCTTCTGTAAAATTGATATGTATTTGATCATTGTAGTTGTCTGTGGTTCGACTAGGAAATACTGGGCATGATCCATTGCTGGATCAAATACTGAGCCAAAGAATGTATTAAAGAGATTGGCTTGACCATTTGGTCCTTTCAAGGGTGGGATGGACCTTGAGTCTTTTAGTTTGTTGTTTACAAAATTGTAGAAAAAATCATATGTGGAATCATATGTGAAAGGTATTCAGAACCTTATTTTCATTTTACCTTTTTCTTTTAAGATCCAGAACCTGATCTAATAATCGTGAATCCACTTTGTGTATTCCCATTCATCTACAAAAGCATCTCCTATAATACATGTACAACAGAGGGTATGAGTGATAGGAAGCTGTGGTGTGCCATTACGAGCAATTTTGATTTGGATAATACATGGGTGTACTGCAATATCACAGGTAGGATTAACACAGACAAAATTTTTGAAACAGAAGTATACAACTTCAGTTATAGGTCCAGAATCATATATTTTGCCCGTGGACCAGGTTTGTTTATTTGTTTGAATATTTAATATGACAGATATGGATTGTATTCAATACAGTGAAAATAAACATATTAATCAGTTGCAGTTTATGTAGTGCTTTAGATAATGGATTATTTAGCTCTTTGAGTGACTCTCTGGCCAAGAGTTGTTCTTATCCCTTTCCCATCTTTTCTTGAGCTTCAGGAAAAAAGTCAAAATAAATAAATTGTTAAAAAAGAAAAGCCAAAATAAACCACAAACACAACATTTAAACATTTGGTCTTTGCCTGGTATGTTGGAAATATTTTTTCCCAAAGTGATTGATGATGAGAAAGAAGATAGTGTGGCCAATATGAGAGTACCTAATTTGGCAGGATTTGAAAAACAAACCATTTCAGAATGGAGCATTCTGGAGAATTTGGAATATTCTGTTCCTCCTTTGGACTCTGTTCTGAAGAAGCTTCTTGAATGAGAAACAAAACAAACAAAGAAAGTTCTGGTGCCTTTTTAAAAAGCACCTTTGGGACAACCACGACTTGCATGATTGAGAATCTCTATAGATGTCCTTTTGACGTGTTAGGGCTGACCCCAAACTTTTTGGGTGACCATGAATAGCAGTGGATAAATGTGCAAACTAGATATGGCTAGTTTTTTCAAGTCTTTCTTTTATAATGGAAAAATTATGAATTTCTTAGCTTTTAAATAGTTGTTTAAAGTCAATTTTAGGACTTTCACTAAAAGTTTTGAATCATATTACCAACAAATGGAAGAAAATGAAGCCATTGGATTTTTAGCACCTAGAGCCAGAACTGGCCTCTAGAAAATCATGAACAAAGGACCTGAAGCCCACAATTGGCTAAGGGATCTCATATGTGCAGTCCTCATTTAGGAGTTCCAGGGCAGATATTCTGGGATAGATAGCCCTGTTCTCCAGAGAAGTATAGCTAAAGTTTGTTGCTATTGTACTTACTACTATTGAACTTTTATCTTAATACAGCTATTTCATACTTTCATAGAGTTGGCCTCCAAATTGATGCTTTTGGCTGAAACAGATCTTCCAAGATTTGGAGAAACCATTGTAATGTAATTTATCATACACTGTGCTGTTATCACTGGAGAAAATGAACACAATCAGTATCTGTCAACCAGCAGTAGATTCAAATGCCATACCTGTAGTTGTTTCTATATTCAATATATTGAGCCCAATTAACATCATAGGAACAAGCAAATAAAAATAGTCAGAGATGGTATTCAGCAGGTTCTGACCAGTTCTGGAGAACCAGTAGTTGAAATTTTAAGTAGTTCAGAGAACTGGCAAATACCACCTGTGACTGGCCCCATCCCTCACCTGTACTCTGCCTCCTGAGTTCCAGCTGATTGGCTGGGTCTTCTTTTGTTGCTCTGCACAGGAGAACAGACCTGGAAAACAGGTTAGTGGGGTGGGGAGGGAATAGGATTTTGCAGCAACCTTCCCCTGCCATGGCCACCAAGCCAGCCCACAGAACTGGTAGTAAAGTGGACGTGGAATGGAAAGAGTGGATGCAGAGTGGATGCCGAGCGGATGAAGTGGATGCAGAGCGGAAGCCTAGCGGAAGCCTAGCAGATGCCTAGCGTTCACTGCGCATGCGGGGAGGATGCATTGCATCAGCCCCGCGGATATAAAGGGAAGCAGCTTGCAAGCAGGTCACCATTCAGAGGAAAGACCTGCTTCCAGACACAGCTTGCCAGCCAGCCAGCCAGCCAACAAGCCAGCCAGCCAGCCAGCAACCCAACAACCATGGGGAAGAAAAGGAAGCCTCTGCCATCTGTTGCCAGCCCTGGCAAGAGGGACAGGGCCACCCTCCCATCCCCTGGCCCTGACTCTGCTTCTGCTGGGGCTTCTGCTGCCCGGGCTCACTCTTCTGGTGCTGGGGTTTCTGCTGATGCTGCTTCTGGAGGTGGTGCTTCTGCTGGTACTTACTCTGCTGGCACTGTTCCTGGTCCTACTGGTCCTGCTGGTGGTCCTGGTCCTGCTGGTGGTCCTGGTCCTGCTGGTCCTGCTCGTGCTGCTGGTCCTGCTCCTGGTGCTGCTGGTGCTGCTGGTCCTGCTGCTGGTCCTGCTGGTCCTGCTTTTGCTGCTACTGCTGTTGTTGTTGCTGCTGCTGCTGCTGGTGGTGTGGAGGAGCAGCCCCTACAACCTCGAAGCCCCTCTGATGAGGGCCCATATGGCCCTGCCAAAGGGAGGAAGAGGCAGACGCATGAACGGGAGAGGAGGCAATACACAATTGAAGAGGAACATGAGGAGGAGGTGCTGGAGTGGCTGATGGAGAATGAATATCTTTGGCGGAAGGGACGCAGGCACTATCGAGACACCAAGAGGAAGCAAGCTGCTTGGAGAGAGAAGGCGGAGAGCCTGGGCTACACTTCAGAGGTGCTCCTTGGCTGGTGGAACCACATGCACACCTGGTACGGGAAGCTGCATCTCAAGAAATCTGGCCAGGCCATGGTCAAGCTGACGGACTGAGAGACCTATGTGATGGCTAAGTGCAGCTTCTTGGAGGGTGAGATCTGCCACCGAGGAGCAGCCCCTCTCACAACCCTCTCTCTCAGGAAGCCTGCTGAGAGCCTGTCCTCTTCTGGCCAAGAGTCAGTTCCTGTGTCCAGGCAGGTATCTGTGGAGTGTCCCACGATGGATACCCCGCCGACAGCTGCACTTCACGTGGCGGAGTGCGTGGAGGACCCCCTGACAAAGTGGGAGCAAGGAGAGGGCACTTCCATCACAGCCCAACCTGCATCCACCCACAGCTCCATCTCCACTGAAAGGCAGAGAGGCAGACCGGAGGGGCAGAGCCACACTGCCCTGATGGAGATCAGGGACACCATCAGGAGCAGCGTAGATCTCCTCTCTCAGCTGGTACACACCGATGCCCCATCCTCCAACCACAAGCCCTTCCTCACCTACATCAACCAGACCCTCATGAACATGTTGGAACCCCAGTACCAGGTGGTGAAGGACAGGATCACCAATCTTCTTCACAACCCTCCAGACCAAGCTGAACCTGCTCCCACCCAGTCCAGGCCTGCTCCTCCAACCCAGGTGATGTCACTGCCCTTCCAAGACTTTCCATAGGCCCTCACCTACCCAGGCTACGGCTACCAGGAGGTCCAGCAGCATAGGCAGCCCTTCCAGTCCAGGCACTGATGCCACCGATGCCACCCAGGCCACTGATGCCAGCCATGCCACAAATGCCACCCACGCCACCAATGCCACCGATGCCAGTCCTCACCCAGCTGCAGACCAGACAGCCACACTGCACTGCTCCTTCCTCCACCCCACAGCCAAGCCCGGCCTCAGAACTTCTGTCATTGGTATTGGGGCTGACACCCCATGTCCTGGAGGAAGGGGCTCTCAACATCACGTGGCTGAGCCAGCTGTCTGACAGCTTCCTCAACACACCGTCTCCTGTTGTCCTCTTGGGGCGAGGCACCCCAATAGTGCCTCAGACCAGCACTCCAGCAGCAGCCACCTGCACAGCACCTGGACACTTCACCCCTGAGATGATGGGAATACCTCAGACTGACTGAGAAGAGTGCCAGAGACTGGGTTGCTACCTGTTGACTTTATTTTTGCTTTGGACACTTGACTTGGGTCATTTTTCTTTTACAGCTTGTTATTAATAAAGATTATCTTTGCTTCACACACTTGCTTCATTTATTTTTGTCAATAAAGTCTTGGTGGAAACTTTTAGAAATAGTTTAAGCCTTTGCATGCTTGTGGGATGGGTAAGGATAGCAGTGGGATGGGCAGGGATACCTGCAGATGGCTTCACACTGTTGTAGAATGATGGTGGCTACCAAAAGGAGTGTGTGATGATCCATGGTGGAAATGACTGGATGCTGTGGAAGAGCAAGAGCAAGAGCAAGAGCAAGAGCAAGAGCAAGGCTGCAGAAGTCTGCACCGCAGGCCTGCTGGACTGAAAGTGAGATCCAGGTGATTTCCTCCCCCTTTTTATAGGCAATATAGGTTTTCCACTACGTGTCCTTTTGCATCCTCTAGGCATCCTCTAGATATCCTTAATATCCGAGATAGGTCCCCTCTGCGAACGTTTTTTCCATTTTAAATGCTTTCTTTGAGAGCTGCATCTGCTTTCATCCTTTCTCCGTCCGTGCTACTACTGCTGCGCGTCCGTTCCGCATCCGTTTCGCTTCCTCCCTGTGTCCATTTTCCACTGGAGCAGATTTGAATTGCGCGGATGCGCGGCGGATGCCTAGTGGATATAGCAGATGCATAACGGATGACGACGGATGTAGAACGGATGTTCCCCCTATGTGTTGTGGATGCAGAACGGGCACGTTGGATATATTTTCTGTTCAAAAAATTTTGAGCAGCTCAAAACTTTTTGAGCGGATGGAACCTCAGTCGACGGATGCTGGACGGATAGAGAGGATGAAAAACGGAGGCAGTGAGTACAGAATGGATGAATCGCGTTAACCAATGGATGGCAAGTGTTTCTCTCCATTTTACATCCTCTTTCCATCCATTGGTGCAGTGTGACATGGGTTTAAGTAACCTATTGTTTGCTATGGAATGTTTTTAACTGGAAATTGGAACTAAATACCAAAATCCAGCAAAAACATTGTAAATTATGGCTACATGAATGTGGGATGCTGCAAATGGTTATGAGTGCAGGCTGGTTGCTAAGTGTCCAAAATGCAATCATGTGACCATGGAGGGGGGGCATAAATAGCTTTTTTGGTGTCCATTTTAACTTTTAATGGTTGCTAAGTGAACAGGCCATAAATGAAGGACTACCTACTTCATATACAGTACATTAACTGATTCCTCTTACTATATGTGAATGGTTGCTTTGCTTTCTTATTGAAAGTTTATTTTCACACTGTATCAAAAAAAGTTTCTAATGCACCTCATGCATGAGATTTGAATCTATAAAATAATATATTTTGGTTCTACAATGTAAATCATTTTTAAATAAAAGAACCCACATCAGTGGAATTGAATGATCTGCGATTTTACGAATTTTATGTCATATATTCTGTTCAGATGCTGATCCCAAAGAAATGTGCGTTTTTCCTTTTTTGTACAACCAAAATTTCTACTTCATGTGCACAACAGATGGGATGTTTGGCAAGACACCTTGGTGCTCCCTCACTCAAAACTATAATTCAGACCTGCAATGGACTTACTGTGAACCTTCAGGTAGGAAGAATAGCAATACTACCTAGACTTATATACCGCTTCACAGTGCTTTACTGGGCAGTTTACAGCAGTTTACAGAGTCAGCATATTGCCCCCCAACAGTCTGGTCTTCATTTACTGATCTCAGAAGGATGGAAAGCTGAGTCAATCTTGAGTTGATGAGAATCAAATGGTGCAGAAATAGAAGCAAAACCTTTTTTGTGCATGGAATTTCATAAGGATAAAATGAAACACTGATGATAGCATTTGATTATGTTGAAATATTAAGATTCCCTAGTTTTATGGCAAACCATGTCCAATTTAAAATTAAAGTAGTCATTCAGAACAATATCAAGCACCCAAGTACATCCCTAAATGTAAACTTTCTCTCCAATTAAGTGTTGGACACAAATTACAAAAATAGTCTGTACCTACATGCCATTTTTCTATTAAAATAAGATACTTCCTTGACAGTGTCTTTCTGAGGGACTTCCAAAATCTTATGAGACACCTCAAATTTTACAAACTGAGGAGCTATTTTCTGTCTGAAGAATTTGTAGCACAGAATGAAAGTTCTATTTTAGTAAATGTTCTCTAGGGGAAAGAGATATTTTTAAAAACCTTTAAGTGTGGGGCTTTGTTTTCTTCACAACTCAAAGCATGTTTCTCAAGAAATGAAGAACGTGAATAATGAAATACTCAGAAATATTAAAGGAAATGACTCTAATCATTTCTGTGTTGCCCAAAAAGGAACTAATACATGAAATATGAAGTGGCATTTTATGTTCCTACTTCCATTATTTCAGGGCATCAACATTTTTATAATGAGGAGGGATAAAAACACATGAGTGATGTCACTGTCATGTCAGTGTATTGCATGCTTACATCAGATATTGTGATAATAGTACATCAACATGGCACTCTATATGATTTTCATATTTCTCATGTGTAGTCATTTTTACAACTTTGTGGTTTGTTATGGAAACAGTTGTTTCAGAATATTGTGTTTGAGAGTGATTTATCATTTCTTGTTTCATCGAAAGTGAATTACATTATATAAAACTGAGAAAATATCAGGCAAAAAGCTGAAATATTTTTTATATTAAACAAGGCTATAGGTATTGGAGAGAAAGAAGCACATAGTAGAAGTCACTGCATCTTGTTTATGCATGCATGTCATGATATATTTATTGAATGTATGGGATAAATTGAGATTCTGTATATTGCTCAGAAATGTGCAGTCCTCTCTGAGGTTGGTTGTTTTCTTGCAGACTTTTAATTGCCAAACTAGGTAAAATCATCACTGCTAGCAGCAACCAAGTTCAGAGGGTACCAAGGACTCCACAATTCAGCCATGAGCTACAGCCTTGAGCTATAGAAGAACTATCTTCTATAGTTCTAACTAATTCTTACTCCCATCTGTATATACAGTAAAGGACCTCTTAGAAAGAGGATACAAACTTCCATCCAAACTTTTCAAGAAAACAAAAGGAGTCCAAGTGGGTTACCTGCATGTGATCTCTCTTAATAAATCCATTGCATGAATTGAATGACTACGTGCTTTAGTGTACATTCTTCTATCTTCAGATGATTGAATGCTTGGGTCAGCAGTTACTTTGTTGTAAGGATAATTCTGATTAATTTCCTTCTTATTTGTATTCTTAAATATCAGGGCCTGATGAGATCATGGAAAGTCCACCATGCATTTTCCCATTCATCTATCAGGGAAAACTTTACAGAAATTGTACTGCAGATGGGAGAAGAGATGGGAAATTCTGGTGTGCAACAACACAGAATTTTGATGTTGATAGGAAACTGAAGCTCTGCCAAGATTTAGGTAAAAAAGTTGAATGTTACAAGAAGAAAATAGAAGGGTCATAATAAAATATATGAGGGAATAAGTTTGAACTGAATGACTTAGAGATAGTTGAAGTATGGTTTTGAACATTCTATATGTAAACTAGAAAATGGAATGATGTCTTTGATGCTGCTCCTGTCTATCAAGAGATAATTATCCATCATTAGTGTCTTTCTATAGCTTCTATAAGAACTCCTAAGGATCTGAAGCTTATTGTAATAAAGGCTTGCTCATATTCAATTATCCCTCAGTAGATGTCCATAGGAATGTGGCAGGAGAGAGGGAGAGAAAGAGTCAAAGATGTAACTTTGAGTGTGTATGCTTTTGTTGAATTTTCCATGTGGCAAGATACCTACATACTGTACATAGAACACATTGTCAACCAAACAGAATGGAAATGTCAGTGAACCCCAAAGGTAGGCATAATGTCAAATAGAGCAATACAAAATGTCACTGTTATTCCATCAGAATGTCATCTTGAATTAAGGATGGGGAACTAGTTTTAACACCAATAATGAATTATAGAATAATATCTGTCTATCAATATCTGATTCTATTAAGGATAAAAATGAGTAACATGGTGTCTCCTGTAATCAATGTAACTGAAAACATCCCACAGGATATATACTGGATAAAAATAGAGAAATCTCTCCTTCAAGGAGGGGTTGATGAAGTCAGTTATAACTCCATACATAGAAGCATGACATAATGTAATATATGTGTCTTTCTACTCTGCAAGTTTAAGAAAAGATGGCCTCAAAAAATTATTGAGAAATTGATAAAATAGTGACAAGATATGAAATTGAATACATAAGATGAATATGTAACTGAGATTATGTCTGTATGGAGATGTGATAACCTGGAATCATGCTGTTCTCAAAAAAAAATGCTTTAATTTCATTATGTTTTGTGAAAACCCAAATAAAACTTTTTCAAAAAAAGAAAAGAAAAAAATGGCCTCTAATATGACATTTTGATAATATGTAAGGTGGCATCTCTAAGAATGAATAACAGACATGTCCCTGGAACACCTAAGGAACAAAGTGTTCAGATTTTGTTCCACATAATTTCTATTCATCAAATGATTGAGCAAATGTATTTCTTCTTGTTGTTTTACCCCTTTTGGATAAATGGAATAATAAAAATGAAAAAAGAATAGGATGGATTGATGGATGGATGGACGGAAGGATGTGATCCACAAAGGACATCTTTTCTTGGTTCCTTCCAGTCCCAGCAACAGCACAATTAATACTTACTTAAGCTATTACTTATTGTGCCTGAGGTAGAAATAAAGGAGAAAAATGAATGCTTGAAAGTGTAAAAGCAGACTATTTCAATCATGGAGATTTACTTTTGGTTTATTCATGACTTTTTGTGAAATCTAAATTGGCATTCACGATTGATAAGAATGGATCACATATCCTTGTATTCACTTGGGTTTTTTTTTTTGTTTAAAATCCAGGGCCAGATCCAATGATACAGAGTCCATCATGTGTATTTCCATTCGTCTTCAAGGAAAAGGTCTACAGTACATGCACTAATGAAGGCATGAGTAATGGGAAATTCTGGTGTGCTACCACCAACAATTATGATGTAGATAAAAAATGGGTATATTGTAATGACACAGGTAGGAAAAGAACATCAAATGACTTCATAAGATGTTCAAATACAATGTAAAGATTGGAGAATGAATAAATAAAATTAGTTTTTACACACTAATTGTCAAGGAGAATAAAAGGAGCTGTGAAGAAAGTCAGATATAGAAGGAGAGTGAAGCATCTGTAGGGAGCATAAAAAAATCAGACAGTATGTCCAATGACTGTGTGCATGTAAATCATCCCCAGAACTCTGACTGACTGGATATTTCCATCATCTTGAGTCCCTTATGCATACTCAAAAAAAAGTACAGTTCTTTTCTCATGCAGACTTCCCAAAATTTTGTGCTATGTTTCTATGGGATAAGAAAGAACAAATAGATAATTTTATGTGTCTGCACTTACATGCCAGATACTGTATATCAACCTGGTATATATTTAAATATGCATTTTAGAACAGGTGTTTTTACCTCAAAATACAATTGATATAATTTTTCTTTCAAATATGCATTTTCAAAGAAGATTTTAATTTTTTTAAACTAAAAATATGTAGGAATATTCAGTAAATGCAGAAAAAAGTCAGCATTAATTTTTGTGTTAATTTAGGAATGTTACATGCTAAATTGCTTGGCTTTCTTGTGTAACAGAGATATTACATCAGAAATGCACCACTGCTTGCAATCTCTCACCCTTGGAAAACACATCATTTCCTAATGTGATTAGCTATATTACCATCTGAACAGGAGTGTATAAAGTGCGGCAGCATCCATTAAGCAAAGTCTATATTTTGGACAGAGAGGACTGCTGGTTTGAAAGAGGGGTTAAAGAGGCCATTTATGTCAAAATTGAGGGGGAGGGATACAATATCATGTATCTCCAATCTACACCACCATTGTTTCAACAGTTCCAAGAAGGTTCCACACCAATTTGCACCACTCAGGTGATCCTGATGACACAGATAAGCCTCCAGGAAACCTTAACCCACTAAAAGAATGCAAATAACCAGATGTATGCAAGGAGTATAAATCCTTCCATTCCCCACCATTCAGTCACAGCTGAAGAAGCTTCTTGGATTATCTTCAAAGAAAATCCAGAAAGCCCAGTTGCCTCTTGAAAAAAAGCACCTTTGAGACAATCATGACCTGGATGACTGAGAATCTCCACAAACAAGGAAAGAATATATTGGAGAGAGTTTTGCAATAACTATGAATTCTTCTTTTTTATTGTCAGGGCCTGAAGAGAATGTGGAAAGTCTACCATGTGTCTTTCCATTTGTCTTCAAGAACCAGGTTTATACTGGTTGTACCACAAATGGCCGGAGTGATGGAAGATACTGGTGTGCCATCAGCAGTAACTATAATATTGACAGAATGTGGAGGTTCTGTTCAGAGGAATCAGGTGATCTCATGAGAAATGTATTAAATGTCATTCATTGGAAAAAGTGGCTGGATGTGTATATGTCAGGCTTCTCCCTTGCTAGATAGGATTTAGCCAAATAAATTCTAATCTCTGAATCCATGGATTCCTTTTAGAAAGTTTCTGGTATTTTGGAGGTATAGGAAATGGAGAAAGAAATGCTAGGGTACTATGCAGGAACTATAATCATATCTGCTTTACATGACAGGGCTTATGTCTTTCCAATATTTTGACTTGATGTCTTTCCAATATTTTGAAGACTTGATGTCTTTCCAATATTTTGAATTTCACGAACCATCAATCTCACAGCTTGATTAATAACCAATGGTAAGAGATTGTGAGAATTAGAACCCAAGATATCTGGAGGTGCTATTTGGCATACACCTGACATGGAAGGACTCATGTACAAATATTATTTTTGTCCATGCATAGTTTATTCTTAACAAACATGATGGCTATCAAAGCAGGTTGCTTTTACAAGAGATGAGGTACATTCCAGTTTGGGCTTGTGTCTACTGCCCTTCAATAAAGGCAGGTGTAGAGTCTGCTATCATAAGGAGCATAATAAAATAGGGATATTTTTTTTGTGTTTCAAATATTTGTATGATTTTCTTTTCATTAGGGCCAGATCCAAATGTTGAAGATCCAACATGTGTCTTCCCATTCATCTACAAAGATAAATTATACACAACATGTACTGCAGATGGCATGAGAAATGGAAGATGCTGGTGTGCAACTACGAGCAACTATGATATAGATAAGAAATGGACCTACTGTAATATCACAGGTAGGATAGAAGCAGTAGTAGTAGCAGTAGCAAAATACCACTGCTGCTAATTCCAACAACAACCAGTTTTCTGGACATAAACTTATAATACTAACTTATAGGCAACATCAACAATTATAAAATGGAAATATAATAATAGCTTTTGGTTTGTTTGGTTTTTGAGACAGTATAGCGTGGTGGTTAAACTGCTAGGCTAGAAACAAGGATATTATATTCTATCTAGATCATCATCAATCATGGAACTTTCCTGAGTGATTTTGGATTGTTCATTCTCTTTCAGTTCAACCTATTTCAAAGGATTGTTGTGGAGGAAAATAGGCAACGAATGCTTCCTACACACTTTGAGTTGCTAAGTGAAAGTAGGATATATCTTTATTAAATGCATAAAAATCAAATCACAGCAGATTTTTGGATAGACCTTTATCTCATTTCTATTACTTTAGAGATCCTTCTTATAGTAGGTAATTAGGATGAAGGTCTGCTTCTCTAATTAGCAAAATATACACAGCATGATTCTAAGTGAGAAATAATTTTTTGAACCTCTTTGCAAGAAAGGCACCCAGGTTGTTTGCTGGTGAGAACTTTCTTTATTGTCTCTTTTTATCTTTTCCACAATTAATACATTTTTGCTTTGGAGAAGAAAGAAAAGACTAGGGGTACTGCCATTCAAGGATTCTGATCTCTTAGGAAGCACCAATTCCAAAGCGTTAACACTATTGGAAAGCTGAAATCAAAGTATTTCTGGCCTGACAGGTAGTGAAAATTACGGCAAAATTAGGTGATTTTTTCCTTTAGATTTTGTGTTTTCGTTGTTTAATATAGTATTTTATTCTCTGTATGCAACACTCACAATTTTATGTTATTCCTTCAAATCCAATGAATAGTTTTCCATTGTGGTCTTTTAAAATCCAGATCCAGATCCAGAGATAGATGGTCCAATTTGTGTTTTCCCATTCATCTATAATGGGAATTCCTATAGCACATGCATCAGTAATGGCATGAGGGATGAGAAGAAGTGGTGTGCCACTACTGGCAACTATGATGTGGATAAAAAATGGATGTGCTGCAATGACACAGGTACAAAAAGAATAATTGAGGTGTTTTAGTTGGCCTTAAGGCCCTGTCACACTGCCCAACGGAAGCAAAACATTTGTAAAAAGGACACAGCGTACGAGAAAAATGTTCCATCCGTTGTTATCCGCTCTCAAAAGGGGCAAAAATTTGCATAAGAGAGCGGATAACACGGAAAGGAACGGACGCGGGGAGGATGCAGAGCGGATGGAAAGTGGATGCGGAATGGAAGCCCAGCGGATGGAAGTGGATGAGAGAGGATGGCACATCCGCAAGGCTTCCGGGGGACCTCAGTAAAGTGGACGCGGAACGGATTAAGCGGATGCACAGCGGATGCACAGCGGATGAAGCAGATGCACAGCGGATGCACAGCAGAAGCCTAACGGATGCCTAGCGTTAATTGCGCATGCGGGGAGGATGCATTGCGTAAGCCCCGCGGATATAAGGGAAGCAGCTCAGAGCAGGACACCATTCAGAGGAAAGACCTGCTGCCGGACGGATTGACAGCCTTGCCTGCCCTGCCTGCATGCCTACCTGCAAGCCTTGTTGCCAGCCCCCCTGCCAGCCTTGCTGTCTGCCTGCCTGCCAGCCTTGCTGCTAGCCAGTCTGCCTGCCAGCCTTGGTGCCTGCCTGCCTGCCAGCCTTGGTTCACGCCTGCCTGGCAGCCTTGGTGCCTGCCTGCCTGGCAGCCTTGGTGCCTGCCTTCCTGCAAGCCTTGGTTCATGCCTGCCTGCCAGCCTTCGTGCCTGCCTGCCTGCCTGCCAGCCTTGCTTTCAGCCTTGGTTCCTGCCAGCCTCCCTGCCAGCCAGCAACCCCACAACCATGGGGAAGAACAGAAATACTCAGCCATCTGCTGCCAGCCCTGGCAAGAGGGACAGGGCCACCATCCCACCCCCTGGCCCTCACTCTGGTTCTGCTGGGGCTTCTGTAGCACGGGCTCGCTCTTCTGGGGCTGGAGCCTCTGCTGCTTATGCTTCTGCAGGAGCTGATGATGCGGGGGATCAGACAAGCACTCCAGCACCAGCCACCTCCACAGCACCTGGACCCTTCCTCCCTGAGACTGAATGACCAAGAGGAGTGCCAGAGACTCATTTTTGTTTTATAGCTTGTTGTTAATAAAGTCTATCTTTGATTCACACACTTGCTTCATTTCTTTTTTTTAATAAAGTCTTGGTGGAAACTTTTAGAAATGGTTTAAGCCTTTGCAGGCTTGAGGGATGGGTTAAGATAGCAGTGGGATGGGCAGGGATACCTGTGGGATGTGTAATAGCTGTGGGATGGGTAAGGATAGCACTGGGATGGGTAATAGCTGTGGGATGGGATGGGATACCTTTGGGATGGGTAATAGCTGTAGGATAGATAAACCTCCAGTGCAAGCATAGTGGGTCTGGATGGTCCACCCTCCCAGGTGCCACACCTATGGCCCTTTATTATCAGTAATAATGTAATCAATCATTCACACATGTCAACATAAACACAACTCTTTATTAATGCCCTCTTCATTGTAGGGCCACTCAACATACATGGCACAACCTCATCAGTGTTATGCCACAGGCTCAAGGAAGCATCCATTAACCATCTATCATCCTGTCTTGCCACTCCACTGCTCCAGCTGGGGAGTTGCACCAGTGTCTCAGGAGGTTGCGCTGCTTCTTCCCTTCACGCGAGGCTCTGTTGGGGCCTTGCACATCCTCAGTGTCTATCAGGTTTTGCCCTTGCCTCCATTCCCCAGGCTCCATGTCCCCATTGCCTTGTTGGAGGTCCACGAGCCTGTTCTGCAAGACTGGGTAGTGGGTGCGCATGAGATTGTGCAGGATGCAGCAAGCTTCCATGATCCTCCTCATGGTCCCTGGGCGATGCTGCATGGTGGTGAGAAGTACCTGGAACCTGTTGGCCAGGATGCCAAAGGCATTCTCCACCACCCGCCTTGCCCTGGACAACCTGTAGTTGAAGATCCTCTCTTCATGGGTGAGGCATTTGGAGGTGTAGGGCTTCATGAGGTAGGTTCTGAGGGAGAAGGCATCATCACCCACGATGAAGTAGGGCACATCTTGCGTGTCATTGGGCAGGGGGTCTGGATCTGGGAAGCCCACGATGAGGTTGCGTTCCAGCCCCTCCTTGAGGTCACTGGCGTTGTATACCTGGGCATCTGAAGATGAGCCGTTGCCTGAAGCATCGATGTACATGAACTTGTAGTCAGCATCGACCATGGCGAAGAGGATGATGCTGAAGAAGCCCTTGTAATTGAAATAAGTGGACCCTGACTTGGCTGGCGCTTTGCAGGCCACGTGCTTGCCACCTATGGCTCCAACGGTGTGTGGGAAGTTCCACCTCTGATACCACTGCTCTGCAACTTTCTTCCATCCTTTTTCAGTGGAGGGGCACTGGAGGAGCTCCTCCATGTATTCTTCGATGATGGCCTGCACCACTTCTCTGACCACAATGCTGATGGTGTTGTGTGGCACCCGCCAGCCATACTGCATGCTCCTGTAGGTGGTCCCTGAGGCCAGGTGGTGCTGAGTGAGTGCCACCTTGAGCCCAGGTTCCAGGCTGGGCCGGAAGTTGCTCTGCTTGGTTAACCTGGGTGTCTGCCACTGCACAACTTCATCAAACATGGCTAGAGGCATCCTCATGAAGTTCTGGAATGCACGAGTGTCTTTATTCCTGAGCTCCACCATCATCTTGTTGTACAGTCTGTCCTCTACTCTTCTGGCGATCCATCTTCAGACCCAGATGCTTCTTGGCCACCTCTTTTTCTTCCCGTAGTAGAGTTCACAGAGCCTGTAGATGGCTTCGCACTGTTGCAGAAGGATGGTGGCTGCCAAAAGGACTTTGTTACGATCCACGGTGGACATGACTGGATGCTGTGGAAGAGCAAGAGTCTGATGAAGGCTGCAGAGGTCTGCACCACAGGGCTGCTGGTTTTCCCCTAGGTGTCCCTTTGCATCCTCTAGGCATCCTCTAGACATCCTTAATATCTGAGATAGGTTCCCTCTGCGAACGTTTTTTCCATTTTAAATACTTCGTTTTCATTCTGCATCTGCTAGGCATCTGTTCTGCATCCGTTCTGCGTCCGTTCTGCTTCCTCCCTGCGTCCGTTTACCGCTGGAGCGGATGGAGTTGCGCGGATGTGCAGCGGATGCCTAGCGGATATAGCGGATATAGCGGATGCGTAACAGATGCCTAGCGGATGCCTAGCGGATGCCTAGCAGATGCAGAATGGACGCATTGGATACATTTTCCGCTCAAAAGTTTTGAGCAGTTCAAAACTTTTTGAGCGGATGAAATGTCAATAAACGGATGCTGGACATATAGAGAGGATGAAAAACGGAGGCAGTGAGTACAGAACGGATGTATCACGTTAATCAACGGATGACAAGTGTTTTTCTCTGTTTTACATCCTCTTTCCATCCGTTGGTGCAGTGTGACATGGGCTTAAAAAAAAGAGTCATATTTTTGAAAAACCTGAATGAGAAAGATTCTAAATAATAGAAGGCACTTTGTTGCAACTTTCATTTTCATTAGTTCCTACATTTTGCATATCTTTCTCTTGAATTTTGCTTTTTCACGTTTCTTTTACTTCTTCTTTTTTTTCAATTCAGGGCCAGGCACAACTGAGGAAACTCGCAAATGTGTCTTTCCATTCATTTATAATGGTAAGAGCTACAACAGCTGTACAAGAGATGGACGAGAAGATGGAAAACTCTGGTGTGCCATCACCGAGAACTACGATGTAGATAAGAGACTGACTTTTTGTACTATCACAAGTAAGAGAATGAAAAGGGAATGGTGAAGTGAAGCAACCTTTTGCATTGATTGATTTTCACCCATGAGAATTCTAAGTTCATATTCATTCAAAAACACTGAGAATTTGGTTTTGGATGAAGTAATTTTGTTTTCATACAGTGATTACATTTCTTGCTTATATCATTTGTGAAGTGATGTTTATTTTTTTCTCTTGTTTTCTAAATTTTGTTTTCATTTATTTGGAGATAGCCAGTGCTTGCATGCCCCAAGTTCAGATTGAAAATACAAGAGATAAAATCACATTATGCCATCTTAACCAAATATTCTTAACTGTAATTTGTGAAGTGAGTTTAGTAAAACAATGTATTTTGAGAATATTGCTGTAATACGCTCATTCAAATCTAGCCACCATTTTATAAAAAACATAATGCAAAACTTTTATTTTTGAAATTCTGACATCTCCCAGAGGCAGGAAGGGTGATAAAAAGCATATTTCAGCCACTAATTTCTAGTATGACATGAATGAAGAAATAAAGGACCAACCTGTAGTTTGACTGCAACAATTATTTCACATTGATAAGAAGAACTAGGTGAAGTTAGATTGTTAATACATCAAATAATGTTTTAAGTCAAACTCATTTTCATTGAGGGCCACATCAGGGTTGTGTTGGCCTTGGGGGGGCAGAGTAGGCATGGCTAGGGTGGGCATGGCCAGCTGAATGTCACTCATGTCAGAGATGCCTGTGGTGGTCCCAGCACACTGCCAATGAAAATGGGCTCCTGAGCTGCATTTTCAACTATGAAAGCCTCCTGCAACCCTCTGCCAGTGAAAACAAAGCTTGGGAGGGCCAGAATATTCACTTGCAGAGGCACTGCAGACCAGGCCTTTGTTGTTTCCAGAGCAGCTCTTTGGGCCAGATCTAAGCATTTCACAGGCCAGATTCGAGCCATGGGCCTTGAGTTTGACATCCCTGTTTTAAGCTATTCAAGACCTTCCGTGACCTTTATAAATATCCTGAAATGAAGCCTGGTACCAGCACCATACAGCAGATGATGAGCGGTGAGTCTGAACCTGAAAAAAATACTATGGGTGTAAGGAAACTTTCCCAGGCTAAAATCATCCAGATATAATGATCTACAGTGGGCCAGAACTACTGCCCACTGGGACCATGTTGACTTGGAGTTCTAGGTATTCAATTTCTATTTTGCATAGCTGCATTAGATGTCCCACCATTAGGTGACCACAGTGCTGGAATTCTCCTGGTTTGGACCGATTCAGGCAAACTCCTTGTTCTGATGATCAGCTGGCTCCAAACCAGTTCACTCTGACAAGCAAGTGGGCCCGCCTGCCCACCCCTGCTCTTTCCTGTGCTTTATGTCTTTTTGTTAGAGCACAGCTGATTCATGCAGCACAGTGGTTTGCTGCGCCTTAGTTGTTTTCTTCAGCTGGAGTTGAAAGTAAGTATTAGTTTTATAAAATGCAGAGTGTGCACACATGCTCACCAAACCAGTTGTTATACTGGTTAAATCGCACTCCTGAGTGACCAAAATAAGATTAATCAAGACTAAACAGTTTGTTATATGAAGCTGTGTTGCTTTTTAATTTCTCACTTGCCACAAATAACCTCTACATTTCTGTAAATTAATGCATGAAGTGATATAATCTACACATTTTATGCATTAATATTTAGATACAAATTTAAGCTATTTGTTGCATACACACTTCTTGGATACTCCAGAGCAATTTGTTAAAATTGCTCACAAAATATATTTCATGTCAAAATAAACATTTCAAAATTATGGAATAAAATTTACATTTAAATTCCTCCATTTTTGTGGTTACATTAGTGGCAAGTGATCCTCAATCTGGACTAAAACAGGATTTTCTATAAATAATTCAGAATATTAATTGGTTTTTAAAGCTGCATTTTGGCACAGCTCATATGATTTATTAAAGTGAAGACTGAATTCAAATAAATACTGATTGCTCCTTTCTCTTTTGTTTTGTTTTTAAATTCAGAAACAGGCTGCGTTTTTCCTTTCATCTATAAAGGAAAATCATATGAAAGCTGTACCACTATGGATCACAATGAAGGAAAAACTTGGTGTGCCACCACTCCGGACTACAAGAGTGGTTTGAAATGGAGATTATGCAATGGTGAGCCAAAGGGCTATTAAATAGAAATTATTTTTATACTGTTCTTGTTATATCCAAGTGTAACTTTCTATAATAAAAAAATGAAATATACTTTTATATGTACTTGCTTTTTTAAAAATAGAAATTTTATTTTTTTCCCAACAAATTCCACATGACCTAATACCACTCCACCAGTATTTAATTTATGTATTCCTATTTTCATTTATACTCACTGCCAATTTTAGCACTTTCCATCATATTTTAAATCTACACTTTCACTTTCCTGCATGTATTCTTCATTTCCTTTCCACACAATCAAATCATTTTCATTACATCTTCCCTTTTCCTTAAATTTTACTTGCAATATATGGTGTTTTTTTTTAATACAGAAGTTGCATTACTTTTTATGCAATTAAATGTAAGACATCTCTCCTTCACTTCATTTTTTAGAGTTCAAGTGAATACTCCACATTTAGATATTGGTACTCCTCAACCTATGAACCTGAGTTTTCCCATCACAGTAATAAGTCATGACAATTGTAAAGAGGGTCACTCATATACCCAATCCAATTTTATAACCTTTTTTGCTTTGATCATTAAACAAATGCCATGATTGTTAATCAGATTGTTTGCTATGGATCAATTTTGGTGAAAACCAGAAGTAAATGCCATTTTTTCTGCAAAAACATTGTAAAACATGATCATGTGACTTCAATATGCTGCAAACATCTGCAAATGTGAATTGGTGGCCAGCCACTTGACATAGGTCATGTTACTGCAGGGGGTGGTAGTGGTAATAGCTGTTGGATATTCAAATCTGGGTTGTAAATACCTTTAGGGAGGGCCATTGTAATTTTGAATATCTGCTAAAAGACCAGTCATAAATCAAGAATTACCTGTATCATCACATGTCAAATCTTTTGTGATTTAAACTGACCATCAGTACAAGTGGGCAAATGTAAGAAGAATGAAAGAAAATTGAATTATGCTAGTTTTTATTTTTGCTTTGTAGTTTCTACATTTTGGAAATGATTTTTTAAAAAAATGTTGTTTGAATTCTTCATTTTGTATAGGAAGAAGTTATGTAGACCAAGAATTATTTTTTTTTAAAAGCCTCTTCCATATTCTATTCTTCTTGTCATTTAGAAGCGGACTGTGTCTTTCCTTTTATCTTTCGTGGGCAGTTATATGACAACTGTACCAGCGATGGGCGTGATGATAATGAACGATGGTGTTCGCTGACCGGCAATGCTGATACCAATCATAGTTGGCTTCTGTGCTGAATTGGACAGAATAATTTCAGGTGGGGATGAAGAAAGTTTTTATTAGATGGGAATGGACAAGGATGAGACCAAAGTTATCTTCATTTCAGCAGTTTCTTACATAACCTATTTATTTATTTTTTGTTGTCAGCTGATTTTTGTGGATTTGATACCATAGATCTGTGGTGAACCTATGGCATATGTGCCATAGGTGGCATACAGAGCCCTCTCTGTGGGCACATGTGCCATTGACCCAGCTCCGCTCCACTGTGTATCTGGGTGTGCCACCCACTGACCAGCTGGCCTTTGGGTCTCTGCTGTGTATGTGCAGGAGTGGGGCACATGCATGGGAGTGGGGAAACATGCAGGGGGATGTGCACATGCATGGAGGGTCATATATGTGTGCATGGGGAGCACATGCATGGGGGGATACCTTGCCTTTTGTATATGTGCACGCTTTGGGCACTCGGGGCCCAAAAGGTTTGCCATCACTGCCATAGGTCTAAAGTGGAAAATAAATGTACCATTCATTTGGATAGCATCTATGTTTTGCAATCAATTTTCTCATGGCATTTGTTTTAAAAATTAAAGCAAGATTACAGAAACAATGCTCCTGAGATTGTATGTATTTCCTATGGAAAATCTAGAGCATCTTCTTGCTACTTCTTTTTGTTACTAAAGCAGAAAGACATCCAATCTATTTTATGCTTCCTTTGCCTTGGTCTTCATTGGCTGATTAGCTAATCCCCATATTTTAACAAGCCAGACTCCTTCCATTCTTCCTCCAGTTCACCTTTGAGGACTGATCAGGCTGGAAGAACTATATTCTACTAATATACTGTGCTAATAATATACTGATCATGCCTTTGGTTTTGAACTTCTCCCTTCTCCTTATATACCTTTCTTATAAAGGACTGGTAAAGAGTGACTTGGGAAATGTAGATGCTACATAGTGGTTTCAGATTATTAATGTAGTATTGATAGAGGAACAAGAGATAAACAATTATGAAACACTGTTTTTAATAGGAATTTAATGCAATGAAGGAACCAAATGATAAACTGTGTATTTGCAATTGCTTTAATTGTATCATCAATGGTAGTCTGACCATTAATAATTCAAAGTTATGAGCAGAAATCTTCTGGTCAAAGTATATCCTGATTGAGATGAGCTGTTTTGGATTCTTTCACTGAAAATGCCAAGGATTTCATCTGACAACTTCCAAATGGAACCTCATTTTCTGCCCCTAGACTTGAGAATATGACTTTATAGTGCATTTCATTGAAAAAAGGTATATTTTGTCATGCATATGAAATGTTAAAGAATTTTAATTTATTCCTCTGTCCTGAATTAGCCAGTCTTCTATCTTCCAGAGTGAACTCTGTATAGAATCGACACATTATAGGGTCTTAAAACTTGGTAAGTTTTACCAAGTTTTGAAGTTTGTGGACTTCAACCCCCAGAATTCCTGAGGTAACATTACTAGAGGAGAAATTCTGGGAGTTGAAGTCCACAAATCTTAAAGCTGTCAAGTTTGAAGATCCCTGCATTACAATGACACACAGACTGACTGAATATTCCTTTGTATTTTTCAGCTCATGTCCTCAAAGGTAGACCAGACGATCATCAGGCCTTGCTGAAACTTTTCAACTTCCAGGATCAATATACTAGAGAAGTTGACTTTTCCTTGCTTTGATGAATTCTATATCTGGAAATAAAAATTTTCTGTAACTCTCTGTGGGAATTATTATTTTTTGTTGTAATTATCATGTGATGGTAAGCAGAAAAACATATGCATTCCTTAATATATTTTAGACCAGAAAGCACACATCGTAAGGATTACTTGGGGATTCTATTGTTATGGGGCTTAATAGCAGAATCTTGAATGCCTGACATTTTCCCACCGCTTCTTCTTATATTAAAGACAGTCAAGGTGGTGTTATCTTGAATTTCTTTCTCATTTTCTCTCCCTTCCCAGAGTTAAGTGGATGTTTATCTTGCATTTCTTTTCAAAAATTATCTCTTTCTCTAAGGAGTGTAGCAATACTCATCACAATCCCCATCTATGAAAAGAAATAGCTAAAGGTCAATTGCATAAATTGCAGCTGTAGGACCATGTAAACACTTTTACTGTCTATCCCCCAAGGAACCTCCCCTAATGGAAGTTTCTACATTTAACAAGTCATAATCATTAGTCCCTAATTTGGAAGCATTATCTAACTATTATTAACTAGGGAGGATTGTGTGACTGAGCTGCTGATGACAGCATAGGTTTCAAAATTTTATACTTCTGGAAAGAAGGTATAGTCAAGGGGGATTTAAAACATCCTTTCTCATACCTTCTAAATTATCTCATGGAAGTGATGGGCCTTTTAATGCATTCCTCTTTTCCCTCCTCACCCGTTCCCTCCCTCCCTCTCCCTTCTCCCTCTCTCCCTCCTTTCCACTCTCCTTCCTTACTTAATTCCTTCAGACAAATAAAGTATCAAATCCTCACCTTGCGTTAATAAGATATCAAACATCTTGCAAAAAGGAAAAAAAATCTACACAAACATATGTTGCTTCCTATCAAATTGTCAAACACAGCATGATCTCCACCTATGCTTGATGGAATAGCCCAGTTTTAATTGGTTTCCTAAAACTCAGAGTGGCTTGTCAAATTGGATTTGTATTGTGTTTGGCAGTTGAAATAAACAGTATATTCAACTTCTGCATTTTTAGGACAAATAATATTGGAAGGGGAAAAAAGACAGCTCTATTTATATGACCCTTTGTCAAGATGACCGCTGGTCATTATCCAATAATTTTACAACAAATGCTTAAGAGGATGTAGTGTACCTTAGAGAATTGTTTTGTGGTTTCTTTCTTGCATGAAAGATGGGGTTGCTGCAGGGGTGGGATTCTACCAGTTCTCACCTATTTTCTAGAACCAGTTGTTAACATTCTAAGCAGTTTGGAGAACCGGTTGTTAGAAGAAATTATTGGCCTAATCCTGTAAGGAAAGCAGGAAGGAAACATTCTGGTGTTGCTTACAGAAACTGTCTCTCTGTTAACCCTTATTATATTCTTGACAAAACTAGACTTCCTGTTTCAGGAACTGCTCTAGTGTTTTTTACCCCTTCTTTGCTGGTACTTTGTTTGTGTGGAGTGATCATTCAAAGTTACAATGGCACTGAAAAAAGTGACTATTGACCATTTTTCACACTTATGACTGTTGCAGCATCCCCACAGTCATGAGAGGCCAGGCAAGGAGATGCATGCCTCGATGTGGATGATATTGAGTTGGCCACGTCCAGCCAGTCACATGACCACCAAGCCACAACCACCACCTAAGCCATGCCCACAGAACCGGTTTTTAATAAATTTGAATCCCACCCCTGGGTTGCTGATAAGCAACTGTGGTGGGTCATGAACTCTAAATATGACAGGCTCTGCAAATGAAAACCATATGCTTCTTAGGGTGAGCTCTGCAGAAAAATAAGTTATTGTTTTCTATATTTTGCACTGCCACCAGTCCTTGCACTGCCATCAGTCCTATTTCTTGCACAATTGTTATTACTTTGTCTGACCAATGTTTGTACTCAGTTTAGGCACCTATATAGCAGCTAACTAGGTGATCCATTTTTTTCAGTTTCTTTGCAGAGGTTGCATTTGCTATAACTATCTTCTCAATTCTGATTTGCATGCATTTGTTCTTAAGGTTTGATCTTGTGCAGCCATAGTTAGCTCCTCTGTCTCTTTCTTGAACTTTTTCAAGAGCTATTGACAGATTTTGTTGTCAAGTCTTTACCTTCTAACTTTTAAATGTAGTAGCCATGTAATACTTTGCAATCTCTTTCCTATTTTTCAGTTATATTTCTTTTTGCCAATTTAATTGTTTGATACCCTTTTTCTTCTTTGCTGTCTGATATACTTGCAACCTTCTACGCTTACCTATGCTCCTTGGTAAGTAAAAATTGTCAATATCTCTGTATGGGTGGATGAAGGACATGATTCATTGTCATTATTTTTCTTGTCTTCCTATCCAAGGTTTTTAGTTCTGCTTCAGTCCAGTCCACTATTCCAGCTGTATATCTAATGTCTGGAATTATACCTGGGATTTAAAATCTCTAGGGACAGTTGATTGCTCAATGTATTGAAGCTGTCTGCAGAATTCCTACCCTTAAAACCTGTCCTCAACTAGGAGGATTTTATGGATGGAAGCATTTTGCAACATTTGAATTCCAAAGTCTAGTGTTTTGTCAAAACCCCTCTATGAAGCTACAAGAGGGGATGAGAGAAATTACATAAGTGGACTACCAGTGGAGATATTCACACCAAATCAGGTGAACTGGTAGCAAGAATTTGGGTCGCTGAACTGGTAGTAACTTCTGGATGGCCACGCCCCTGATCTGGTCACCTTCCTTCCTGATGCTTGCTTACCCTCCCGCCTGACATTTGCCTAAGATATTTCTTTTTTTTCCCTCCCGACAATCAGCTGTGCATAGATCAGCTGTGTCAGGATTCCCCTTGCTGAGACTCAGAAAGGCAAAAAATGGAGGGAGTAGCTCAGCCCCCCCTCCATTTTTTGCTTTCCTGTGTCCCAGAGGACCCTTAGGGGAACAAAAACACACCCCAGAGGCTCCTCTGAGCCTAGGAAACTCCCAAAATGGAAACACAAGACTCCTGCACATGCCTTAAATGCTACAAAACTCTAAGGGATAATGAAAATTCCATCAAATGTTCTCTATGTAACAAATACACTCATCATGACTGCTTGGGATTACCAAAGCAAATGATTCAATACTTAGAATCATCCAATGAGTTTCCATATCTCTGCAAATCATTCAGACCCAAGCTGCTTCTGTTTGAAAGAATTGATACCAAGAAACACTAATAATGTCCCTTGACACTATAGTAGCATCCCTGGATGCTTTAAAAGAAAGATTGTCCAACCTTGAAAAAAAAGACACAATGCAAAAACCTGAACATCCAATAGCTACAAACTACTTCTCTACCCAACAACCACAACCCAATCCACAAAAAAACATAAATCAGACAAATAATGATATCCCAATCCTCATCTTATTTGGTCTAGAGGACATCAATGACAATGATGACATCACAACTGTCCAAAACATCATCAGTAATTATCAAGCATCAACCATCTCCCCTGATGAAATACTTGACATTTCCTGCATTGGCCAAGAGCTCAAAAACAAAGAGCTCAAAAGCTCTATGGCCCCACGCTTCTGCAGGGTTATTTGCAAAAATGAATAAAGCAAATGTAAATTCATTTATACTATAAATTCACTTCCCAAAAGCAATACCAACCATAACAACCTCCATTCTCACCCTGACCTAACCATACAGCAACATGCCCGTTCCCATTTACTCTGCACAGAACTCCTAAAACATCTAGACAATGGAGAGAAGGACCTGTACATTGACAACCATGCTAACTGTATCAAAAGTAAGTCACAAAACCCGCAACTCAGCTTTAACCTTCAACCACAACTCTACCTCAACCATTTCACCATCACCCAAGACTAGGCATGCATGCCCCTAGCTACCTCAATTCCAACTACAGCTGGCCTTAAATGCAAGCTACTCAATGCAAGAAGCCTTGCAAATAAAATACTTGAATTTCTCTTCTTACTAAATATGGCTAAATTCAACATCATATTTGTCTGTGAAACATGGCTCAATGCATCTCTCCCTGACTCCATTACCATAGTAAGAAACTATCATGTTTACCAATCAGATCATGAAATTCGTAGAGGAGGTGGTGTTGCTATCTTCTATAAAAAGTCCTTACATCTAAAAAACATCCAAGTTATAAAAAGTCCTTACATCTAAAAAACATCCAAGTTACCCAGGAGCTTGCTCTTCCTGAGACCATCATTTGTGAACTATCCTTAAATATCACATTTCAATTCTTACTATGTTACAGAGCACCTGATTATGACATCGAACATGTAAACAAGCTAAATTCACTACTAACATGGGCAACATCCTGCCCACACGGTTTTATCTTTCATGGTGACTTCAACCTCCCACATATTAACTGGACCCTAAACGAATGTACAACTGAACTCATACATGCAGCCTTCTACAATGCTGTTATAAATCTGGGACTGGAACAACTAGTAACCAACAATACTAGACTTAACAACTGCCTTGATTACATCTTCTACAATAGTTTGAATGTAATTTAATGAATACAAACTAAAGAATCCTTTTCCAACAGTGACTACAATATGATTGACTTTTGTCTCAACATATGTCCACACAAAAATCACCACAATGGCATAATCCCCAATTATAACTTCAAAAAAAGGCAACTATGATCTCATAGACAACAATCTCTCATCCCTTGATTGGCAATTTCTATTCAATGGATGCAATACTGTTGAAGACCATTACAACATATTTTTAATTGAAGTCAAAAGAGTCATCAAACTATATGTACCAACAACAACTCCCAAAACAACAAAAAATATTACCCATAACAATAAGGAAACTTCAATCCAAAAAGAGATCACTCTGGCAGAAAAACAAATCTGATCATGTTGCTAACTTCAAAAGCCGATACAAAAATGTATGCCACCATATAAAGACTGAATGCATCTATTATCACATTAAACAAGAGGAAAACCTTCTACGCACCAATTCCATCCCCGTTTTTTACAATTTTGTAAACAACAACTAAAAGACTCAAGGTCCATCCCATCCATGAGAGGACCTAATGGTAAAGACTGCAGCGATGAAACTATGAAAGCCAACCTCTTAAACATATTCTTTGACTCAGTATTTGTAAACAGCAATGGACCATGCCCAGTATTTCCTAGCTGAACCACAGAAAACTACAATGATCTAATACATATCGATTTTACAGAAGACAGTGTTGAAAAAGCACTACACAATTTAAAACCATCCCTATATATTCGACCGGATGGAATATGTGCCTCCTTCTTAAAAAAGCTACCCACTGCCATAGCCGAAACTCTAAGTGTAATATTTGAAAAATCTTTCAGGACCAGCTCCTTGTCTAACCTATGGTCACAAGCCATGGTCATCCCCATCTTCAAAAAGGGAGACCTCAGCCTAGTTGAAAATTACAGACCAATCTCCTTATGCTGCATCATAAGTCATGGAATCAATTATGAATCAATCCATTATCCTCCACTTAGAGACAAACAATCTCCTCTCCAATAAACAATTTGGTTTCAGAAAAAAAACTATCCTGTAATCTGCAACTCTTACACTGCAAAAACATATAGACTATACAACTCGATCAGGGCAAAACAATAGACACAATCTACATAGACTTCTGTAAAGCCTTTGATTCAGTGGTACACGACAAACTACTCCTAAAACGAAAATCTTATGGTATCTCTGGACAACTAGATAACTGGATAGAAGCATTCCTGTCAAACAGACAACAAACGGTCAAAATTGGGAGCGTCCTATCAAATTCTGTACCTGTCAATCGTGGTGTCCCCCAAGGCAGTGTTCTAGAACAAACTCTCTTCATACTCTACATAAATGACCTCTGTGATCATATTAAGAGCAACTGAATTCTCTTTGCTGATGATGTAAAGCTCTTTAATACCATAGACAATACTGCTACCCTTTAAAAAGACTGCAGTTATGTATCAGAATGGTCAAACAAATGGCAACTTCAAATCTCAACAAATAAATGCTCTGTCTTAAGAGCCTGTCACATAGGCTGACGCAAAAAGTATGTAAAAAGGACACAGCGGACGAGAAAATTTTCCATCTGTTGTTATCCGCTCTCAAAAGTGCCCCAAATTTGCATAAACAGAGCGGACAACAACAGAAAGGAACGGATGGGGGGAGGATGTAGCCCGGATGTAAAGCGGATGATCCAAGGAAGCCTAGCGGATGGAAGCGGATGGCACATCCGCAGGGCTTCCGGGGCAGCACACCGAAGCGGATGCGCAGCGGAAGGAGCGGATGCAGAGCGGATGCCTAGCAGATGACGCAGATGCATCACGGACGCCTAGCGGATGCCTAGCGGATGTCTAGCGGATGCAAAGCATTCACTGCACATGCGGGGAGGATGCATTGTGTCAGCCCCGCAGATATTAAAGGATGCAGCTCGCAAGCAGGTCACCATTCAGAGAAAAGACCTGCTGCCAGACACATCTCCAGCCAACAACCATGGGGAAGAAGAGGAAGCCTGTGCCTACTCCTGCCAGCCCTGGCAAGAAGGACAGGGTCATCATCCCACCCCCTGGCACTGACTAAGCTTCTGCTGGGGCTTCTGCTGCTCGGGCTGACTCTGCTTCTGCTGGGGCTTCTCCTGTTGATGCTGACTCTACTGGTGCTGGTGCTTCTGCTGGTGCTGCTCCTGGTGCTGGTGCTTCTGCTGGTGCTTACTCTGCTGGTGCTGCTCCTGGTGCTGGTGCTTCTGCTGGTGCTTACTCTGCTGGCGCTGCTCCTGGTGCTGGTGCTTCTGCTAGTGCTTACTCTACTGGTGCTACTCCTGGTGCTGCTGGTGCTGCTGGTCCTGCTAGTTCTCCTGGTCCTGCTGGTGCTGCTGGTGCTCCTGGTCCTGCTGGTCCTGCTGGTCCTGCTGGTGCTGCTGGTGCTTACTCTGCTGCTGCTGATCCTGGTGCTGCTGGTGCTGCTGGTGCTGCTGGTGCTGCTTTTGCTGCTTCCTTTGTTGTTGTTGCTGCTGCTGGTGGTGGTGTGGTGGAGCAGCCCCTAGAACCTCGAAGCCCCAATGATGAGGGCCCAGAAGGCCCTGCCAGAGGGAGGAAGAGGTATTTGCAAGATAAGGGGGAGAGGAGACAGTACTCCATTGCAGAGGAACATGAGGATGAGGTGCTCAAATGGCTGAGGGAGAACGAGTACCTCTGGCGGAAGGGACACAGGCTCTATCGAGACACCAAGAGGAAGCAGGCGGCTTGGAGAGAGAAGGCGGAGAGCCTGGGCTACACTTCAGAGGTGCTCCTCGGCTGGTGGAAGCACATGCACACCTGGTACGGGAAGCTGCACCTCAAGAAGTCTGGCCAGGCTGCGGTCAAGCTCACCAACCGGGAGACCTACGTGATGGCCAAGTATAGCTTCTTGGAGGGTGAGATCTGCCACCGAGGAGCAGCCCCTCTGTCTACCCTCTCTCTCAGGCAGCCCTCAGAGAGCCAGTCCTCTTCTGGCCAAGAGTCAGCTCCTGTGTCCAGGCAGGTATCTGTGAAGCGTCCCATGACGGAGACCCCCCCCAACAGCTGCACTCCCCGTGGCGGAGCACGTGGAGGACCCCCTGACGCAGTGGGAACAAGGAGAGGGCACTTCCACCAGAGACCAACCCACCCCCACCCTCAGCTCCACCTCCACAGAAAGCAGGCAGAGAGCCAGACCGGAGGGAGAGAGCCACACTGTCCTGCTGGAGATCAGGGACACCATCAAAAGTAGCGTAGATCTCATCTCTCAGCTGGTACACACCGACATATCATCCTCAAACTGCAAGCCCTTCTTAACCTACGTCAACCAGACGGTGAGAGGATCACCGGTCTTCTGCACAACCCTCTCGGCCCAGCTGGACGTGCTCTGACTCAGTCCAGGTCTGATCCTCCACCCCAGGTGATGTCACAGCCCTTCCAAGGCTTTCCACAGGCCCTCACTTACCAAGGCTATGGCTACCAGGAGTTCCAGCAGCACAGGCAGCCCTTCCCAATCTAGCCACAGGTACATTGAATGCCACCGATGCCACCAATGCCACCGATGCCACCAACGCCACGATGCCACCCACGCCAAAGATGCCATCCTTGCCACAGATGCCACCCATGCCACAGATGCCGACGCCTCACCTCACTCACCTGCAGACCAGACATCCCCCACCACAAAGCCAAGCCCGGCCTCCGAACATCTGTCATCGGTCTTGGGACTGACACCCCATGTCATGGAGGAAGGGGCTCTCAACATCATAGGACTGAGCGAGCTCTCTGAGAGCTTCCTCCACACACCATCCCCTGTTGTCTTTTCAGGACCAGGCACCCCAATGGTGCCTCAGACCAGCACTCCAGCAGTAGCCACCTCCACAGCACCTGGACCCTTCACCACTGAGACATTGGGCATGCCTCAGAGTGACTGAGAAGAGTGCCAGAGACTGGGTTGCTACCTGTTGACTTTATCTTTGCTTGGGACACTTTTCTTGGGTCATTTTGCTTTTAAAGTTTGTTATTAATAAAGTTTATCTTTGCTTCACACACTTGGTTCAGTTCTTTTAGTTAATAAAGTCTTGGTGGAAACTTTTAGAAATGGTGTAAGCCTTTGCATGCTTGCGGGATGGGTAAGGATAGCAGTGGGATAGGCAGGGATACCTGTGGGATAGGTAATAGCTGTGGGATGGGCAGAGATACCTGTGGGGTGGGCAGGGAAACTGTGGGATGGGTAATAGCTGTGGGATGGGTTAAGATAGCAGCGGGATGGGCAGGAATACCTGTTGGATGGGTAATAGCTGTGGGATGGGTTAGGATAGCAGTGGGATGGGCAGGGATACCTTTGGAATGGGTAATAGCTGTGGGATAGATAAACCTCCAGTGCAAGCCTGTAGTTGAAGATCCTCACTTCATGGGTGAGGTATCTTGAACTGTACAGCTTCGTGAGGTAGGTTGTGAGGGAGAAGGCGTCATCCCCCATGATGAAGTAGGGCACATCTTATGTGTCATTGGACAGGGGGTCTGGATCTGGAAAACCCATGATGAGGTTGCGTTCCAGCCCCTCCTTGAGGTGACTGGTGTTGTATACCTGGGCATCTGAAGATTACCCATTGCTGAAGCATCGATGTACATGAACTTGTAGTCAGCATCGACCATGGCAAAGAGGATGATGCTGAAGAAGCCCTTGTAGTTGTGATAAGTGGACCCTGAGTGGGCTGGAGCTTTGCAGGCCACTTGCTTCCCATCTATGGCTCTAATGGTGTGGGGGAAGTTCCACTTCTGATACCACTACTCTGGAACTTTCTTCCAGCCTTCTTCAGTGGAGGGGCACTGGAGGAGCTCCTCCAGGTATTCTTCGATGATGGCCTGCACCACTTCTCTGACCACAATGCTGATGGTGTTGTGTGGCACCCGCCAGCCGTACTGCATGCTCCTGTACGTGGTCCCTGAGGCCAGGTGGTGCAGAGTCAGTGCCACCTTTAGCCCAGGTTCCAGGCTGGGCCGGAAGTTGGTGTTTGCCTTGGTCAACCTGGGTCTCAGCTGCTCCACAACTTCGTCAAACACAGCTGGCGGCATCCTCATGAAGTTCTGGAATGCATGAGAGTCTTCGTTCCTCAGTTCCACCATCAGCTTGTTATACAGTCCATATATTGGCTCTTCTCGCGATCCATCTTCGGACCCAGACACTTCTTGCACGCCTCCTTTTCTTCCCGTAGTAGAGTTCACAGAGCCTGCAGAGGGCTTCGCACTGTTGTAGAATGATGGCAGCTACCAAAAGGAGTGTGCAACGATCCATGGTGGACATGACTGGATGCTTTGGAAGAGCAAGAGCCAGATGAAGGCTGAAGAGGTTCTTCACAGCAGGGCTGCTGGACTGAAAGTGAGATCCAGGTGATTTCTCCCCCTTTTTATAGGAAATATAGGTTTTCCACTAGGTGTCCTTTTGCATCCTCTATACATCCTGCAGACATCCTAAATATCCGAGATATGTCCCCTATACGAACGTTTTTTCCTTTTTTATGCTTTCTATGCAAGCTGCATCCACTTTCATCCTTTCTACATCTGTGCTACTCACGCTGCGTGTCTGTTCCACATCCGTTTGACTTCCTCCCTGTGTCTGTTTTCCGCTGAAGTGGATGCGAGTTGCGCGGATGTGTAGCGGATGCCTAGCAGATATAGCGGACGCATAATGGATGACTATGGACGTATAACAGATGTTCCCCGTATGCGTAGCGGATATAGAACGGACGCGTTGGATACATTTTCCGCTCAAAAAGTTTTGTGCAGCTCAAAACTTTTTGAGCAGATGAAATGTCAATAGACAGATGCTGGATGGATAGAGAGTATGAAAAACGGACGCAGTGTGTACAGAACGGATGCATCGCGTTAACCAATAGATAGCAAGTGTTTCTCTCCATTTTACATCCTTTTTCCATCCGTTGGTGCTTTGTGACAGGGGCTTTACATATTGGCAAAAAAAAAATCAGAAAATAAAATACAAGCTGAATAGTCAAGACCTTGTTGATGAACCAAGCTCTGTAAAGGACCTTGGATTACTCATCTCTAATGATCTGAGTGCTAGAGCCCACTGTAATTACACAGACAAAAAGGCATTAAGAGTTTTTAACCTAATCCTGCATAGCTTTTTCTCTGGTAATATCACACTAATAACTAGAGCATACGAAATATTTGCTAGACCAATACTTGAATACAACTCATCAGCCTGGAAACCAATCTAAGTATAGCATATAAAATCATACACTGAAATGTCCTACCTGTCAATGAATACTTCAGCTTCAACCATAACAACACAAGAGCAAACAATAAATACCAAACTCAAGGTTAATCACACCAAACTTGATTGCAGGAAATACGACTTCACAACGGAGTGGCCAATGTCTGGAATCCTCCACCTGACTCTGTGGTTTTTTCCCCAAAAACTTTAACCTTAGACTGTATACTCTTGACCTCACCTCTTTCCTTAGAGGTCTTAGGGGGTGTGCATAAGCGCACCAACATGCCTACCATCCCTGTCCTATTGTTTTTTTATTTTTTTATATGTACCCATTTCATGTATTCATAACTATGTATATACTTATACCTATTATCTTGTAAGAGATTGACAAATCAAAATAAATTAAAATAAATAAATAAAACTTGGAGAGGTGCTGCATACCCATCCCATGCTCTGTTTTTGTTTCTTCCTGCAGCCTCAGAGGAGCATTGGGGGAGCAAAAACACCCCCCAAGGCTTTTCTGAGGCTGAGAAGCTCCCAAAACAGAGCTGGGAAGGGTGCTGAATGCCCCTCTTGTTGTGTCACGGGAAAAAGACTCTGAGACCCAGTTGACCTTTTTCTTATTCATTTTCTTCTAGGTTTAAGCAGCGGAGAAACCACCTTTCATATAGCCGGTGGCTCACGGCCAATGATGGCTCTTCAAATCTTCCGCCACCATGGACCAACCAATCATAGGTAAGTATGCAAATATATAACACCCCTCCCCATGTGGTCCAGTTTAACCAATCTGGGTCCCGCCTATGTTACGTAGTCACGTAGGTAGGTGGGGCTCTTATGGGTTCTACTGGACCTACGCAAATCAGTCGTGAGTTCGCCTCTGGCCTTTTCGGACAGGGTTGCCATTTCTCCCACCGCTTTCTGTGGAACCTTCTGGAAGGTTGAGCTGGCCATGCTTTTCCCTCAAGGCTTTTCCTGGCTGGTTGAATTGGCTTGGCTGCTCCCACCAGGAATGACTTCCTGATGTTCCTTCAAAGCCTGCTCCAATCTCCCCGAACTGTTTTCTTCTACGGTCTCAGATATGTGTTTGTGAATTCTGATTGTGGCTACTGTTAGTAGTGGTTGTTCTGTAGTTGTTAGTTTATTTTGTAAATTCTTTTATTTGTGGAAGGTCTCCCCTTCCCCTTTTGTTTGTGTTTGAGGGGTCTCCCTCCTCTTCTCTGGTTGGGTTGTTTTTGCTTGAGGTTTGTGGAGGGTCTCCCCCTTGGTACTGTTAGTGCATGTCTTATCCCTTGTGTTACTAGGAACCCCTTGAATGTTGTTGCCATGAATTGTGGTCCATTGTCAGATACAATTAAATCCGGCAATCCAAATGTTGCAAAAAGTTTCCTTAGTTGTCTAATTACAGCTTCTGTTGTGATTGAGTGCATCATGCCAACCACTAGCCAATTTGACTAAGCATCTACAACTATTAAGAATGTGTGTCACTCTGGCTTTGCTCTCCTATTCCCAATGCTGCGTTCAGGGCAGTGCCCTGTTGCCCCAAACACATCAGTGGCGGGATATTTGAAAAGGAGAAGGCTTTGCTCTCCCTTGCCAATGCTGCATTCAGGGCACTGCCCCGCCACCCCAAACACGGTGGTGGAATGTTTGAAAGCCTTTGCACTGTTATTCCCAATGCTACATTTGTGGCACCGCAGGATGTTTGATAAGGAGAGCAAAGACCGCCCCAAATACAGTGGCGGTGAGATATTTGAAAAGAAGAGAAAAGCCACTCTTACTTTGCTCTCCTACTCCCAACGCTGTGTTCAGGGTGCCACCCTGCCGCCCCATACACAGTGGCAGCGGGATATTTGAAAAGGAGAGCAAAACCACTCTGACTTTGTTCTCCTTTCCCAATGCTGCATTCAGGGGGTGGAGCTCATTGCACAAGAGCGTGCAAGTCAATGGGATGATCTTGCGGGATCTTGCCTCGAATGCAGCAGTGGCAGGATTTTTTCTCACCCCTGAATTGTGCCCTGCCGCTCACCTCCAGTGCTCCCCTGCCACCTCTTAGTGTCCCCCTGCCAGCCCTCTTGCTTCTCAACACCCCCAAAGGCATCCCATCACCACTTTGGGAACCACTGACTTAAAGGGACTAGTTAGTAGAAATATTTCTGCTTCAGCAACAATACTCTGAAAGGGCACAGCACAGGATTAAAAAAAATAGATAAGAAAGGAGAAGGAAAAAAGCAAGTTCAAGCACTATTATACTGATTATTTGAGATGAGAATACTTAAATACTCCTGTTTTTCACTGATGACCAAGGGAGATCAAGAGCAGCTGTTTCTATTTGTTTTCCTTTGTGTGATAAATCAATGCAGGACATTAAATTGTGAATATTATTTGATTTTCTGTGGGGAAAAAGGATGCTCAATGGGGACAGATCAGCAAAACAGGAAATTCTGAGAAAAAACACAATGATGCATGTGCTGTCCCAGCCAATCTATGGGAATTGGATGATTACTTAGGAATTATGAGCTGTCCCTGAAGGGAATGCATCATGGTAAATGTAGTTAAATATATCCTGGGAAATGTAGTTCATATCATGTGGTCACATCTGTAATCCTGATTGGTCACTAAATTGACCCTTGAGGGGTTGGGGGAGGTTTCCCTCCATTCTTGCCTGGACTTATGAACTGATAGCAGCCTTTCTATCGCTATGAGATGGGTTAGGAGATAACCATCTTTTACTTACAAGGCAGATATACAAAGAATTGGTCATAAAAGAAGAACTTCATCACAAACATGAGTTATGAGAATACCTGATGAACCAATAAATGTTCTTTGTTATGGATGTCTTGTTGAATTATCTCTCTGCATCTGTACAGTTTTATGAATCCACCTCTGTACAAGATACAGAAAAGTAAAAGATGATTCTGAAACTCACCTCTATAAAACTGTATAATTTGGATTTATGACAAAGAGAAGAAATATTGAAGCCAGGAGTGAATATGCAAAATTAATATAAACCTGCATGTCCCATCTCTCTCTCTGTGAGCATCAGATGTTGGAAGGGGCTGGAGTTCCCCACATGCTACAAACAAAGAGATCTTTCTACGCACCCGACCCCCTCTTCTCAGCTCAATTTGTCTTCCTGATATCTCAGAGATTCTATTTGTATAACAAGGAGAATTAGAAATTTCCCAGTTCTCAAAAGATAATCAAACTTCAGTTGGAAAGTTTGAGAACTCTTGTTTGCATTTTTAAATGGAAACAGAAAGCTGATTCTGCTATGCTCATCTGGAAGGGAGACAAAGCCTTTACAACTGATTAAGATACATCGTAGTTTCAGGAAGGGGCTAATTCCCTCTCTTTTTCTCTTCAGCAAAAGAAGTGTTGTGTCTCAAATTAAAACTCCTAACTGGAAAGAATTAATTTGTAAAAGCAAGGGAGGGACCAAGTATCTCTCGTCCATCCCTGTGTTCAACCAATTACAAACCCTTTCCAAACGCAATGAGAAAGTTTCAGAAATCTTGCCTATATTGTTAAAAGGAAAGGCTTTACATTTCTTCTGCTTTCGGCTGATACCTTCTCGGCTGATACCTTCTCTACCTTTGAAGAGGCAATAAAGAGGCCATAATAATAAACATTACTCTGTCCAGAGCTGTCTCCAAAGCAATGGATCACATTCCTTTCCCCTGAAGAGAGACACTTAATCTAGCAATGCTTTAAGCAAAATTAGCATCTTCCCCCTTGCTATGATTTTTTTTGCAAAGTCTCTCAAGATTGACCAGAGTGTTTCTCCAGTGAAAAATCCCTTTGAAATTATTGTGAACAATTTAATCAATTTAATTCAAATGTTCCAACCTACCAGACCCAAGTAAAGCAGTCCAGACTCCCATCTGGTGGTCAAGAAGAAATTTACAATGAAGTCAAATAATTCTTACCATTTTTTTTCCTTCTCAAGAGTAAGCAGGAAATTCTCTCCACCTCTGTACAAGATACAGAAAAATGCAATATTTCATCAATGTACCAAATGGTCTATATTAAATTAACTGTTGATTCAGAGAGTCAGAAGAGAAATTTTAGAATAAAAAATATGATTGCATGAGATCAAACTTGAGGGGGAGAGAAAGAGAAAAAAATAATGAATTCCCTCAAAGAGAAAACATTATCTGTAGCCCCGAGCTGATTTTTGGAGTTCTTAACAATCTCTGAGCCTGGATGCTTGCTTGTGTGATTGTGCAATAATGATGTCCTCTAATTTGGTCATGAAAATTTATAAGCTAATAACAAAGTCAGGAGAGCATCAAAATTTCCACTATTTATTCTTTGTTTTGAATTCTTACCCAGAAACCACACAATTGCACAAGCAAATATAAATGGTTGGAGAGCATCCAGAAATCCAAAGTTCAGATGAACCTTTGATATACATATATCACTCATTCTCTCTCCCCATACCCCACTGCTACTTAAATATTTGTTCCAGGCTTCAACATGAGAGAAGATCATTGTGTATATCATTTAAATTACTTCATTTGTTATTTTTAGTCTCTCACTTTTTTCCCAGAAACCATATTCTAAATGTCTACATTGTAATGTGTTATATATATCTTAATTTATTTGATCCAGGTACTGTCTGACTCCAGAACAACTCTAGGAGACTCACAGAAAAACTGACCAAAATAACAAAATAAACAAGCAAAGCAAAAAAAAAAAAAACCTGACCAAAATAACAAAATAAACAAGCAAAGCAAAAAAAAAAAAAAAAAGGGGGGGGGGCATCTAGCCAACAACACAGAAAACACATACAAAGTTATCCCACAAGAAGCTGCAGCCATCCAAGCAGCAGCCGGAGAGAAGATACCATAACATGTAGATTGATAACTGGCTTTTAAGATAGCACAGGATTGGCTCATTTTGCAAGGTAGACATCTGATTGGATAGCAGAATTCTAAGGGTCAGTTGGACAGTTAGAAGCAGATGGAGAACTTTCCAACTTTAAAACCTAGCAGAAAAGTGAGTTCCCTCAAATGTCCATAGGCATATCAAATCTGAATATTTTTTATTAGAACCCACCTTTTATACTAAGAACTATGCTTTGTTTTGACTCTTCACTATATATATGATAGGCTTATGAGTAGGTTGGGAGAATATATGTTTGGTTGAAGATCATATGCTAGTTGTATAGATACACTATGCTTAACCTTGTTGCTAAATTAACCTATGTTTGGGATACAAATGGTAAAATGAATTGAAATTTAATAAATTTAATAAATTAATTCAAAACTTTAATAACAAAATGAATATACATAACATACTAAGCCACAAAAACAAAACAAGATTTATCGCTAACCAGATTTAGAACTTATTTCAGGTGTAGCCATTAGATTCTTTGACTTCTCCGTAGGTTGCAACATGAGCCACAAGATTTTTAAACTGCAGGCGAGACTGATTTCATCTATTGTGTTAAACTATAATAACTTCACTGTACCTTAACTAAAAAAAATAATGTGTACATTCAATTATATTGGTAGATTAAAATGTTGTCCAGTCCCACAAATTGTATTTTATTCTTCATGTCATAATTAAAGAAAATATGGTATATTGTGATATATGAAACCTGTCACTATAACACATGCAGGTAACCAAGTTGAGGTTGCTGTGTTATACTATCACTAATATATTCACACCAGGCAAAGATTTTCAGTGTTGTCTGGAAACTAGCTTTTCAGAATGAATCAATTTTTAACATAAATCATAAGTATAAGTATTCTAAGTGAAACTAAAGTAGAAGTTTGGGTTATATAACTTTGCTAACTTCTTTAGATTTGCCATCAGATTTCATACAAGGCCTTCAGAATTATTAACTGATTATATACTCTACTTCCTGCACTTTCCCTGCAAGCATTGTTTGGACAGTCATCCCTAGGCAGATGGAAGATGTGCATGAGAGACTCCATGCATGTATTAAAATGATCTCTGGTCATTGTTATTATCTTCCTGGACTGAGTCTGCAAGTTAGATAGCAGAAATGCTTAACAACTTCTGGCACAGAGTTTGGTCGGTTATTTTAAAGCGTGAGGAATAGCACAGAAAAGATTTTGAAAAAACCAGCCCAACCCTTCTTTATCACACAAGTAAACAAGCTATATTCCTAAAAGCAAATGCACTCTTCCCCCACCAGCATTGGGTACATGGGTCCAGACCCCAGAGCATTTCCAGATGTTATTAATGAATTGTAATTTACAATGCAACAAAAAGAATTTATCTGTGTTTAAAGGAATGTAACATTTTTTCCAATGCAATGTGAGCTAAGGAATGCAATTCACAAAAGGCTAATGAGATTATAAATGTGATTAATTTTTAAAAATATATTGTGAATGCCTTTGTTGTTTGTACTAAGCTGATTAAATCAAACTTTATTATGATAAAAGACCAAAGAAGGTGATAGAAAGAATTTAAAAACATTACAAAGTAAAATTATATAAGAAATGAAAAAAAATATCAAAACCAATTCAGCTTACTCTTTGGTAAGTATGTTTTCTTGTTCCAATCAACCCTGAACTTTCCTTTATATGTAAATAAAGTTTGTTGGTTGTGTTGGGCAGGCTAATTGGCAAGATTTTCTCTTTTATGTATAGAGGGACAATTATTGTGTATCCTGGGATGTTCAGTCATAGTTGTCAATACAGGTATAGAGAGAAGCAGTAGAAGTCCAAGTTGTTTTTAATGGTATGTGGTGAGATTAGGTCTTCTTCCTGGTCTTTGCTGATCTTAGTTGGGCAAAAAGTTTTGATTTCTGTTACCGCTATCCATATTGGCAGAGTTTCTATATTAAGATTAGGGCTTCTACTTCCATAAGAAGTATCCATATAGTATAGGAACTATATGGAAGTATGGGTAGCATACTTCCATATATTTCTGGGAATTATGCTACCCAGATCCCCGAGGAATGTGGTAATCTACCATGGTTGATCAATTTCTTTGGGAGTTATTAAACTAATTTCTCATCCCTGTAGCAAAAATTTGATCTGCAGTAATTTTAAGGGCTCCCTTTTTAAATTTGAATTTCTCCAGACTGCAAAATATTCCACTGGTTGAATTCTGCCTGTGAAGCTTACATATAAAAAATAGCCGGCTGCCACTCTGGCCCTCTGACAATTTACCATTCCTTGGGATACTCATTGCTCTGCTTTTACTGAATTAACAGTGCTAACTGCACAGAAATGAAGTTCTTTATGGCTGAATGTAGGAACAGTAATGTCATGTTGTTCTGAGGGCTAACATGTTTGATATTTGTTCATTTTCCAGTTGAAACAGTGTTTGAACATCACTTTCTTTTGCAGTTTTCAGAAGAAGATGTGGCCAAGCAGATCTTACAGAAAAAATGAGTACAATGAATTTTTTTCACATCTGTCAGATTCCTTGACCAAGAGTGAAAATGCCCTTTTCTGTAATGTTCCTTATGTACACATGGGTTTTCACCTCATTACTTATGGGTCTCGAAAGTAAGGACTAAAATCTCTTATAATTGCTCTTGCTTTTAAATTCTGTTTGTCTCACGAATGCAAATATAAATATACATGTACTGCCTGTGTATATTAAAAAAATCTAATATAGAAAGTGAATTTTTTGCTTAACCTTGTTGATCAGAGATAATTCTAGTTAGTTTGGTCAATGCTCTGTTTTTAATGTTTTAATTTGGTTTAAAGTAGACAAATGTTTCTGGGAAAAGATCCGGTTGCTTTAAAGAATTTTAAAGAAATACATGAAACTTATATCATATATAAGTTTCTTATATCATAAGATATCTTATATCTTATATATTTATTCTCATAAAAAAAGCTGGGATAAGCACCAAGCATATGATATTCTAAAGATATCCTGGTGTGGGAAATGCATTATAGATGGTGGTGCAGTTGAATAACAATTTATGGCCCTTATAAACATTTTTATTTATTTTATTTTCATTACACTACTATTATTTTTCTAAATAATTCAAGATGACAAACATAAGCCATGCCTGCTTCTAATTTTTTTTTGACCCAACTCAAAAACCTTTGCCAAAAGATGGCCCACAGGCCTGTTAGCCTCAGAACTCCTTAGTCTCTCAGAACAAATTTGTGGAACTGAACATCCCATTCTTCTTTCTTTTTAATCACTATTTTCTTCAAAGAGGTCCAGTTTTCCTTTTCCTTTTTTTCTTTCTTTTCAGCACCATCTCTACCATGTGTTTTCCCATTTCTTTATGAAGGAAAATATTATCCTTCGTGTATCACAGATAATTCCAGCAAGGATATATCCTGGTGTGCATTAACTGATAACTATGATGAAAAACGCCTGTGGAAACAATGTGCTGTTACTGGTAAGAAGTACAACTGGTACTCCAGACTACATTCAGCAGTTTTGGATTAATGTAATCTTCTCAAACATGGGTTCTTCATAAGTGTTGGGACTACATATATATGCATTCCCCTTTCATAGGTCCCATAAGTATGCTGGCTAAGAAATGTGGAATTATATACTATACCATTGATTGCACAAACTCCCATTCTCGGAGCTATATTAGAAAGTCCTTGAATTAAATTTGACACTGACCTGCTGCAATTAGTGCAAGATAGAGTTGAGCCACAAAAAATGGAGCAGAAACTTCTTTCTCCTCTGCAACATAGAGACATTTTTAGAATGTTCTGAGAAATCAAGGAAAATTTTGGAGCCTTCACATGACAACTCTTGTGAATACTAAAATCTTGTGAAGTTTTATGGTCTTGCACAATTTCTGCTGTTTTCTTTCATGTTGTGGATCCTTGCCCAAATTCTACAATTTTATGTCACATCTGCTTCATGGATTGCCTTGTGAATGATAAATGTGATTAATAATAATTATTCTTATAACATTTATATTGCCACCTATTCCCATAAGGTGACTCAAAGTGGCTTAAAGGGATATAAAACATCATATATATAAAAATAAAACTAATAAAAGAAAATAAATTAATAAATTAATAAAATAACATAATAACCACCACACACCGTACCCCAGTGACAGCACATCACACAACCATTTTATGAGATCCATCCTGCTCTTGGTCCCACAGACCTACTAACAGAATCAGATCTTCCATGCTTTCCAAAAGAGTGTTAGAGTTCGGGCCTTTCTAATCTCTGAGGGAATGATGTTCCAGACAGGCCACCATGGAGAAGGCCAGGGATCCATCAGGTATATCTCCCTGGGTGATGGGACCTGATGGGATACCTTGACTCCCCACTCCAGTGGGTCAGATAGATGTGACCAGCAAGAGATGGTCCCTTCGATAACCTGCTCCTAAGCCATGAAAGGCTTGAAACAACCAGCTCCTTGAATTGTACTTGGATGCAAATCAACAACCAATGCAACTCCTGCTGGGGAGGTGATACATATGTACACCAAGTTCTGCACAAAACCATGTGGGCCACTGCAGTTTGCATAAACTGGAGCTTCTGGATGCTCTTCAAGGGCAGCACCAAGTAGAGTGCATTGTAATAGTCAAAAAGATGTGATGTGACTAGAGGATGAGTGACTGTGAGTAGGGATTGTCAGTCCAAGAAAGGACATAACTGGCACACAACCTGCAGTTGCTCAAAGGTCCTCCTGGCCACGACTGTCACCTGATCTTTGAGCAGGAGTTATGAGTACAGGAGAACCCCCAGATTACATACAGGTTCTGTTTGAGGTAGTGCCACCTCATCCAAGACCAAAGGTGGCAATTCTCTATGGGCCAGAAAACCCCAAACCCAGAGCCACTTTTCTTGTATGCAGGAAGTATGGCTAGTGGGAAAATGTAAAAGAAAGGCCACACAACATTTTCTATCAGCCACTCTCTCCATAATGCTGGGCAACATTTTTATTGCTCAGAGCAGCCACAAGGTATATTCATACACATTCTGAAGCACATCTTTCAAATCATTTCTTAAGTATGCAGAGTTCTAGTTTATATCACATCATTTCCTATAATCCCATGACTATACTGGCATGTTATCAACAATGTTAGCATGCCAGTGTTAACACTGGCATGAGTGTTAGAGACATCCCGTTTATACAGGTATACACATCTGCCCTGTAAGAAATGCAAATGACCATTAGACATCATTAGAGATGCAAGAAAAATCTCTTTGCTACATTTTACACCCAAATATCACCTTGCCTGATATTTCTAGAGTGAAATTTTTTTCTGTATTGTCCCATTAGTAATTAGTAAAAGACTTATAATATATTTCTGGCAGATGTGAAGAGAATCATAGGTTGTCTTCAGTGGGATTCTCAAAGGGATGGAAACACTTCAGGGTTGGGTATTCTATTTGCAATTCACTATATTTATATGCAATATCTGGCTTTTCCTCTGACCTTTTCATTTTAGGTTATGCTTTATTATGTTGGTGACAATCTCAGTATTAGAAAAAACACTTCTATACAATCCAAGTTTCCATGATTCAAACACCCATTTGTCCCAAGTAGCACTGCCAATGTCATGGGACTGTGAGGATAGTAGTCTATCTGGAGAACTTCAGTTGCTCACTCTTGTCTTAAGGCCCTGTCACACTGCCCAACGGATGCAAAACATTAGTAAAAAGGACACAACGGAGCAGAAAAATGTTCCATCCATTGTTACCCACTCTCAGAAGGGGCGCAAATTTGCATAAAGCGGATAACACGGAAAGGAACAGACGTGGAGAGGACGCAGGGCAGATGGAAAGCGGATGCGGAACGGAAGCCCAGTGGATGGAAGCGGATGGGAGCGGATGGCACATCCGCTAGGCTTCTGGGGGACCTCAGCAATGCAGACGCAGAATGGATACAGCGGATGCACAGCGGACGCCGAGCGGATGAAGCGGATGAAGAGCGGAAGCCTAGCGGATGCACAGAGGAAGCCTAACGGATCCCTAGCGTAAATTGTGCATGCGGGGAGGATGCATTGCGTAAGCCCTGCGGATATAAGGGAAGCAGCTTGGAAGCAGGTCACCATTCAGAGGAAAGACCTGCTGCCGGATGGATTGACAGCCTTGCCTGCCCTGCCTGCATGCCTGCCTGCAAGCCTTGCTGCAAGCCTTGCTGCCAGCCTTGCTGTCTGCTTTCCTGCCTGCCAGCCTTGCTGCCAGCCTTGCTGGCTGCCTCCCTGCCAGCCTTGCTGGCTGCCTGCCTGCCAGCCTTGGTGCCTGCCTCCCTGCCAGCCTTCCTGCCAGCCTTGGTGTCTGCCTTCCTGCCAGCCTTCCTGCCAGCCTTGGTTCCTGCCAGCCTCCCTGCCAGCAACCCCACAACCATGTGGAAGCACAGCAAGCCTCAGCCATCTGCTGCCAGCCCTCGCAAGAGGGACAGGGCTACCATCCCGCCCCCTGGCCCTCACTCTGGTTCTGCTGGGGCTTTTTCAGCACGGGCTCGCTCTTCTGGGGCTGGGGCTTCTGCTGCTTCTACTTCTGGAGGAGCTGATGACAAGTACTTCAGCACCAGCCACCTCCACAGCATCTGGACCCTTCACCCCTGAGACTGAGAGACCAAGAGGAGTGCCAGAGACTCATTTTTGTTTTATAGCTTGTTGTTAATAAAGTCTATTTATGATTCATACACTTGCTTCATTTCTTTTTTTTTTTAATAAAGTCTTGGTGGAAACTTTTAGAAATGGTTTAAGCCTTTGCATGCTTGTGGGATGGGTTAAGATAGCAGTGGGATGGGTTGAGATAGCAGTGGGATGGGCAGGGATACCTTTGGGATGGGTAATACCTGTGGGATAGATAAACCTCCAGTGCAAGCATAGTGGGACTGGATGGTCCACCCTCCCAGGTGCCACACCTATGGCCCTTTATTATCAATAACAATGTAATCAATCATCCACACATGTCAACATAAACATAACTCTTTATTAAATGCCCTGTTCATTGTAGGCCCACCCAACATACATGGCACAATCTCATCAGTGTGATGACAGGCTGAAGAAAGCATCCATTAAGCATCTGCCATCCTGTCTTGCCACTCCACTGCTCCAGCTGGGGAGTTGCACCAGTGTTTCAGGAGGTTGCGCTGCTTCTTCCCTTCACGTGAAGCTCTGTTGGGGCCTGGCACATCCACAGTATCTATCAGGTTTACTGCTTGCCTCCATTCACCAGGCTCCATGTCTCCATTCCCTTGTTGACAGTCGACAAGTCTATTCTGCAACACTGGGTAGCGGGTGCGCATGAGATTGTGCAGGATGCAGCAAGCTTTCACGATTCTCCTCAGTCTGTGGCTCATGCTGCATGGTGGTGAGAAAATATCGGTTGTCCGCTAGGTGTCCTTCTACATACTCCAGACATCCTAAATATACGAGATACATCCCAGATACAAACGTTTTGTCTGTTTTTAATACTTTATATACGAGATGCATACGCTTACATACTTTCTATTTCCATGCTACTAATGCTATGTAGATGTTCCGTGTACCTTTTGTTTCCTCCCTCTTTCCGTTTTCAGCTGCAGAAGATGTGAGTTGAGGGGATGGCCCGAGGATGCAGAATGGATACAGCAGATGTTTAACAGATGATAACAGACATAGAACGTTTGTTGCCCATATATGTCATGGATGTACATCGTATGCGGCGGAAAGTTCATCCGTTCACAAAGTTTTGTGCAGCTCAAAACTTCTTGCATGGATGAAATCTCAGTGGACGGATGCTCGAGGGATAGAGTGTATGAAACATGTATGCAGTGAGTACACAATGGATGCATAGCATTTTCCAATGGATGGCAAGCTTTTTTTAATGTTTTACATCCTCTTTGCATCCGTAAGTGCAGTGGGACCAGGCCTTAAGGGTATGATGCAACACTGGAGCTGGCTGAAACTTAAGCATTCTGAAATTTTAACTCTGATTTCTTACTTTTAACTTGCAAGTTTTAACTTGTTCTTAATCCTATTTTTAATCTGTGCTTTTATTTAGATGATTATACTGAATTATTATGTTGTAGTAAACAGTGAGAGTCACTTAAGTGAGATGGATGGATGTAGAAATGTAATAAATATATGAATTAAATATTTCATAAATATATAAATATATAAGCGTTTATAAATAAAAGAATGTCTAAAGACCTGACCCTGCCAGTTCATTTGGAGCTCACAGAACAGTGTACAATAATAAAACTGGTGCCCCAAAGACCCTCTCTGCCTTTTTAATTTTAATTATTTTATTCTTGTTTTGACTGTTTTCTATTATATTTACATATATCATTTTTTTTATTTATGTTCATTTGTACACTACCGAGTTGATCTATGAGGGAAATGAATGGGTTTCTAAATGTTGTCAAACAGATCAAAAACAGATCAGAGATAGAAGATTTCATGAAGGAAATCTTTATGTATAATATAAAGTTGTTTCAACAGTGAGATAAACAGCATATAAAATAGAAACACATACATTTATTGACAGCTTTGAAAATAGTGACAAGAAATAAAATAAACAATAAAGATAAAAGAAAAATCTAAAACGACATAAAGGAAAAAGGAGAAGAAAAAAGAGAAGAAAACAAACATACTGTGGTGCAGTGGTGAGAGTACAATACTGCAAGCTACTTCTGCAGCCAGATGCCTACAATTTGGCAGTTCAAATTCCACCAAGCTCTAGGTTGACTCAGCCTTCCATCCTTCCAACGAGGGTAAAATGAGGACCCAAATTGTTGGGGGCAATATGCTGATTCTGTAAACTACTTAGAATGGGCTATAAAGCATTATAAAGTGGTATATAAAGTCTAGGTCACATCGGCCGACGGATGCAAAATGTATGTAAAAAGGACACAGCGGATGAGCAAATTTTCCATCCACTGTTATCCGCTCTCAAAAGTGCCCCAAATTTGCATAAACAGAGCGGACAACAACGGAAAGGAATGGACGTGGGGAGGATATAGCGAGGATGTTCAGCGGATGCTCAACGGAAGCCTAGCGGATGGAAGCAGATGGAAGTGGATGACACATCTGCAGGGCTTCCATGGGAGAATAGTGAAGTGGATGCGCAGCAGAAGGAGCGGATGCGTAGCAGATGATACGGATGCATCACGGATGCATCACGGACGCCTAGCGGATGCTGAGCGGATTCCTAGCGGATGCAAAGCATTCATTGCGCATGCAGGGAGGATGCGTTGCATCAGCCCCATGGATATAAAAGGAAGCAGCTCGCAAGCAGGTCACCATTCAGAGGAAAGACTTGCTGCCAGACACATCTTCAGCCAACAACCATGGGGAAGAAGAGGAAGCCTGTGCCTACTCCTGCCAGCCCTACTCCTGCCAGCCCTGGACAGGACCACTATCCCACCCACTGGCGCTGACTCTGCTTCTGCTGATGCTTCTGCAGGTGCTGACTCTGCTGGTGCTGCTCCTGGTGCTTCTGCTGGTGCTGACTCTGCTGGTGCTGCTCCTGGTGCTGCTGGTGCTGACTCTGCTGGTGCTGCTGCTGGTGGTGGTGTGGTGGACCAGCCCCTAGAACCTCAAAGTCCTGCTGATGAGGTCCCAGAAGGCTCTGCCAGAGGGAGGAAGAGGCATTCGCGAGAAAAGGGGGAGAGGAGACAGTACTCCATTTGCGAGGACTATGAGGAGGTGCTTGAATGGTTGAGGGAGAACGAGATCCTCTGGAGGAAGGGACACAGGCTCTATCGTGACACCAAGTGGAAGCAGGCAGCTTGGAGAGAGAAGGCGGAGAGCCTGGGCTGCACTTCGGATGTCCTCCTGGGGTGGTGGAAGCACATGCACACGTGGTACGGGAAGCTGCACCTTAAGAAGTCTGGCCAGGCCGCGGTCAAGCTCACTGAGGGGGAGACCTAAGTTATGGCCAAGTGCAGCTTCTTGGAGGGTGAGATCCACTACCGAGGAGCAGCCCCTCTGTCAACCCTCTCTCTCAGGGAGCCCACAGAGAGCCATTCCTCTTCTGGCCAAGAGTCAGCTCCTGTGTCCAGGCAGGTATCTGTGGAGCGTCTCAAGGCGGAGACCCCCCCGACAACTGCACTCCCCGTGCCAGAGCACATGGAGGACCCCCTGACGCAGTTGGAGCAAGAAGAGGCCGCTGCCACCAGAGACCAACCCACACCCACCCCTAGCTCCACCTCCACAGAAAGCAGGCAGAGAGCCAGACCAGAGGGGCAGAGCGACACTGTCCTCTTGGAGATCAGGGACACCATCAAGAGCTGCGTACATCTCCTCTCTCAGCTGGTACCGTCCGACATACCATCCTCTAACAGAAAGCCCTTCCTCACCTATGTCAATCAGACCCTCATGAAAATGCCTGAATCCCAGTACCAGGTGATCAAAGAGAGGATCACAGGTCTTCAGCACCACCCTCCAGGCCCAGCTGAACCTGCTCTGACCCAGTCCAGGTCTGCTCCTCCACCCCAGGTAATGTCACAGCCCTTCCAAGGCTTTCAACAGCCCCTCACCTACCAAGGCTACGGCTACCAGGAGTTCCAGCAGCACAGGCAGCTCTTCCCAGTCCAGGCACAGGTACATCGCACACCACAGATGCAACCGATGCCACCGACGCCTCACCTCGCTCACGTGCAGACCAGACAGTCCCACTACACTCCTTCCTCCACCCCACAGCCAAGCCCGGCCTCAGAACATCTGTCATTGGTCTTGGGACTGACACCCCATGAGATGGAGGAAGGGGCTCTCAACATCATGGGACTGAGCCAGCTGTCTGAGAGCTTCCTCCACACACCATCCCCTGTTGTCCTCTCAGGGCCAGGCACCCCAATGGCATCTCAGACCAGCACTCCAGCCACTGCCACCTCCACAGCCCCTGGACCCTTCATCCCTGAGACCATGGGCACGCCTCAGAGTGACTGAGAAGAGTGCCAGAGACTGGGTTTCTATCTGTTGACTTTATCTTTGCTTGGGACACTTTACTTGAGTCATTTTGCTTTTACAGTTTGTTATTAATAAAGGTTATCTTTGCTTCACACACTTGGTTCAGTTTTTTTAGTAAATAAAGTCTTGGTGGAAACTTTTAGAAATGGTTTAAGCCTTTGCATGCTTGTGGGATGGGTAAGGATAGCAGTGCGATGGGCAGGGATACCTGTGGGATGGACAATAGCTGTGGGATGGGTAAGGATAGCAGTGGGATGGGCAGGGATACCTGTGGGATGGGCAGGGATACTGTGGGATGGGTAATAGCTGTGGGATGGGTTAAGATAGCAGTGGGATGGGCAGGAATACCTGTTGGATAGGTAATAGCCATGGGATGGGTTAGGATAGCAGTGGGATGGGCAGGGATAACTGTGGGATGGGTAATAGCTGTGGGATAGATAAACCTCCAGTGCAAGCATAGTGGGACTGGATGGTCCACCCTCCCAGGTGCCACACCTATGGCCCTTTATTATCAATAACAATTTCATCATTCATCCACACATGTCAACAAAAACACAATTCTTTATTAAATGCCCTGTTCTTTGTAGGACCACTCAACATACATGGCACAATCTCATCAGTGTGATGACAGGCTGAAGGAAGCATCCATTAATCATCTATCATCCTGTCTTGCCACTCCACTGCTCCAGCTGGGGAGTTGCACCAGTGTTTCAGGAGGTTTTGCTGCTTCTTCCCTTCATGTGAAGCTCTGTAGGGGCCTGGCACATCCTCAGTATCTATCAGGTTTACTCCTTGCCTCTATTCACCAGGCTCCATGTCCCCATTGCCATGTTCGAGGTCCTCGAGCCTGTTCTGCAAGACTGGGTAGCGGGTGCGCATGAGATTGTGCAGGATGCAGCAAGCTTCCACGATCCTCCTCACGGTCTGTGGGCAATGCTGCATGGTAGTGAGAAGTACCTGAGACCTGTTGGCCAGGATGTCGAAGGTGTTCTCCACCACCCGTCTTGCCCTGGACAGCCTGTAGTTGAAGATCCTCTCTTCATGGGTGAGGTATCTTGAACTGTACAGCTTCATGAGGTAGGTTGTGAGGGAGAAGGCGTCATCTCCCACGATGAAGTAGGGCGCATCTTATGTGTCGTTGGGCAGGGGGTCTGGATCTGGGAAGCCCATGATGAGGTTGCGTTCCAGCCCATTCTTGAGGTCACTGGAATTGTATACCTGGGCATCTGAAACTGACCCGTTGCCTGAAGCATCGATGTACATGAACTTGTAGTCATCATTGACCATGGCAAAGAGGATGATGCTGAAGAAGCCCTTGTAGTTGAAATAATTGGACCCTGAGTTGGCTGGAGTTTTGCAGGACACGTGCTTCCCATCTATGGTTCCAACGGTGTGTGGGAAATTCCACTTCTGATTCCACTGCTCTGCAACTTTCTTCCAGCCTTCTTCAGTGGAGGGGCACTGGAGGAGCTCCTCCATGTATTCTTTGATGATGGCCTGCACCACTTCTCTGACCACAATGCTGATGGTGTTGTGTGGCACTCTCCAGCTGTATGTTCCTGTACGTGGTCCTGGAGGCCAGGTAGTGCAGAGTCAGTTCCACCTTCAGCCCAGGGTCCAGGCTGGGCCAGTAGTTGGTGTTTGCCTTGGTCAACCTGGGTCTCAGCCACTCCACAACTTCCAACGGTGGTTGGTGGCATCCTCATGAAGTGCTGGAATGCATGAGGGTCTTCGTTCCTCAGCTCCACCATCAGCTTGTCATACAATCCGTACTTGGCTTTTCTCGCGATCTATCTTTGGACCCACACATTTCTTGGACGCCTCCTTTTCCTTGCATAGAACAGGTGAAAGAGCCTGTAGAGGGCTTCGCACTGTTGTAGAATGATGGCGGCTACCAAAAGGAGTGTGCGACGATCCATGGTGGAGATGACTGGATGCTGTGGAAGAGCAAGAGCAAGAGCAAGGCTGAAGAGGTCTGCACACCAGGGCTGCTGGACTGAAAGTGAGATCCAGGTGATTTCCTCCCCCTTTTTATAGGAAATATAGTTTTCTGCTAGGTGTCCTTTCACATCCTCTAGACATCCTCCAGACATTCTAAATATCCGAGATACGTCCTCTATATGAACGTTTTTTCCGTTTTAATGCTTTATATGTGAGCTTCATCCGCTTTCATCCTTTCTATGTCCATGCTACTAATGCTGCGCGGACGTTCCGCGTCCGTTTCGCTTACTCCCTCTTTCCAGTTTTTGCTGGAGCAGATGCGAGTTGCACGGATACAGCAGACATGTAACAGATGTAGAACATTTGTTCCCTGTATGTGTCACGGATGTAGAATGGATGCTGAGGAAAATTCATCCGCTCAAAAAGTTTTGTGCAGCTCAAAACTTTTTGAGCGGATGAAATCTCAGTAGACGGATGTTAGAAGGATAGAACGTGTGAATCACGCACGCAGTGAGTACAGAACGGATGCATCGCATTAACCAATGGATGGCAAGTGTTTTTCTCCGTTTTACATGCTCTTTCCATCCGTTGGTGCAGTGTGACATGGGCTTAAGTCTAAGTGCTATTGCTATATAAAGCAACATGAAATATAAAGATATGGCTTCCAATCTTCACAGTAGTTATAAGCACAATTATATTTATCTTTCTCAAGTTACATCATGGCAATCTTTTCTACAGCCCAATCAAAACCATAAGTCATAAGTTTGCTTTTCCTTTTTTAAATAGTGTGACAAAGGTATCAGGCTTGGAAACTGAATTCTAGACCATTTTTGAGCATGAAAGCCAACTAGGTGACTTTAAGCCTTTCACTCTCTCTAAACCAACTCTCTTCACAGGGTGCTTGTTGTGGAGAAAATAGAAGGTGGAAATGGATTTGGGTATGTTTGCTGCCTTGAATTATTTAGAAAAATAATAAATGCAGGAAATAAATAAGTTTCCAGTTACTAGTAAATGAAGATGTCTTTTCTCTTATCAAACAAATCAATTTAGCCATTTCAGCAATTTCTATCACCTTCATCCATCATACTTCTGTTGTAGGTATAGCCCAATTTCCCCCCCTTTGTGTATACAATAATCTTGCTGCAGTTATAATATAGACAACGGTGTTCCATAGTTCATTGCAAATTGTTTATTCATCAGTCCAAAATCAGACAATCAGTCAGAATCACTGCATGTATCTGAACTCAATGTCATGCCAAAAATCTATTTGGTTTCTAGGAGATGAAAACAACTTGATGGCACATAATTGACTTCACTTGAATTGCTTACTAGAAAGTAGACAGCCTTGTTAGAGACTGGGGAAAAAATTAGCCATGATGATGGACAGAGGTAGGAAGAAAGGTAAGACTCAGTTGCACTTGATTTTCTTCTCAGCTGTGACAATGGTACTTCTAGCTTAATGGAAGCATCCTCTGGCTTTCCTCCTAATTGTAAGAATAGCATACACAAACCATGAAAAGTTTTCAGAGTTCTCTTCTGCAAAATAACTTTGGAAGGAATTTTTCATTAACAAAATTAACAATTAAGGAAAAAGAGACAAAATCTATACATAGGCGCATAATTGGTTATAGTATGGATTGGGAAAACAACAAATTAATAGATGAAAAGAAGCAATTGTGGAAGGTAGGCAGTTTGCTCTTTTACTGGTTGATTAAGGGGAGCAATGCAATGCTTACAATATGTACACGTGTATATGTTGAAAACACTGCAAGAGTTCCTCCCAGAAGTTCCAGAAACTGTTGGAAAATGGCACACATACTCGTATATGCTCTTCCTGTTTCCCAAATCATCTGGGAAAAAATCTCACTAGCATCCATCAGGAGGGATTCAGCCTAACTCACCAACCCGGGAATCATTTCGCCCCATCTGTCCTTCTGTGTTTCACAGAAAACTTATGCAATCCCCAGACCAAGGTGGACAGTGGGCTCATCTTGAGTCAGCCCCACCACTTTGAGGAGGCATAAAAAGCCTGCAGAGTAACACTCCAGAATATTCTCCAACCTTCTGGATACAAGATGGGCTGCGAACACCTCAGTGCATCTTTTCTGCTTCTTTTCCTCTTCATGATCCTGATGCCACTGACCGGAAACTCCTTGCCAGCCCAGAGTAAAGTGGCCTCACTTTTACAGTGGATCTGCGAACGAGTGATTGGGGAAGCAAGAAGAGGTGGGAGACCCACTTTCTCTGTGCAATTGGAGGAACAGCGGCAACTTCTTCCCAGTCTTTTCTTGAGTCAAACATAGGAAAGGCTTATGGGTTCCTTAGTCAAGAAATGAAATGAAATGAAATGAAGCTCCACCAACAAAGGCTCCTGATCCTATGTGAGCTTGTGGAGGGAGAAAAAGTCTTTAAAAAGAATGAAATTTATACATACATATGTTGAAAGAAATATCCTCCTGGGTTCAGTTCCAAGTGGAGAAAAAGACACTGGAAACATGGAGGCTGCTTGGAAGGTTTAATGGTGGACAGGACAACATGGCCTGGAGCTCCACAGTGAAAGGGAAGAGATCGATAAAAAGGGTGAGAAGAGAAGGTCCAGAAGGGCTGAGTTGCTGAGAATGCCTGGGTTTTATAACCTTTGTTGGGCCCCACCTTAGTGTTTCCTGTTCCTGTGTAAAAAACGTATCCCATTGGTTGTCAGACTCCCAAGAGCAACTCTGTAGACTGTCCTGAGTTCCAGGCTTGGTCCAGCCTTGCTGGATGATTTATGCCCTTAAAAAGGCTTTTGGCAATTGCTATAGCTTACGTGGAGTTCCTTGTTTTGTAAAGTATTCTGGCCCAGGCCTTAATGGCCCATCCATTAACAAAGGTGGGGGTAAGATTCTGCTTCTGAGATGAGTTTTTGCTTCTTGAGTTTCTACTCTTTTTAGAGGAAATATTCTGCCTTTTTAATATTTCCTAATCTATTTCCATTTTCCAGAAGGGGGTGTGTGTGTGCTAACTTCCTACAATCTCTCTCTCTCTTTTTTTTTTTCTAAACACGTGAGAGTTTTGAGAAAATATTAAAAGGTGATCAGATCAGGAAGACTTGATAGGTGCTTTTAATTTTTTTCTGATGCAACAGAAAGCCATTGAAAAAAAAAAAAA
>BLBF01000051.1:14746200-14760988 GCA_015471245.1 Laticauda colubrina
GATTTAAGTTACATGCACACATTTGGAGCACCAGCATGGGTGCATATTCCTACACAACTTAGATACAAAGGACAGCATAGAGCTAAAAGATTGATTTTTGTAGGTTATACATCTAATCATAGATCTTATAGATTCTGGGAACCAGGTACATCTAGAGTTTACACCAGTGCTAGTGCAATATTCCTAGAACATGTAGGGTGGAATAGATTAGAGCAAGAGTTAAATAATGAAGTATTTATTGAACCCTACAAAAGGCAGAAAGATGAGATTAGCTATAAGAAGAGTCCAATTAAAGAAGAAGTCCACGAAGAGCAAATAGGACCAGAACAAGAGGAAATAGATGATCAGGAAGAGTTACATGATCAAGAACAATTAATAGAGGAAAGTCCACCTGTAAGTCCAATAATACCTAGACGTACTACACGTGTAACTAGACCACCTGATAGGTATCAAGCAAGTATAGTTTGCCAAGTAACTAAAGTTCCAACTAGTGTAGATGAACTTAGGATGTATCCTGCTAAGGATCAGGAGAATTGGCAAAAGGCAATGGAAAAAGAACTAACTTCATAAAAGGTAATGAAAGTATATGAAGATGCCAAATTACCTCCAGGAGAAAAATCCATTGGGTGCAAATGGATATTTAAAGTAAAAACTGGAAATGATGGGACTGTTACCCATAAAGCTAGGTTAGTAGCTCAAGGATTTAATCAAACTGCATCTGATTACGATGAAGTTTTTGCGCCAAGCCTTAAAGCTACATCTTTAAGAGCAGCATTAGTGTGGGCAGCTAAGAAAAACTATGTCATTAACCATTTAGATGTAGAAACTGCTTATCTACATGCACCATTGCAGCACACTATATATTTAAGGAAACCAATTGGCATAAATGACAATAAAATAAATAGTAATGATTGTTGGAAACTCAAAAAGAGTCTTTACGGGTTGAAACAATCTGGGTTTGAGTGGAACCAATATATTGTGAAAGAGTTAAACAATATAGGTTTTAAATCTGGTTTAGCAGATCCGTGTGTGTTTAATAGAGAAAATAATGGAACGGTATCATTATTATTATTATTTACTGATGATATTGCTTTAATAACTAAGACTAATAATGAAGCTAATGAAATTATATCATTATTAGCCAAAAAGATAAAAATAAAGCATTTAGGTGAAATTAAAAGGTATCTAGGATTGACAATTAATAAAACAAATAATGGTTTTAAGATATCTCAAGAAGATAAAATTTGCCAATTAATTAAAACTTATAAGATGGAACTTTGTAAACCGGCAAAGACTCCAATGAGTCAGGAAGTTTGCCAAACTAATGATCAAAGTCCCAAATTTGATAAGTCCATATATCAATCTTTGATTGGTAGCTTATCATATATAAGCAATTGGTCAAGGCCAGATATAGCTTATAGTGTAAATCAGCTGGCACGTTTTAATTCAGATCCAAAAGAATGTCATTGGAAATCCTTAAAAAGAATATTGAGATATCTTAAGGGAACAATAAACCATGCATTATATATAGAACCAAAGGGTGATTTGAGTCTTAGTGCTTATGCAGATGCAAGTTTTGCAACTGATATAAACACTAGAAAATCAACATCTGGGATGGCTATATTATTTGGTAAGACACTAATAGGATGGAGGTCAATCAGACAACAGCATATCAGTTTATCCACGATGGAAGCAGAATTTTCATGTCTATCATTATTATGCACTGACTTAATTTTCTACAAACAGTTATTGTTGGACATGGGTATAACTGTAAAAGATTCCATTATGGTATATGAGGATAACCAAGCAGCTATAAAGTTAGCTACTAGTATTGCTGTAAAAACTAGATCAAAATATACTGACTTAAGATATTTGAATGTAAGAGAATCAGTGAAAAATGGAATAATAAAATTGGAATACTGCATGTCAGAAGAAAACATTGCAGACCAATTTACAAAAGCTCAAGGAGCAACTAAGTTTAAAGAAAGTTGCGAAAAATATTTTCTAAAGATGTAAATGATTCATAGTTATTATGTAACCTAAAAGGGGAGAATGTTAGGGATAACATTGTTCACCCTAACTGATTTAGGTGAAATAATAACTATGAATCATAGTTAGTGTATGTTAGAGTGTATACAGCTTTAACTGTGAAATAGCAATTAAAGGAGTGGTTAAGAAAACAATATAAAAGTAGCAAGACTACGGCTTGCTCTCGCTCTCTCTGGCTTTGATGATCCCTGATTACTGCTTGGAATCAAGGCTGCATTGCTCGAACGGGAGAGACAACAAAGGACTGATTTGTAAGTGAACTGACATAGGATATTCTACATGGACTTTGCTAAATGAATACCCCCCTGAATGGACTGACTACATGGTAAATGAATATTGGACTATTATTTGACTATACCATAAACTTATACTGGAATAAAATATATTCTTGATAGCACAAGCGTATCTGTTATTTTTACTGTATGTTAATAAACATACAAGCTTAGCTCACTCATTTATCTGTGTGCCGATCTGACTAACGCTGCACATTCTGTTTAGCTTGTCCACCTAACCCTGGTTGGGGAACCCAGGCTTAACAACAACCCTTTTAAATTATTAAATATTTTTTATAAAATATATTTTTTTGAAATTTTGAAATGTTTAAATTATCCTTTAGAATTAAAAAAAAATATTTAGAATTTATAGTTTTGGAAAAATCTTTTATATTTTTGAACATTTTGAAAAATTTTGACATTTTTAATTTTTAAATGAAGTGGTTGTGAAAAGAAACATAGTTATGGAAAAAGAGTCTGACACAGTTGTCATTTGCCAAATATATTCCCTCTATGTACTCATGCCCCAGAGGACCCAAATTACACATGTACCAAATGTAAACTAAACAAAAAATTAAGGGTCTAGAGGAAGCTCTAGCCAGTCTGAGACTAAATTTACAAAATGAGAAATGCCAATCAAAGGAAGAAGACTGTATCCAAACTGAACAAATGAAAGAACAAACAACTACTAGAAAACTTCCATATATGTAAACTTTTAGGCATAGACCTATGTCACTGATAGAAGAAAACAACAACCAAGAGTAATGTCTAGTATGTCCTGAGTAATGTCCCTGCTATATAGTGTGGCCCAATCCAGTATGACCTCACTAGAGCTGAGCAATTGATTTCATATCTTTTTCCTGGAAGAAAGCATGTAGATACCTAGAGAAGGGACATCTTCAAGTGTTTGAAACTTGAGACTTTCAAGAAAAGATTGGACTGCCATTTGTCAGAAATGGTGTAGAGTCTCCCACTTGGACTAGATGACCTACAAGGTCCCTTCCAACTCTGATTATCTGTTATCTGTTTCTGACAAGAAGAAAAGTAATTCAGATTTTAGGGAAAAAAAGGGAGTGTTGCTAATAGGGCAATATCTTCTCAGGTGAATGAAATCAGCAGACAATCAATCTAGGGCACGGGTGTCAAACTCATGTCCTCATGGCAGCATCATGTGACATACTGGGACTTCCTCCCCTTCACTAAACTGGACATGGACAGGGTCAACACATGATGCATCTGGCCCACGGGCTGGGAGTTTGACAGCCCTGATCTAGGGATTTACTACAAAGATGTGACTGAGAGCCTACAGATTACTATCTCTTTTCTTTCATGTGGAGATGAATGACACAATTAGGAAAGTTAAGAATTTAGGAGGATAGGTAGTGTTTCATCTGTACTTCTAACAAAAGATCAACGTCCAATGAGGAAACAAAGGATTTTAGAAATAAATCACTGGTTTAAAGGATGATACAATCAGGTAAACTTTGGATTCAAAGACCATGACTTGCATTACTTACATAAAGGGATTTTGACAAGGGATGGACTGCATCTCACAAGAACCTTGAAGACTGTATTTGGAAAATGATTGACTCTGTTGAGGTAATTCCCCATTAGGGGAATGAGCGCATACAGGGAGATGTATAGAGAGTAGTGTTTGAATAATACACACACAGCACACAGATACACTGTACAGTAAATGTAGGTTTTTACTTCCAGAAACTTTTAAGTTTAAAACAAGCAGTCTAAAGTCATTCACAGGTTAAATCAGTCAGTTTTCAGTCCAGGGATAATCCAATAACAAAGTCCAGTGTCAAAAACAGTTCAGTATCAGACTTACATCAAATCCAAGAATATCAGTCAGTTAGAAGAAATGGAAGAACGGCAATATTCTCTAACAGAAGGAAACAGAGACACTCACTGAGACACTCTCTTCTGAGACTAAGACTAAGACAACCCAGGTTTCTGGCTCCATCTTATGGCCGTTTGAGAAACCACATCCAATTACAAATTTTGCATTTTCTTAAAGAGACAGTATTAAAATGTCTATCCTGGTTTGTATATTGTCCAGCTCAAATAGCTGTTAGGTGACTTACATTCCTAACAGACTCAGCTTATCCAAAGGGCTTTAAACTATAATTGAGGGAGGGCTGTGATCAATCTTTAGGATAATTACGGCCTAATTCCAAGCACAAACCCCAAGACAACCAATCAAAAAAAGGAGGCAAGGATGATAGAAAGATATAAAAACTCAGATATAAAGCAGGAGATATAAGAAGCATACCCAGGGCCAGCCATAAAGAACTTAGATGCATTTACCAATGCTCAAAGTTTGAGGTACAAACAAAGTGAAATTGAAGTATTAATATACAAGGGCAGGTATGATATAGTTGAGAATATAATAGAACAGAACAGAACAGAAAATAAAATAAAACCTAGGCCAACAACAGAAACTGTGAGAGGGACCTTGGAGTCTTAATGGATGATCAATTAAATATGACCCAGCAGTGTGTAGCTGCAGCAAAAGAAATCGACTACAATCCTTGGTTGTATAAGCAGAAGAATAGAATCAAAATCACATGAAGTATTTGTACCACTTTATAAAACTTTAGTAAGACTACATCTGGAATACTGTATCCAGTTTTGGTCATCACATTACAAAAAAGATATTGAGACTTTAGAAAAGTACAGAGAAGAGCAATTAAGATGATTAAAGTTAGGGACTAAAACATATGAAAAATGGTTGCAGAAATTGGTTATGGCTAATCTAGGATTAGGATCCTAGGACTAGAGGACTAGGGACCTCTTAGAGGACTAGGGATGACATAATAGCAATATTCTAGTATTTGAGAGGCTTCTACAAACAAAAGGGAGTCAATTTATTTTCCAAAGCACCAGAAGGCAAAGTAGGAAACAATGGATGGAAACTAATTCAGGAGAAAAGTAAATTGAAATTAAGGAGAAACTCCTTAACAGTGAGAACAATTAATCAGTGGAACAGTTTGCCTTCAGAAGTTGTGGGTGCAACATCATTGGAGGCTTTTAAGAAGAGATTGGACAATCATTTATCTGAAATAGTATAGGGTCTCCTGCTTGAGCAGGGGATTGGACTAGAAGACCTCCAAAGTCCCTTCTACCTCTATTCTGATTGATTGTAGGGGATTTAATCATTTCTCAACAATGTTGCAACTTTTTGGGTTACGCTTATCTTACAGATCTTAGGCTAAATTGTGGAAAGATACTCTAACATATCTGGAGAGGTATCAGTTTAGGGGTTTCTGCACAGCTTACTACCATGATACCAATAAATGAGAATATTTGTAGCTCAGGGTTGAAAGGAGGTGCTCTCTGAGGGTTTTTTTTTTCCAGATATTTATTTCAAACTAAGTAACATCATCAGCCCTAGACATCATCAGGATTAGCACTGACAATGTTGGATAATGAAATGTCTGCAAGAAAACAACCAAGCTCAGAGAGCACAACCTTGAAAACATTTGGGAGGAAATGATGTTGTTGAAATAAATAAATAAATAAAGCATTTATTTTGTCCTTGATGATTATGCAGATATCAGAAATAGATGCCCACTGAGATGCCTTATGGAATATACAAAACCTTTTGATAGGATAAATTAGAAAAAATATCAACATCTAAATAAAAAACATTATTAACCAACTTTGCTAAAACAATTGTTTTTTGTGGCTTGAACTTTTTTTGTAACTCCCAAATATTGTTTAAGACCAGGTGTGTAGGAGGAAGTGAAAACCACGGTTTTCAGGTATTGCAAATATTACTGCATTATTTCTAAACTAAATATACGGAGCATAAGGGTTTAAGGTTAATTATTAAATTGTGGAAACTTGTGGTCAACTTATGTACATATTTACCCATATTTGTAACTGCTGCAGGAGTTTTTAGCCATATAAGGCAAAGTATTTGACACATGACAGATTCAGGATTGTGAGTTTTGTGGTTTGGGAGTATAAAAGAGTTAGCTGTATTCAACAATATCACACAGGCTTTGAGGGCAATCTCCCTGTGTCTTTCTGAATAGAATAAAGAAATATTGCTTCAATCTTTACCGTAGTGAGTTCCATTTGGTTTCGACGCATAGTCTTGAAAGACCCAGTGTAGGCTGGTACATCCTTCTCCAAGGGTGTCAAGTGCATTTAGAAAGAAAATGGCCACAATTGTAGCATTTTTTTTATTCAGTACTCTTCTTCAATCACTTTTTGCATCAGGTAAGGAAAATACGCAAATGTTTTGATTCATTTCACCTGGGATAGTGTCTCATTGATTTTTGCTTTAGGAAATTGATTTTCAGAGAGTATTTATTCAGATAATTTGTATAATGTTTGGATGTGTTTCCCACTTCTAATCAAGGGAATAAGTGAATGCTTAGCAAGGAGCTTCTTGAATTCTGGTATTGTCTTTTTTCCATTTTAGTGCCTCTTCCCTGTGTCTTTCCATTTATTTTCCGTGGAAAATTCTACAACTCTTGTACTGAAGATGCAAGCCAGAACTACCCATGGTGTGCCACAATTGCAAACTATGATCAGTATAAAAAATGGAAGTATTGTGCCACTACAGGTTTGACATATTTACATTTTTGTGCTACCTTACTCAGTAAGGTTAGGAAATGTAACAGTAATCCTGAAACAGTCAGGTGATTTCTTTTATAATGTTTCTGGTTTAATCTAGTATAGAATTAAAACAGGCATTGTAGAGCAGCGGTCTCCAACCAATGGGCTGTGACCCACTGGTGGGCCATGAGAAAATTTGGGTGGGTCACAGAGAAATCTCACTCCCAGAACACCCCCCCAAAGCAACTAATCCAGGCTATGCAGAAACACAAGACTGTGCAGCCCACTTGGCCCACGGGAACCCTCCCTGCCCATTCACTCCTTACCCGGCAAACTTGCCTGCTAATTTGCTATTTTTCCTTTTTCCAGCCATCAGCAATTCTGCTGTGCTGGGGGATTTTGATTAACTCGGAAGCAAGAAATATTGGATTTCTTGCTTTCTAGCTTGTCTTTAGATCTTCAGCTCTGCTTTTAAGCACAGCCAAACCTCCCTTAGGACTGAAGGTTCTATTATTCAGTGCAGACTCACAGCAAACAAGTTTTATGTGACAAACTCAGGTAGTCGATGGCAGATAGATAGATCACTGAATGATTCTGTAAGCAACTCAATCTGCTTGCCTGCTTTGCCTGATCTGGGTTAAAAGTTGCCCTTTTTTAATAAAAAATTCAATATTTATATAAATATTTATAATATTTACATACAAGCCATGCCCAGCCAGTCACATGACCACCAAGCCACACCCACAAATTAGACCATGCCCACAGAACCAGTTAGTGGTTCCTGGGATTTAAAATTATGACTTTGGTCCCTGAGATCCAAAAGGTTGGCGACCTTTATTGTAGAGTGTTTGTCTGAACTTTAGTAAGCTTAACCTTGTTTCACCACAACAATGTAACTGCCCATCAATGTGCAGCTTAATTATACAATATTTAAAAGATATAGTTTGGATGACAAGTCACTTAATCTCTCTTCCAGAAGAGAGCTCTGTCTCTCAAAGTATATACTTGACACTAGTAGCCTGCAATACTGCAGTGCAACCACTGTGTCACCATGACTCATAAGATGTATGACTCTTCAAATATACACATGACAAAGGGGCTCAACAATATGGAAGTAAAATCTGAAATAATATGGTATGGAACAATGCTAAAATTACACACACACACACACACACACACACACACACACACGTACATAATTATATATATATATGCTTTGTCTTTTGCTTAGAATATGGTGGTAATTCTGGCGGAAAACAATGTGCATTCCCCTTTACATACAAGAAACGAACGTATTATACTTGCACAAATGAAGATGCAGAAGAAGGAAGATTCTGGTGCGCAACAACTGGGAGTTATGATAAGGAGCAACAATGGAGCTACTGTGCTGATACTAGTAAGATAACTGTGTGGTGTTAGCTTATTTGGTGCAATAGGCATGGCTAGGTTACTTATACACAAAGGAAAGTAAAGGAAAGAGACTTTTTAATTGATAAAAAATGGATAAAAAATGTTGAGAATGGTGCAGAAATGAATACATTTTTGAGGAATGGAGAAACAATACTGTGTAATTTAGAGGCAGGGCATTTAACCAACATCCTTAGATTAAGTCCCTTACATCTTGAGAAATAGATTAATAAAGGTCATGGGAACTGATAATGTTCAATTTAAAACACAAACAATGGTTTAATTAGAGTGGGCAATTAATTTTACCAAAGGGCCACATGAGGAACTGGGGGTGTTATCAAAGCCAAACCAATAACTCCTGATTGCATACCACCCCTTCACCTGTAAGGCAGTGCTTTGAGGATATGGCAGTGGGTGGCTGAGCTCAGGCCACCTCATATGATAACCATGGCTGCCTCTTCAGTCTGCTCCAAGTGAGGGGTGAGCATTATGCAGAAAAATACTTTGTCTCCTTATCTTCCTGTGGCCGTAAGTGGTGATTGCACAGAGCCTAATCTGGGCTTCTTTTCCCAGCTCCTGGAGAGCACTTACAGGTAGCCCTCAATTTACAACAAAGTTGTTCAAAGTTACAATGGCACTGAAAAAAGTGACTTATGACCGTTTTTCACAGTAATAAACTGTGTAGCATCCTTATGACGCGATCAAAATTCAGAAGCTTGGCAACTGGTTCATACTTATGACCACTGCTGTGTCCCAAGTTCATGTGATCATCTTTTACAATCTTCTGACAAAGTCAATGCCAAAGCCCGATTCACATAACAACCATGTTACTGACTTATTAACTGCAGTGATATAGTTAACAACTGTGGCAAGAAAGGGTGTAAAATGGGGCAAAACTCACTTAACAAATTTTTCACTTAATAACATACATTATGGGCTCAATATTGGTCATAAGTTGAGGATTATGTACATTTACATTTGATTTCTAATTTCTAATTTGTCTCACATAGGCCCGAAGGACAGCTAAAGAGCTGAATGTGATTGGAGGCCATAAAATGCCTAATTCTAATCTATTATATCAGTATCTCCAATTTGAATAGTCATATGAGACTAAGTGATGTGGTTCACCTTTTCAAGTGGAAAGATTTGTTTTAGTATAATTTCTGATATACTGCAATTAAGTCAAAAATACTTTAACTCAAACGCTGAACCCAATAATCGGTGACTCTTTTACTCATTTTTTTCATCACTGTTCAGGACTAGCTGCAAATTCACAGGGGCCTTGTGTGTTTCCTTTCATCTACAAGGGGCAGTTCTACCCAGCTTGCACAAAAGCTGGGTCTTCTGATGGAAAGCTCTGGTGCTCTTTGAGCAGCAACTATGATAGAGAACCAAAATGGACTTACTGTACACCCTCAGGTATGGAAAAACTTAGATGATAGAAGGAAAGTCTTTGGACAATCCTGCTAACTAGCTCTGCTAGTTAGCAGGACTTGATTTTCCCCTTCAGGACAGGGAAAAATCAAGTACAAATCTACACTAAGTTGCAAAAATACTCTGGATCACTTTCCACCAATTACCATTTATCAATCCAATTTACCTCTGAAGACTGCCTTGGAGATGACATTGAAGAACAGAGCATAGAAATATGTTGTATATCTGAAGTAAGACAATACAGGTCTAAATATGTCATTTTTGCCTTAGAAATTGATTCTTCAGTGCTATAAGAATATATCCATGTTGTTTTCTTGGCAACATATTAGAACTGATTTGCCATTGTTTTCTCTATATATTTTGTTGTTGATATGTTGATGTGTTTTCTTTGTAACAATGAGATTTCTTAGTGACCTGTACTCTCACTGATAGCCAGAAATGACTTGCTTAGTTTTTCATGGTTGGTCAAGTGCTCTACCTGTTCTGATTAATACTCATCTAATAAGAAGATGTGGTAGAAGTGCATTGAAAAATGCCATTAAGTAAACAATTTCGTTGGACTATTTGAAGCAGAAAGAACCTCAATAGCTGAGAGTTGTAGCTGGGGTGAAAACAGAATGATAACTGAAGGTGAAATAACAGAATGTTGATCCATTAATTTCTATGGAAAGAAAAATTAAAAGAGGTATTACTGTACAGAAAATATTGTGATCAGATAGTATCTTAGTTTGAATTTTTATTACAAGTTTATACATTTTTATTTTCTTAGTTCACCTTTATGTAGGACAGAATTATTAGGAGTCACTGGGCAAATAACCAACTGAATTGAAAAAAATATAGTTTTAAATATTTAAAATTAAAATCAATTTGTAACAATTTAAATTGAAAGTACTTGCTGGGCCAATCTGATAGTGTGTTTAGTAGTGTGGAACTCACAAATGTATCAGGACATAAGGAAGTGCAGTGCTATGGATCCAGAGTTGATACTGTGCTTTGGAAGTAATAAGAAGCTGCAGTTTTCCCTGGGATTCTAGGAAAATGCACATCTAAGGTTAAAGAGATGCAGCCATATGCGGTTGCTGCTCTAAAACACCTTTTTGGCTTTTGATCTAAGCCCTGAACATCCCTATCAGGATTGTGAGCTATGAGATACTCAGCAGCTGTGGACCACCATTGGCCATGAGTGTTTTCCTCAAGATGTCCTGGTGGTTATTTGGTAACCTTTTAGGACTATAGGAATTAATCTTCAGCTATCAAGCTATTCCTTTGTTAGAGGAGTTAGGAAGAACGGTGAGAATAACCTTGGAAGATGGGGGAACAGGGCAGTGAGAATGGTTGAATAAACATCAGCTTAGTCCACAGAACAAACAGGATTGTGGCAAGTCTCAGAAGGGACCCACCTCAATTTCTTGGAATGTAAAAGTAAAAAGGGAAATGAACTTTCAGACTTGCAAAACTCTGCTAATGTAACCTTACATACAGTAGAATTAATCCATCTGGTCATGCTTCCTGACCGGACTATCACATTACCGTGACAGAAATCAATCCATTTTAGCAGGAAGATACAGTATGTATGTAACCATTTAAGCATGTCTATTTTTTAATTGATAAATCCATTTTCAACAGTTATGTATGGCATACACAATGTCTTAATAAATTCTATTCCACCTTGAATCTTAATCATCCAATTGTTCATCTAATTATCTGTTTTAAGATTGCTTCTTTTGGGCGTGCTGCTTCATTTCTTCCACCAGTATCTTTCCTTTTCAGAATTACGTCCTTGCAAATTTCCCTTTCTATTCAACAACAAATACTACTTTCGTTGTACAAGAGATGGTGCTTCTGATGGCCAATTGTGGTGTGCCACAACTGCAAACTATGACAAGGACAGTAAATGGAGGGCATGTGCTACTGAAGGTAGGAGAAACAACAGTCCTTCCACACCTCAAAATCCAAAAACTCTGAAAGGCTGCAATGAGATTTCAATGGAACAAATGTCCTGTCAGGGGGTAGTTTCCATGAAACATGGGAAATGCAAATTAAGATCTTCATTTACAGATAAAAAAGAAGTTCAGATTAAGGATGGGAAAGCAAGTCAACGTGGGTCAAATGAAATGGATGTGAAAGTAGAAATGAAAAAAATAATAATAGGAAAAATGAATGCACTGCAGTGGAAGAATTAATTCTAGGTGAGGGACAACAATAGCATTAGCTGAAATGGAGTAAACAACAAGTATTGTGGATGGTATGACAGGGTAAAGATAGGATACAGAGCATGGCTTGTGGAATTCTTTCCAACTCTTTTACTGCAGTGGTCACACATTTCTGTGCCTCTATGAATTTAGGAAACAGAAGGTGGGCTATGTTTGATCCAAACTGGGCCACATGATGAAGATTAAAGCTTAGACAAAAGCAGCCATCCATATTTAAGCTTCTCCCATTTGTTTCTACATAGGAATTCCCCCAAGAAGATTTCTTTTTTTTTCCTTACTGCCATGCTTCTTCCAATCTGTTTTACAATAGATCTTTCTTTTGCTGCCTTCTCTTGATTTCATTCTGTTCAGTTTTCAGACAACTATCATGATAATGTTCAGAGTCACCTCTCCTCTACATAATTAATTTTGAAGACTTTATGACTCTGCTTAGACTATTTTAGAATGCTTTACATAAGACTATTGTTGAAAAATATTTGAAAGCTACAACTGACAGAAAATGCTACAGCAGTTTTAGGAATGTTTAGGGTAGCCCATATAACATCTTTGTTGCAGGAGCTATACAGGTTGCAGTAGACCTGAAAGGAACCATGAGTAAAACTGGCATTCTATTTTTATACCTCAGGATGTATGAAATTCTAAACAATAATACAATTATTGGTTTACAAATTTCTTATCATCAATATACACACATGTAAGTAATGCTGTTCAACTTGGAACAATATGTGTACAGATAATGCTGTTCGGGTGTTCTTAGCATGACCTATACCCTTAAAACCCTGTTTGCCCACAGCCCAAACTAAATATCATGTTGCCTTACTTTTCCAGCAACAGGTCTTTTTGCAACAAGCTTGTAGGCACTTCTCTAGCTGCATCTTACACAACTATGTTTTCTTGGTAATGTCTTCTTTTAGCCTAATCAAGCATTCAGATCTTGCTTTGTCCTTAGCAAAGCATCTTCCAACTTCCTTTTCCAATGTTGGTGCTAGTAGGTAGGTAGATGGGTGGCGTGGGGAAGAGAGAGAGAAAGAGAAAGAGACAGACGATTTTGCAAGAAAAGAGGTTAAAGATAAAATTTGGAAAAATTGAGTTTGGAATCCTAGGCCTGGATAAGATTAAAGTTCATCCCAATATAAAGGCTACGCCTTTTTATTTTTTTGTTTCCAACATGTACAGAATATGAAGGCAATTCTAAAGGCAAGTGCTGTGTCTTTCCATTCATCTACAATGGGAAAAGATTCAATTCTTGCACCAATCAAAATTCAGAGGATGGAAGATTTTGGTGTTCTGTCACAAGTAACTATGACAAAGACCGGCAATGGAGCTACTGTGCTGATACAAGTAAGATAATTCATAAGTTGCTCTATGAATCAGAAATCAGAATATGGAAGTCCCTTAAACTATCTGGGTGCAAATTTTTAGTTGACATACCAAATTTAGGAATAATGTCTCCATAACATAGGAAAATAAATGTGCCACAGTGATTACTGTAAACTAAAAGAGAAGAAAAAAGTGTCTTTGAATTGGATGGAAGTCAATATTTAGTTTATTGATATCATTATCCTATTTGATTAGAAATCTAAGGTAGCTCTTAATTAACATGTATGCCACCTCTAGGCAACTTTAGGCATCTTACTATTAGATTTAAAACCAAAAATTTAATAATATAAATAATAATTGATAATACTAATGGCACATCAACGAAGAACAAAAATAAGGAATCCAGTTACTCATTAAGTAATATAAATCCAATATTAGAGTGTAGATTTTGAAAGACTTTATCCAAAGTGCTGTTGGAAGAGCCAGGTCCTTAAATATGTATAAACATGTTGCAGAATCAAGGGCGAATAGAATTCAGGAAGAATGCTATTTCAGAGAGTGGGTGCAGCTACAGGAGAGTGCCATCTCCTAGGTCCTGCAAGATGACATTGTTCTATCTTTGGGATTTGGAGTTTGCCAGTGTTACCAAATTTTAATGACTGGACAGAAGTTGAAAGAGAAGGGCGTGATCCTGTAGGTATCAAGGCTATAAGCCATTTGATAACCTATTATGTCTTAAAAAAGAAGAAATACTGTTTCCTTTTTACTTGGAAAATAGCTAAACTGTATTTATGTATATTACAGAACTGACCATCTGCCATTCTTTCTAGGACTGTAGACCAGGAAGGCCTATTGGACAATATGTATGATTCCTCAGGTAGGACAAAATTGGAAAAGGGACAAGAAAATGCTTGAGATAATAAAGTTAGGTGGGGAAAAGATCTGGCCACAGGTGACTTTTTAGCACAGTAAATAATAACCATAACTCAACTGTTTACTTTTACACAATAACATAGTAGCCATTTCTATAATAACAAACATATCTAATCAGCAAAACCAAAATCAAAGATGTAAGTAAGACATCTTAAGTAAGTAATTTTCCATCACAAGCACAAAATCCAGAAGAAGTTTCCAAATGGAAGCAAAATTAAATATGTTCTTTATTGTGAATAACAGAATCAATTAAATAGTTTTTTCTTGCTGTGGAAAATAATATATGTTTCTATTTACGCTTATTAATCATGATGGACTATCATAATTGATGTTAACATAATTTGTTACACTGTCTCAGATTCTTTAATCTTGAAGGGAAAAACATTTTTTTAAATCATTTTAAAACTCTAAACTTTTCTTTGAAAATATTTCTAAAATCAATGAATTCTAAATTCTAATACATCTTTTTTATTTTATTTTAAATTAATATATTCAAATTAATTTTCAATAGTATTTTACAAGCTTTAGAAATAACTCAAGTGTTATATGAAAAAATTTCAAACTTACTTTTATAAACAGAAA
>BLBF01000051.1:14770136-14800011 GCA_015471245.1 Laticauda colubrina
TCTTCTTCTTCTTCTTCTTCTTCTTCTTCTTCTTCTTCTTCTTCTTCCTCAAGGAATTCCTTTAGTTTACATTAGGTACATGTATCCATTTGTACCAGCAGTTCCAGCTATATGATGAGGTTCTTCTTAATCTCCAATCCTTTTCATATCTGAATTGTGGTGTAGAAAGATGGTTATCTCTTTCATCCCATATTTCAGAGGCAGGAGGCAGAAGCTGTGTTCAGGCAAGAGTGAGGGAGCCTCCCCCAATCCAACAAGGGTCAATTTAGTGACTGATCAGGATTACAGATATGGCCACATGACATGAACTACATTACCCAGGACACCTTAAGTACATTTACCATGATGCATTCCCTTAAGGGGACAGCTCACAATTCCTAACTAAAGGCCCTGTCACACTGCCCAATGGATGCAAAACGGACACAATGGACGAGCAAAATGTTCCATCCATTGTTATCCGCTCTCAAAAGGGGCAAAAATTTGCATAACCAGAGTGGATAACACGGACGCGGGGAGGATGCAGGGCAGATGGAAAGCGGATGCGGAACGGAAGCCTAGCAGATGGAAGCGTATGGGAGGGGATGGCACATCCGCAGGGCTTCCGGGGGGCCTCAGCAAAGCGGACGCGGAATGGATGAAGCGGATGCAGAGCGGATGCACAGTGGATGAAGCAGATACAGAGCAGAAGCCTAGCGGATGCACAGCTGAAGCCTAGCGGATGCCTGGCGTTAATTGCGCATGCGGGGGGGATGCATTGCGCAAGCCCCCCGGATATAAAGGGAAGCAGCTCGCACGTGGCCAGCATTCGGAGGAGAGACCTGCTGCAGGATACATTGAGTCCTTGCCTGCCCTGCCTGCATGCCTACCTGCAAGCCTTGCTGCCAGCCTGCCTCCAAGTCCAGCCTCCCTGCCAGGCTTGCTGTTTGCCTGCCTGCCAGCCTTGCTGCCAGCCTGCCTTCCAGCCTCCCTGCCAGCCAGTCTGCCTGACAGCCTTGCTGCCTGCCTGCCTGCCTGCATGCCTGCCTTCCTGCCAGGCTTCCTGCCAGCCTTGGTGCCAGGCTTCCTGCCAGCCTTGGTGCCAGATTTCCTGACAGCCTTGGTGCCTGCCAGCCTCCTGCCAGCCTCCCTGCCAGCCAGCAACCCCACAACCATGGGGAAGAAGCGAAAGTCTCAGCAACCTGCCGCCATCCCTGGCAAGAGGGACGGGGCCACCCTCCCGCCCCCTGTCCCTGACTCTGCTTCTGCTGGGGCTTCTGCTGCTCGGGCTCACTCTTCTGGTGCTGGAGCTTCTGCTGAAGCTGTTCCTGGCAGTGGTGCTTCTGCTGCGTACTCTGCTGAAACTACTCCTGGCAGTGGTGATTCTACTGCTGCGTACTCTGCTGAAGCTGCTGCTGGTCCTGCTCATCCTGCTCGTGCTCCTGGACTTGCTTGTCCTGCTCGTGCTCCTGGACTTGCTCGTAGTGCTCGTACTGCTCGTGCTCCTGGTCTTGCTTGTCCTGTTCGTCCTGCTCATGCTCCTGGTCCTGCTGGTGCTGCTGGTGCTGCTGATGCTGCTGGTGCTGATGATGATGATGATGATGATCCTGCTGCTGCTGATGATGATGCTGATGATGCTGATTATGATCCTGCTGGTGATGATGATGATGATGATGATGATCCTGCTGGTGCTGCTGCTGGTGGTGGTGTGGAGGAGCAGCCCCTACCACCTGGGAGCCACTCTGATGAGGGCCCATCTGGTCCTGCCAAAGGGATGAAGAGGCGTATGCGGGGACGGGAGAGGAGACAATACTTCATTGAGGAGGAACACGAGGATGAGGTGCTGGAGTGGCTGAGAGAGAATGACTATCTGTGGCGGAAGGGACACCAGCTGTACAAGGACACCAAGTGGAAGCAGGCTGCTTTGAGAGAGAAGGCGGAGAGTCTGGGCTACACATCAGATGTGCTCCTTGGCTGGTGGAAGCACCTGCACACCTGGTAAGGGAAGCTGCACCTCAAGAAATCTGACCAGACCATGGTTAAGCTGATGGAAAGAGAGACCTATGTCATGGCCAGGTGCAGCTTCCTGGAGGGTGAGATCTGCCACCGAGGAGTAGCAGAAGTCCCTATCATGACCCTCTCTCTCAGGCAGCCCGCTGAGAGCCGGTCCTCTTCCGACCGAGAGTCAGCTCCTGTCTCCAGGCAGGTTTCTGTGGACCATGCCATGGTGGAGAACACATGGACAGCTGTTTAACCATGGTGGAGCATGTGGAGGACTCCCTGGTGCAGTGGGAGAAAGGAGACGGCACTTCCACCACAGCCCCACCCACATCCACCCCCAGCTCCACCTCCACAGAAAGGCAGAGAGCCAGACAGGAGGGGCAGAGCCACACTGTCAAGATGGAGATCAGAGACACCATCCGCACCAGTATAGATCTCCTCTCTCAGCTGGTCAGAACCGACTCCTCATTCTCCAACCGCAAGCCCTTCCTCACCTATGTCAACCAGACCCTCAAGAACATGGAGGAACCCCAGTAAAAGGGGGTGAAGGACTGGATCATGGAGCTGCTTCACAACCCTCCAGACCCAGAGGAACCTGCTCCCACCAAGTCCAGGTCTGCTCCTCCACCCCAGGTGATGTCCCCCCATACCAAGGCTTCCCACAGCCCCTCACCTATAAGGGCTACGGCTACAAGGAGGTCCAGCAGCATAGGCAGCAGCCCTTCCCAGCCCAGGCACAGAGTCATCGGGCGACACCATTGCTACCGGTTCCACTGATACCACCGATGCCAGCCACGCCAATGATGCCACCGACGACAGCGATGCCACCCACACCACCACGCCAGTCCTCACCCAGCTGCAGACCAGACAGCCCCACTACACTACTCCTTCCTCCATCCCATAGCCAAACCCAGCCTCAGTACATCTGTCATCAGTACTGGGGCTAACACCCCATGGCATGGAGGAAGGACCTCTCAGCATCGCGGGTCTGAGCCAGCTGTCTGAGAGCTTCCTCAACACACCGTCCCCTGTTGTCCTCTCGGGGCCAGGCACCCCAATGACGATACAGACCAGCACTCCAGCACCACCAACCTCCACAGCACCTGGACCCTTCACCCCTGAGACTGGGCCCACCTCCGAGTAACCAATAAGAGTGCCAGAGACTGGGTAGCTAGCTACCTGTAGAGTTTATTTGGACACTTGACTTGGGTCATTTTTGTTTTACAGCTTGTTGTTCAATAAAGTTTATCTTTGATTCACACACTTGCTTCATTTCTTTTTTTTTAATAATGTCTTGGTGGAAACATTTAGAAATGGTTTAAGCCTTTGCATGCTTGTGGGATGGGTTAAGATAGCAGTGGGATGGGCAGGGATACCTGTGGGATTGGTAATAGCTGTGGAATGGGCAGGGATACCTGTGGGATGGGTAATAGCTGAGGGATGGGCAGGGATACCTGTGGGATGGGTAATAGCTGTGGGATGGGCAGGGATACCTTTGGGATGGGTAATAGCTGTGGGATGGGTAAGGATAGCAGTGGGATAGATAAGCCTACAGTGCAAGCATAGTGGGACTGTATGGTCCACCCTCCCTGGTGCCACACCTATGGCCCTTTATTATCAATAATAATGTAATAATCATCCACACATGTCAACACAAACACAACTCTTTATTAAACGCCCTGTTCATTGTAGGCCCACCCAACATACATGGCCCAATCTCATCAGTGTGATGAGACAGGCTGAAGGAAGCACTCATTAATCATCTATCATCCTGTCTTGCCACTCCACCGCTCCAGCTGGGGAGTTGCACCAGTGTCTCAGGAGGTTGCGCTGCTTCTTCCCTTCACGTGAGGCTCTGTTGGGGCCTTGTACATCCTGAGTGTCTATCAGGTTTCGCCCTTGCCTCCATTCCCCAGGCTCCATGTCCCCATTGCCTTGTTGGAAGTCCACAAGCCTGTTCTGCAAGACCGGGTAGCGGGTGCGCATGAGATTGTGCAGGATGCAGCAAGCTTCCATGATCCTCCTCACGGTCTCTGGGCGATGCTTCATGGTGATGAGAAGTACCTGGAACCTATTGGCCAGGATGCCAAAGGTGTTCTCCACCACCCGCCTTGCCCTGGACAGCCTCCAGTTGAAGATCCTCTCTTCACGGGTGAGGTGTCTTGAAGTGTCGGGCTTCATGAGGTAGGTTGTGAGGGAGAAGGTGTCATCCCCCACGATGAAGTAGGGCACATCTTGCATGTCGTTGGGCAGGGGGTCTCGATCTGGAAAGCCCATGATGAGGTTGCTTTCCAGCCCATCCTTGAGGTCACTGGCGTTGTATACCTGGGCATCTGAACATGAGCCGCTGCCTGAAGCATCGATGTACATGAACTTGTAGTCAGCATTGACTATGGCAAAGAGGACGATGCTGAAGAAGCCCTTGTAGTTGAAATAAGTGGAGCCCGACTTGGCTGGTGCTTTGCAGGCCACGTGCTTCCCATCTATGGCTCCAACGGTGTATGGGAAGTTCCACCTCTGGTACCATTGCTCTGAAACTTTCTTCCATCCTTCATCAGTGGAGGGGCACTGTAGGAGCTCCTCCAGGTATTCTTCGATGATGGCCTGCACCACTTCTCTGACCACAATGCTGATGGTGTTGTGTGGCACCCTCCAGCCGTACTGCATGCTCCTGTAGGTGGTCCCTGAGGCCAGGTGGCGCAGAGTCAGTGCCACCTTGAGCCCAGGTTCCAGGCTGGGCCGGAAGTTGGTGCTTGCCTTGGTCAACCTAGGTGTCAGGCGCTGCACAACTTCGTCAAACATGGCTGGAGGCATCCTCATGAAGTTCTGGAATGCCCGAGTGTCTTTGTTCCTGAGCTCCACCATCAGCTTGTTGTACAGTCCATACTCTGCTCTTCTCCTGATCCATCTTCGGACCCAGACGCTTCTTGGCCGCCTCCTTTTCTTCCCGTAGTAGAATTCACAGAGCCTGTAGATGGCTTCACACTGTTGCAGAATGATGGTGGCTGCCAAAAGGACTGTGTTACGATCCACGATTGACATGACTGGATGCTGTGGAAGAGGAAGAGTCAGATGAAGGCTGCAGAGGTCTGCACAGCTGGGCTGCTGGTCTGAAAGTGAGATGCAGACGAGTTGCTCCTCCTTTTTATAGGCAGTATAGGTGTCTCTTTGCATCCTCTAAGCATCCTCTAGGCATCCTCTAGGCATCCTCTAGACATCCTTAATATCCGAGATAGGTCCCCTCTGCGAACGTTTTTTCTGTTTTAAATGCTTTGTTTCCGCTTGGCATCCGTTCTGTGTCCGTTCCACTTCCTTTCTGCATCCGAGCGGATGCGAGTTGCACGGATGCGGAACGGATGCCTAGTGGATATGGCGGATGCATAAGGGATGCAGAACGGATGCGTAGCGGATGCATAATGGATGAATTGGATACATTTTCCACGCAAAAGTTTTGGGAAGCTCAAAACTTTCTGAGAGGATGAAATGTCAATAGACGGATGCTGGACAGATAGAGAGGAAGCAAAATGGAGGCAGTGAGTACATCGTGTTAACCAACGGATGGCAAGTTTTTTTGTCCATTTTACATCCTCTTTGCATCCGTTGGTGCCGTTTGACAGGGGCTTAACTATTCCAAATCCCATTTATTCTAAACTGTCTGGACAGCACACTCCTCACCTGGAATTGTAAATTCCACTAACTAAAGTAACTGTATAACTAAGATAAACAGAAAAGAGTAATACTAACTGAATAGCAGAAAGCGATATAACTAAATAAACAGTTAGTTATATAACTAAGAGAAACAGTAAATAGTAAAGCATCAAACAAAGCAAAACATGCAAAGCTTGAGCCTTTCTCAAGGCTTTCTCAAGCCTTTTCTTCAGCCTTTCTCTGCAGCAGCATAAGGTCAGTGACCTGTCAGGTGTAGAGCTTCTTGGTGCAAGTCTACTGGTCACGTCTAGTGGCCTTTTAGAGTGGACAGGTACTCTTGGGGCCAATGGTGAAAGTCTGGTGGTTGCTTCTGCCAGACTTTTAGGGTTGGAGTGGTATACTACAGGCTGTCCAGGGCAAGGCGGGTGGTGGAGAACGCCTTTGGCATCCTGGCCAACAGGTTCCAGGTACTTCTCACCACCATGCAGCATCGCCCAGAGACCGTGAGGAGGATCATGGAAGCTTGCTGCATCCTGCACAATCTCATGTGCACCCGCTACCCAGTGTTGCAGAACAGGCTTGTGGACTTCCAACAAGGAAATGGGGACATGGAGCCTGGGGAATGGAGGCAAGGGCGAAACATGATAGACACTGAGGATGTGCAAGGCCCCAACAGAGACTCACATGAAGGGAAGAAGCAGCACAACCTCCTGAGACACTGGTGCAACTCCCCAGCTGGAGCAGTGGAGTGGCAAGACAGGATGATAGATGATTAATGGATGCTTCCTTCAGCCTGTCTTATCACACTGATGAGATTGGGCCATGTATATTAGGTGCGACTACAATGAACAGGGCATTTAATAAAGACTTGTGTTTATGTTGAAATGTGTGGATCAATGATTTCATTGTTATTGATAATAAAGGGCCAAAGGTGTGGCACCTGGGAGGGTGGACCATACAGTCCCACGATGCTTGCACTGGAGGTTTATCTATCCCCACAGCTATCTCAACCCATCCCACAGCTATCTCAATCCATCCCACATATATCCTAACCCATCCCACAGCTATTACCCATCCCAAAGGTAACCCTGCCCACCCTACTGCTATCCTTACCCATCCCACAAGCATATAAAGGCTTAAACCATTTCTAAAAGTTTCCACCAAGACTTTATTTAATAAAATAAATGAAGCAAGTGTGTGAATCAAACATAAACTTTATTAATAACAAGCTGTAAAAGAAAAATAACCCAAGTCAAGTGTCCAAATAAAGTCTACAGGTAGCCACCCAGTCTCTGGCACTCTTATCGGTCACTCGGAGGTGTGCCCAGTCTCAGGGGTGAAGGGTCCAGGTGCTGTGGAGGTGGGTGGTGCTGGAGTGCTGGTCTGAATCATCATTGGGGTACCTGGCCACGAGAGGACAACAGGTGACGATGTTTTGAGGAAGCTCTCGGACAGCTGGCTCAGCCCGATGAAGTTAAGAGCTCCTTCCTCCATGCCATGGGGTGTCAGCCCCAGTACCGAGGATAGATGTACTGAGGCCAGGCTTGGCTGTGGGGTGGAGGAAGGAGCAGTGTAGTGGGGCTGTCTTGTCTGCAGCTGGGTGAGGACTGGCATGGGTGGCATCTGTAGCGTGGGTGGCATTGGTGGCATTGGTGGCATCAGTGGCATGGGTGGTATAGGTGGCATCAGTGGTACCGGTGGCAACGGTGTCATCCGATGACTATGTGCCTGGACTGGGAAGGGCTGCTGCCTATGCTGCTGGACCTCCTGGTAGCCATAGCCCTGGTAGGTGAGAGCCTATGGAAAGTCTTGGAATGGGAGGGACATCACCTGGGGTGGAGGAGCAGACCTGGACTGGGTGGGAGCAGGTTCCTCTGTGTCTGTAGGGTTGTGAAGCAGCTCAGTGTTCCGGTGCTTCACCACCTGGTACTAGGGTTCCGCCATGTCCGTGAGGGTCTGGTTGACATAGGTGAGGAAGGGCTTGCGGTTGGAGGATGAGGAGTCGGTGTGGACCAGCTGAGAGAGGAGATCTATGCTGCTCCTGATGGTGTCCCTGATCTCCAGCAGGACAGTGTGGCTCTTCCCCTCCTGTCTGGCTCTCTGCCTTTCTGTGGAAGTGGAGCTGGGGGTGGATGCGGGTAGGGCTCTGGTGGAAGTGCTGTCTCCTTTCTCCCACTGCACCAGGGAGTCCTCCACGTGCTCCACCATGGTTAAAACAGCTGTCCATGGGTTCTCCACCATGGCACGCTCCACAGAAACCTGCCTGGAGACAGGAGCTGACTCTCGGTCGGAAGAGGACCGGCTCTCAGCAGGCTGCCTGAGAGAGAGGGTCATGAGAGGGGCTGCTGCTACTCCTTGGTGGTGGATCTCACCCTCCAGGAAGCTGCACCTGGCCATGACGTAGGTCTCTCTGTCCATCAGCTTAACCGTGGTCTGGCCAGATTTCTTGAGGTCTAGCTTCCCTTACCACGTGTGGATGTGCTTCCACCAGCCGAGGAGCACATCCGATGTGTAGCCCAGACTCTCCGCCTTCTCTCTCCAAGCAGCCTGCTTCCTTCTGGTGTACCTGTAGAGCCTGTGTCCCTTCCGCCATAGATAGTCATTCTCTCTCAGCCACTTGAGCACCTCATCCTCGTGTTCCTTCTCAATGGAGTATTGCCTCCTCTCCCTTTCTCGCACATGCCTCCTCCTCCCTTTGGCAGTACCAGATGGGCCCTCATCAGAGGGGCTTCCAGGTTGTAGGGGTTGCTCCTCCACACCACCACCACCAGCAGCACCAGCAGGATCATCATCATCATCATCATCAGCAGCAGCAGCAGCCGCAGCACCAGCAGGATCATAATCATCATCATCAGCAGCAGCAGCAGCAGCAGCACCACCAGCAGGATCATCATCGTCATCATTATCATCATCAATAGCAGCAGCAGCACCAGCAGGACCAGGATCATCAGCAGCAGCAGAGTAAGCACCAGCAGCGCCAGCAGCACCAGGAGCACGAGCAGGACCAGGAGCATGAGCAGGACCAGCAAGACGTGCAGGACGAGCAAGACCAGGAGCACGAGCAGTACGAGCAGTACAAGCAAGTCCAGGAGCACCAGCCGGACCAGCAGGACCAGAAGGACGAGAAGCAGCTTCAGCAGAGTAAGCACCAGCAGAAGCACCACCGCCAGGAGCAGCCTCAGCAGAGTAAGCACGAGCAGAAACACCACCGTCATAAGCATCATCATCAGCTCCTCCAGAAGCAGCAGAAGCCCTAGCCGCAGAAGAGCGAGCCCGTGCTACAGAAGCCCCAGCAGAAATAGAGAGAGGGCCAGGGGGCTGGAGGGTGGCCCTGTCCCTCTTGCCAGGTCTGGCAGTAGATGGCTGAGGCTTTCTCTTCTTCCCCATGGTTGTGGGGTTGCTGGCTGGCAGGGAGGCTGGCAGGCAGGTAGGCACCAAGGCTGGCAGGCAGGCTGGCAGCAAGGCAGGCACCAAGGCTGGCAGGCAGGCACCAAGGCTGGCAGGCAGGCAGGCACCAAGGCTGACAGGCAGGCAGGCAGGCAGGCAGGCACCAAGGCTGGCAGGCACCAAGGCTGGCAGGGAGGCTGGCAGGCAGGCAGGCAGCAAGGCAGGCAGCAAGCCTGGCAGGCAGGCATGCAGGCAGGGCAGGCTGGCAAGGCACTCAATGTGTCTGGATGCAGGTCTTTCCTCAGAAAGCTGACCTGCGTCCAAGCTGCTTCCTTTTATATCCGCGGGGCTTTCGCAATAATTCACCCCTGCATGCGCAGTGAATGCTAGGTGTCCACTAGGCTTCCGCTGTGCATCCACTAGGCTTCTGCTGTGCATCCACTTCATCCGCTCTGCATCCTCTTTGCATCCGCTTCATCCGTTCGGCGTCTGCTCTGCCTCTGCTTTATCCATTCCGCGTCCGCTTTGCTGAGTCCCCCGGAAGCCTAGCGGATGTGCCATCCGCTCTCATCTGCTTCCATCTGCTAGGCTTCCGCTCTGCATCCGTTTTCCATCTGCTCTGCATCCTCCCCTCATCCATTCCTTTCCGCTTTATCCACTCTGGTTATGCAAATTTTTGCCCCTTTTGAGAGTGGATAACAATGGATGGAACATTTTGCTCGTCCGCTGTGTCCTTTTTACAAACGTTTTGCATCTTTTGGGCAGTGTGACAGGGCCTTTAATAATAGCATGCCCACAAAACGATGTAATTGGCAAGTGTTGCCTCAGGGAATGCTTAATTCCCCTACACTTTGTCAATATTTTGTGGATAATGCCCTTCAACTCTTTTGGAATAAATTTCCTTCCTATTTAGTCTATCATTATATGGTTTATATATTAATAGCAGCCCCAGATTTTGATGAATCTACGTTGTTAAAAGAGTTAATGGATATTGTGGCACAACCGGGATTGTATATAGCCTCAGACAAAATTCAAAAGGTAGAACCTTATACATACTTCGGACATAGAATGTTGCACAATTTTTCCATTCCAGTTCTTCCTGGATTACAAGTACAGAAATCATATACATTAGTACAATGGCAAAGATTACTTGGCATTATTAATTGGGCATGCCAATTCTTCTACATTACAACTGGTGATATGTTGCTCTTATTTCAGTCTCTGAAGGAAGCACAATCACCAGGAGATCCAGTTGTATTAACTGATCTTCAAAGAACATGCCTTCAAAAAATATTGAATAAGTTTAAGCATCGATATGTGGACAGGATCTCATTAGCATAGCTTTCACTCATACAAAAGTTGAACATGAGCATTTGATGATGATTTCAGAATCATATCAGATAGCCTTCTCTGAATATGTGGGAAACTTGTTGTAGTCTTTACCCAAGGATCCTAGAATAGTGGTTACTACTACTTTAAATCCAGCCTTTTCTTCTATTTTTGTGCGAAGTCCTATTTCTAAAGCTCTTACAGTCTTTACTGATGGATCACCCACAAGGGGTGTGGTTCTCTAGCAGATTCAACAACAATGGTATTCTAAATTTACTGCCATGCAAACTTCAGCTCAATGTGCTGAGCTGGCTGCTGTGATTTTGGCTTTACAATTGTTCAACGACCAACCTATTTATTTGATCGTTGATACTCAATATGTGTATTTTGCTATGCAATCTCTTCCTTTTTCTCTCTTTAGATAAGAATTTGTTATCCTTGTTTTTATCTTTAAAGAATTACTTTGGAAACTCGCTTGTATTCTTTGTATGTAGAACACATTCGAAGTCATACTCCCTTTACTAATGCCTTGACTGAAGGAAATAGAAAGGCAGATGAATCCTGAAAGGATGTTGCCTCTTTGTTTGTTGATCCTGTTGATAATCGTTCTTATTTTCATCAAAATGCCAAATTGCTTGCAAAGCAATTTAAAATTTCATTATCTCAAGCCCGGGATATTGTCCGTGCTTGTCCAGCTTGTCAGCAACTGGCAGTTCCCTTTCCCTTTCCCTTTCCCTTTTGTGTCAACCCACGAGGAACCCAAGCTAATCAAATTTGGCAAATGGATGTAACTCAATTTTCAACCTTTAAGCCATACTGTTATCTTCACACGTCTATTGACATTCATGTACATTTCCTTTGGGTTACTGTTTCAAAACATGAACATACTTCAGATGTTATTTCTCATTGCCTATCCTCTTTTGCTGTAATGGGTCGGCCTTCTCAGTTGAAAACTGACAATGGCCCCGCTTATATCAGGAAGGAATTTCAAACCTTTTGTCAGAAATAGAATATTACTTTAGTGCATGGAATTCCTTACAACCCTCAGGGTCAAGTGATAGTTGAGCGAGCTCATTGTACTTTTAAGTCATTGCTTCAGAAACAATTACAAACTGAGTCTGGCCCTTACCATCTGCGAAAGATTCAAAATCTCATTGCTCTAGCATTATATACTTGGAATTATTTAACCTTTTTAGATTCTCTTGCAGACTTGCCTGTTAATTTGCATTTTTGAACTACTGAATCTTTTGCAAGGCCTTTGGTAAAGTATCGCCAAGCTCCAGATCCAACCTGAAAAGGCCCAATACTGGTTACACTGCCATGGAAGATCCTTCTACTGGACAAGCAGTATGGGTTCCAGCGCGCTGTGTTCATCCATATGATGAATCTGTAAAGGCCCTGATGCATGGCATCAGGGCCTTTACAACCTGATTCCGGATTTCAATCTTCAGCTGAACACAGAAGTCCGTCTTCCAAGGTCAAAGCGCCTGCAACCCATCACTTGGGGCCAGGTTAAATCTACATATCAAGCTCAACAACAACTGCAAGAGGCCTCATTACCTCAGACTCCTGAAAATCTTGTTGCTGCTGTTTTTGCTATTATTACTGCTAATTCTGTTACAATTTTACTTTGTATTTTCTTGTTTATGGTTAATGGTGTTTCTGCTCAAAATGACACTTCTGTGGTTCGTCTTAACCTAATTTGTGGGTTCGTCATGCCCAATACATGCTTATGACCCATGGCACAAATATTACTTTATACTATGAGCCCCCAATGGCATTTGGTTAAATTTCTTTTACCCCAAACTTGATCATGTGTTCTACATTTATTGTCTCACAACTACAATCTATTTCACACTCTTGGCTATTTTCTAACCCCCTTATGCAATTGAATTCTGCCCGTTGGTGTTACTTGAAAGTTAGTCAGTTTACAAGGGGTCTGTGTTTCTGTTGTCACACTAAACACACTTGGCTTTATAATTGGTGTGATTATGATGCTGCTCAGCACATATTAAAAATGCTAGGGAATTATAGTTATTCTTCTAACTACTATTGGTTGTCAGGTACCTTTAATTCTTCTTTGCATGGCATTAATATAGCTCCTGATATGTATCCTGACAATTTTCCTATTTTTAATGTCTCTGATAAATCTAATACAGTATCGATATGCGCCGGTTGGCAGCTTAAGGATCCTAATATGTGGTTCTTTTTTTGATAAATATGCTACTAATGTTCATCCTCAGAATTATCAATGTGCAACTATAGGTTATTTTACTCTACCTGTTCAAATAAGTATGCTTCCATCAACTCGATAGTGGCATTCCTCTCTGGAGCCTACATGTAATAATGAAGTCATTATTGATACACAATTGTCTTCTGGTTCTACATTTGGCCATGCATTGGCAGGGGCCGTTAAAGGAATCCTTATTCTAGGCTCTTATCCTGGCATAATTGCTCAAGAAAACAGATGATCTATTCTTGGTCTCACCTGCAGACTTGAAAAATCCATCAATGCTACTGCTGCTATTATTTGTGATTTACAGCATGAAATAGAAGACTTAAATCAAGATGTTTTACAGCAGCGTTTTGCCATAGACTATCTTTTAGCCTGTCAGGAAGGGTTCTGTAAGTTAGTTGGACATCGTAGATGTGCTGTGCATTTTCATTCTTTGAATAAAACTATTGAGGATGAGCTTGCCAATTTACAATCATACATTCAAAATAATATCCATGCTCATTACTCACCTTTTGAGTGGCTAACCAATTGGCTCCCTGATTGGTCTTGGCTCAGACAGTTTTTGTTTTATGTTATAATTATTGTACTAATATTATAGTTGTACTAATATTGTACTAATTGCTACTAATTGTATTGTACTAATATTATTATTATTGTATTAATTGCAATCCAAATTGATTCACATTGTTTCATCCTGCTTCCCCCTCTCTTAATTCTCTACAATTGCAATACATTCAAAAATCTTTGAATCCTCCATTTAAAATAAAAAATGGGGATATGTAGAGTTATAATTGCAGGAATGTTCTTATCTCAGTTGGCAAACCTCAGATAAAGAATGTTTCCAAGGAAATACAACTCAGGCAAACAAAGTCACTAATCTAAAGGAGGATTAGAGAGAGGAAGTAAACATATGTTAGACTTTAGCTAGAGATAATTAATTGTGTTAATTACTATTATACTAAACAGTAAGAGAAAGTTAAGCAGTAACCAAAGTTAACCAACGATGGAGGATAATTAAAAATGTGTATAAATGTAAGACTATACTCCAATAACGTTCATCATGATTCAGTTGATCATGATCAAACACCTTGACTGCCTCGTCATAACAACAATTCACCACCTGGATCATCAGAGAATTTGTATACCCCATTGGTGGCCAAATCCAGCTTTCCTCTCCTGATGGCCAACTCTCTCCAGCTCTCTCCAGTAGTCTGCATCATCTGTAGAGGTGGATTGGGTAAGGGGCATTGATGTAGAGGGTACATACAACAACGGGTTGTAGTGTTCCTCCCAGTACTTATGGAGGATGTCGTCCTGCCATTCCAGAGACAATGGTGGAGCTTCATGTTGCTGTATAGGCTGGTCTTGTTGTGCTTGTGAGCTCGGGTAATGTTGAGGTTGTGGCTGGAATGGAACTGCCTGTGGATTGAGTGTGGCAGGTGTCATTGCTTGCATGTCTACTTGTCGAGAAGTTGTTGTGATCACTGGTGGGCTTATTTGCTTGCCTGTGCCTATGAGCTCGGGTAGTGTTGAGGTTGTGGCTGGAATGTATTGCCTGTGGACTGAGTGTGGCAGGTGTCATTGGTTTCATGTCTACTTGTTGAGAAGTCATCATGATCACTGGTGGGTTAATCTACTTGTCCAGCAGGCCACAAGATGTTGGAGGAGGGTTGCTGATTCTGGGAAGAGAATTTCAGAGCCTAGTATGTACAACATTAGTTGGGGAAGGTTTGCTGTTGATCGGAAGTGAATCTTCTATTTTAGATCTTACAACATCCATTGCATGAGTGACATTTAGAGTCTGTGATGAGATTCTTCCCCATACTCCCCCAGTTGTGGGAAACTTCTAAGTAACAGGTGGTTCCATCTACTTGTTTCATAGTGAGTGCTGCTCAACTATGTAGGCCTTGACCCATGTGTCTGGGGTCTCTTCTCCCAACTCTTCGAGGTCGAAGTTGAAGGTGGCGTTGTTGGTCACCTTCCGCTATGCTGTGGCCCATGCCATCTTTGTTGAAGAGTCTCTTTGCAATTCGGCCAACTCCAATTGGGCCTGAACTTTTGGCCAATTCTAGCTGTTGTTCGGCCTGGGCCTGGGCCATTTCTGCTTGTTGTTTGGCTTGGGCTTGGGCCTTGGCCATTTCTGCTGCTTTAAGGCTAGGTCACGCTGGCCGATGGATGTAAAACATGGACAAAAAGGACACAGCGGATGAGCAAAATTTTGGCGGTGGCTCCATCCATTGTTATCCGCTCTCAAAAGAGGTGAAAATTTGCATAAACAGAATGTAAAACAACGGAAAGGAACAGACGGGGGTAGTACGTAGCGAAGATATAAAGCGGATGTTCGTAGGAAGCCTAGCAGAGGGAAGCGGATGGAAGTGGATGACACATCCGCAGGGCTTCCATGGGAGAATAGCGAAGTGGATGCGTAGCGGAAGGAGCGGATGTGTAGCGGATGATGCAGGTGCATCACGGACGCCTATAGGATGCATAGCGGATGTGTAGCGGATGAAAAGCATTCACTGTGCATGCAGGGAGGATGAATTGAATCAGCTTCATGGATATAAAAGGATGCAGCTCACAAGCAGTCAGCATTCAGAGGAAAGACCTGCTGCCAGAGACATCTTGAAAGAACACCATGGTTCGTCAGTCAGGAAAGAAGAGGAAGCCTGTGCCTACTCCTGCCAGCCCTGGCAAGAAGGAGAGAACCACCATCCCACCCCCTGGTGCTGACTCTGAAACTGCTGGTGCTTCTGCTGCTGGTGCTTCTGCTGCTGGTGCTTCTACTGCTGGTGCTTCTCCTGCTGCTGCTGCTGGTGGTGCTGGTGCTGCTGCTGTGGTGGACCAGCCCCAAGGCCCTCAAAGCCCTGCTGCTGAAGGCCCTGAAGCCCCTGCCAGAGGGAGGAAGAGGCAAGACAAGGAGAAGGGAGAGAGGAAACAGTACTCCATTTCCGAGGTCCATGAGGAGGAGGTGCTGGAATGGCTGAGGGAGAACGAGTACCTGTGGAGAAAGGGCCACAGACTCTATCGCGACACCAAGAGAAAGTAGGCAGTGTGGAGGAACAAGGCAGAGAGCCTGGGCAGATGTACTCTTGGGATGGTGGAAGCACATGCACACCTGGTATGGCAAGCTGCACCTGAAGAAATCTGGCCAGGCCGCTGTCAAGTTCACTGACAGGGAGATGTACGTTATGGCCAAGTGCAGCTTCCTGGAGGGTGAGGTCTGCCACTGAGGAGCAGCCCCTCTGTCAACCCTCTCCCTCAGACAGCCCACAGACAGCCAGTCCTCTTCCAGCCAGGAGACAGCTACCATGTCCAGGAAGATCTCATTGGAGGGCCCCATGGCAGAAACCCCCCGACAGCTGCACTCCCCATGCCAGAGGACGTGGAGGATCCCCTGTCTCAAATGGAGCAAGAAGAAGCAGCAGCCAGAGACCAACCCACCTCCACCTCCAGCTCCATCTCCACAGAAAGCAGGCAGAGAGGCAGACTGGAGGGCCAGAGCCACACTTTCCTCTTGGAGACCAGGGACACAATCAAAACCAGCACAAATCTTCTCTCTCAGCTGATCCACAGTGACATACCATCATTGAACCGCAAGCCCTTCATCACGTACGTGAGCCAGACCCTCATGGACCTGCCCGAGGCCCAGTACCAGGTGATGAAGGAGAAGATCACAGCACTGTTGTACCACCCTCCAGGCCCAGCTGAATCTGCTGCGACCCACTCCAGGACTGCTCCTCCACCCCAGGCGATGTCATAGCCTTTCCACAGCTTTCAACAGCCCATCACCTACCAAGCCTATGACTACCAGGACTTCCCACAGCAGAGGCAGCCCTTCCCAGTCCAGGCCCAGATACATCGCATGCCACAGACGCCTCACCTGACCCAGCTGCAGACCAGACAGCCCCACTGCACTCCTCCTTCCTCCAACCCATAGCCAAGCCCCTCAACAGAAAATCTGTCATCAGTACTGTGCCTGACATCCCAGGTCCTTGAGGAAGGGCCTCTCAACCTCACGGGACTGAGTCAGCTCTCTGAGAGCTTCCTGAACACACCATCCCCTGTTGTACTCTCTGGGCCAAACACCACAATGGCGCCTCAGAGCAGCAGTCCAGCCACAGCCACCTCCACAGTCCATGGCCACTCGACAGCTGAGACCATGGACATGCCTCAGAGTGACTGAGAATAGTGCCAGAGACTGAGTTGTTATCTGTTCACTTTATCTTTGCTTAAAGACATTTTACTTGGTTTATTTTGCTTTTTTAATAAAGTCATACAGTTTACTTAAGACAGTTATTATTAAAGGTTATCTTTGCTTCACATACTTGGTTCATTTTATTTACTTAATAAAGTGATGGTGAAAACTTTGAAAAAAGGTTTAAGCCTTTGCATATTTGTGGGATAGGTAAGGATAGTTGTGGGATGGGTAAGGATAGTTGTGGGATGGGTAAGGATAGCTGTGGGATAGATAAACCTCCAGTGCAAGCATAGTGGGACTGTATGGTCCACCCTCCCAGCTGCCATACTTATGGCCCTTTTTTATCAATAACAATTTATTCATTGATCAACACATTTCAAAATAAACAAAGCTCTTTATTAATGCCCTATTCATTGTAGGGCCACTCAACATACATGGCACAATCTCATCAGTGTTATGAGACAGGCTCAAGGAAGCATCCATTAAGCATCTACCATTCTGTCCTGCACTCCACTGTTCCAGCTGGGGAGTTGCACCAGTGTTTCAGGAGGTTGCACTGCTTTTTCCCTTCACGTGAAGCTCTGTTGGGGCCTTGTACATCCACAGTGTCTGTCAGGTTTTGTCCTTGCCTCCATTCACCAGGCTTCATGTCCCCATTCCCTTGTTGACGGTCCACAAGCCTGTTCTGCAGCACTGGGTAGCGGTGCACTGCATAACACTGCATGAGATTGTGCAGGATGCAGCAAGCTTTCACGATGCTCCTCACAGTCTCTGGGTCATGCTGCATGGTGGTGAGAAGTACCTGGAACCTGTCGGCCAGGATGCCAAAGGCGTTTTCCACCACCCGTCTTGCCCTGGGCAGCCTGAAGTTGAAGATCCTCTCTTCACGGGTGATGTATCTGGAACTGTAGGGCTTCATGAGGTAGGTTCTGAGGGAGAAGGCATCATCACCCACGATGAAGTAGGGCACAACTTGTGTGTCATTGGGTAGGGGGATCTGGATGTGGAAAACACATGATGAGGTTGCCTTCCAGCCCATCCTTGAGGTCAGTGGCGTTGTATACCTGGCTATCTGAAGTTGACCCATTGACTGAGGCATTAATGTACATGAACTTGTAGTCAGGATCAACCATGGCAAAAAGGATTACTGAAGAAGCCCTTGTAGTTGAAATAAGAGGACCCTGAGTTGGCTGGAGCTTTGCAGGCCACGTGCTTCCCATCTATGGCTCCAACGGTGTGGGGAAAGTTCCACCTCTGATACCAATGTTCTGCAACTTTCCTCCAGCCTTCTTCAGTGGTGGGGCACTGGAGGAGCTCCTCCACCTATTCTTCAATGATGGCCTGCACCACTTCTCTGACCACTTTGCCGATGCTGTTGTGTGGCACCCTCCAGGCATACTGCATGTTTCCGTATGTGGTTCCAGAGGCCAGGTGGCACAGAGTCAGTGCCATCTTCAGTCCAGGGTGGGATGAAAGTTGGTGCTCAGTTTGGTCAACCTGGGTCTCAGACGCTCAACAATTTCATCAAACATGGCTGGTGAAGTGAAGTGCTGATCCTCATGAAGTGCTGGAATGCACGAGTCTCTTCATTCCTCAGCTCCACCCTCAACTTGTCATACAGTCCAAACTCCACTCTTCTCCCGATCCATCGTCGGACCCACACAGCTCTTGGACGTCTCCTTCTTCTCCTTGCATGGAAAAGATGAAACAGTCTGAACAGGGCTTGGTTCTGGTGTTGAATGATGGGCAGCTACCATAAGGAGTGTGTGATGATCCATGGTGGAGATCAATGGATGATGTGGAAGAGCAAGACCAAGGGTGAAGAGGTCTGTACACCACCTAGGCTGCTGGACTGATAGTGAGTACAGGTGATTTCCTCCCCCTTTTTATAGGAAATATCAGTTTTTCGCTAGGTATCCTTCCACATACTCTAGGCATACTCCAGACATCCTAAATATCCAAGATACATCCCAGATACAAACATTTTGTCAGTTTTAATGCTTTATATACGAGATGCATCCGCTTACATCCTTTCTATTTCCGTGCTACTAATGCTATGTGGATGTTCTGTGTACCTTTTGCTTCCTCCCTCTTTCTGCTTTCAGCTGCAGTGGATGTGAGTTGAGGGGATGTCCAGAGGATGCCGAGAGGATACAGCGGACGTTTAAGGGATGACAATGGACCTAGAACATTTGTTGGCCATATGTGTCACATATGTAGATTGTATGCGGTGGAAAGTTCATCCGCTCAAAAAGTTTTGTGCAGCTCAAAACTTTTTGAGCAAATGAAATAGCAGTAGACGGATGTTTGATGGATAGAGCGTATGAAACATGTACGCAGTGAGTACACATAGGATGCATCATGTTTTCCAATGGATGGCAAGCTTTTTTGTCCATTTTACATCCTCTTTGCATCCGTTGGTGCAGTGTGACATGGGCTTTAGCTGCTATTTCTGCCTGTTGAGCCACTATTGCTGCCTTCTGCTGTGCTACCTGTTCTGTGGTGCATAGCTCTGCATCTGCTATAGGAGCTTCTAGTTCAGCTTCTGCAGCCTGGTCAGCCTAACTTATGGCTCTTGAGGCCTTAGATGGTGAGAAGAAGGTGCTTGTGATTGAGGACTTATGTTGGATTTGGCCCTCTCTCTTGATACTTCAACCCTCTGTAGTGCATCAAAGATTGTGGCTGGGAGGGAGTTTTTGCCTTCCCGAACTCTATCTTCTCATTCATTGTTCACCTCCTCAAAGCAATGAATGTGGTCTTCCAGGCTCGATTGTATGTATTTAAGCTTATTTTCACTGTCCTTCCACCATGCGAGATGTTCCTCGAACTCCTTCTGCATCAGGAAGAGGCTGTTGAGGGGCAACTTGCTTTTGGGGGTGTCAAAGATCTTGAGGAACTCCGACCAGGCATCTGCATGATGGCAATACTGCCTGTTCCAATCCTCTCTGAAGCATATCATCACAGATTGGATAAGCTTCCTATGCCATCTGAGGTCATAGGTTTTTTGAGGTATCGCTGCTTCTCCAGGGGTTTGGACATCTAAAACTGTTTTTTGGGAACTGGGTTCCACATTTATATCTAGGGTGGGTAGAAGGTTTGAGTCTTCTGGTACTTCAGGGACATCTATCATGGCTGAAGGAGTTGCCATGGTTCAGAAAGTAGGAGTTGCTGATAAATTTAGTACTTGAGGTAGTGCTGCACAATAGGTGGTGCTGCACAATATGGCTGCTTTTAGGGTGTGTTGCATGCTTGCTATACAAGTAGGTGTTGTTGCTGAGTCTGAAGACATGAGAGCAAAATGGTGGGTTGCCTGTTAGTTTTGCTTGCTACACAAATGGGCATAATAGGAGGCGTTGTTGCTGAGTCTGAAAACATGAGAACAAAATACAGGTTTGCCTGTTAGTGTTGCTTGCTAGGTCTGGAAAACACTGCTGCTAAGGTAGTACTGGAACCTTCCATTAAGTTGCTTAATGTTGCTACAATAATTTTTTAAAAAGGAATATTCATTGGTTAAACACTGGTTAAATTTGGGAAATTCCCTACAGTTTTTATAAAAATTTGAAAACAAATTCTTGTAAAAATTGGCAGACAAGTCTTTGAATTCTCGAGGAAATTTCTCCTAGACCATCAGATGGTGCTGTGGGCTGCTTTGCTTAAGTCGGGGGGGGAGGGGTGTTAGCCCCAGAGGAATTTATTGCTTCTCACTGGAAGAGAAATACAAATACAAACAAATACAACACTCCAAAGGTTGCATGCAGAGTTATACTCTTAATTTTTTTTAGTAAAGATGTGCAATCTCTAGGGCTTTTTTAAGCAAAAAAAGAAATGGCTCCTTTGTTCATATAATTGCTTAAATTAGCTTTGCATCTTGGGAGGGGGGGATGAGTTCTTTTGCTTTGAGGATGGTCCTTTAACTAATGAATTATTACCCCCAATAAAATGCCCAGAGTGGTTGTAAAAATAGCTGGAGAGGCTTCTTTTATTGCCTCTGAGCTGGAGAATAGAGCGTAAGAAATGCTGAGCTTTTCAGTTTGAATGAGCAGAGCAGATTTAGCTTTTCTTTTAGAACACAAGAAGATACTACTTTTGATTCTTCATCTGCATTTGAAAGGAGTTTGTAGGTAGTAACTGAGGGAAGAAATGGGTATATGGGTCATACTTGGTGTTGTAGAGCAGCGGAATAACCTGAGGCAAACACAGAGCGAACTTCAGCTTTTACTTTATTGTAGCAATAAAGGGTTGCCATGGCTGCTCTGCTAACAAGGCAGCCAGCTGGCAGACAACAGCTGATGCTGTTTGACAGCTCCCTTTTATAGCCAGCTGTCAAACAGCATCAGCCAATAGGAACGGTCCGTGTTTCCGCTGGAAACACGGACTGGAGTGAAGACTTCAGCTCAGTCTTTTCCAAACACCACACTCCTTTCCCCCAGAATGGAGCATGTGTAGTCCTTCAGATAACTCGGGCGCTTGCGCAGGCGGCCAGATCTTCTAAGTCCTAATGAAGCTGCTGCTGGAAGGAACCTTTCTGCTTGCTGGGCAACTTCTGGTGCTGATGAAGCTGGTGTCTCAGCTTCAGGCGTTTCTGGGTGAAGGACAAATGACTGTTCAGGTAGGCTTGCGTTCCTGTCAGATCCGTGAGAAGTTTTTATGGTTGCTGGTGGTTTCTCTGTTGCAGGAACATCTTGATGGCTATCTGCAGATGCACTCCAATGCCTTCTAAGTTGATCGATATGGCGGCACCAGATGCACCCATCTTGCAGTTGTACCCTGTAAGACTTAGTACCAGTTACCATCACAATTTGCCCAGGCATCCACAAAGGGTGCCCCGCATAGTTCCTGGCATAGACCTGGTCATTCTCAGTGAACTCCCTTGCCTGGCTTTTTGACCCTAGGGGTGTGACTGGGGCATAATGCAGATGGAGTCTGTCTAGGGTGGTCTTCAGACGTCTACCCATGAGAAGTTCAGCTGGAGACCTATTAGTGGTAGCACAGGGAGTTGTGTGCTGGGTCAGGAGATACTTAGCGAGCATAGAGTGCCAATCTATAGGCCCAAACCTTGCCAGGGCCTCCTTAACTGACCTGACTGCCTTTTCTGCCAGGCCATTACTGGCAGGATGAAATGGAGCTGTAAGTGCGTGCCTTATCCCTTGATTGGCTAGGAAGATCTCAAACTCACAGGAAGTAAACTGGGGGCTGTTATCAGACACGATGGTGTCAGGGAGGCCGTGGGCAGCGAATATCCTTGATAGAGCCTCAGTGACAGCTTCTGAAGTTGTGGAGGTCATCAAGGTCAGCTCCACCCATTTAGGAAAAGAATCAACCATCACCAGGAATGCATGCCCAGGAACGGGGCCAGCCAGATTAATATGCATCCAGGATCACGGGGAAACAGAATCTTCTCACCTGTCTAGAGTGGATGTGGGTGGAGTAGGTCTGGTAGCTTGGCATGGCTGACAAGCATTCACCCAAATTGCAATCCATGCAAGGCCACCATACATAACTGCGAGCCAGGGCCTTCATCCTGACAATGCTGGGATGGCCCTCATGCAGGACCTTTAAAACTGAGTCTTGCAATTTGGAAGGGATAACTACCCTAGTTCCCCAATGTAAAGAGCCTTGCAAAGAATTTTGCTGGTGAATTTTGAAAGGCACGAATTCAGGGGCATAAGGAATTGCCGGCCACCCCTTTCCCACCCAGTCAAGAACTTGGATGATTACCTTGCCTCTGGAAGAATGGGCAGCAATATTGAGGGCAGTGATGGGGAGGTTGAGATCATTGATCTGGAAAACAGTGTTTGTTGGTGCAGGATCCTCCACAGGAACCAATAGGGGGCAGTGACTAACAGCATCAGCATGGCATAGACTCTTGCCAGGTTGATGAACCAGTGTATAAGAATAGGCAGCCAGAAATAAGGTCCACCTGGTCATCCTTCGAGACAAAATCTGAGGTTTGTTTTCACCTGACAGAAGGCCTAACAGAGGCTTATGATCTGTAATCAACTCAAAATAGTGTCCATATAGAAACTCATGGAATTTTTTGGTAGTAGCAACTGCAGCCAAAGTCTCCTTGTCAATTTGGCTGTGGTTCAACTCACCTGGGGAAAAAGTTCTGGAGAAACAGGCAATGGGTGCCTCAGAACCGTAAGGCAGTCTATGTCTTAAAAAGCACCTATGCCAAAAGGAGAAGCATCTGCTTCTAAAACTAAAGGTAAATGTTCATTAAATTTTATTTGGACAGCATTGGATGTAAGTAATGATTTGGCAGCATGGAAGGCATGGGCTTCCCTAGGTCCCCAGCACCAGGGGGATTGCTTATCCAAGAGTTTGTGCACAGGCTCTGCAACAGAAGCTTTATGTGGCAAAAACGAAGCGTAAACATTAAGAAGTCCTAAAAAGGCCTGGAGCTCAGTTTTATTAGTTGGCATGGATGCCTCATGAATAGCCCGTACTTTGGATTCGATTGGGTGAATACCTGAGGCGTCAATTCTGTATCCCAAAAATTCTACCTGTGGGGTGTCAATAGTGCACTTGTCTTTCTTTAACTTAAGCCCATGCTGTCTAAAATGATCTGACTGTTTGCAGTAACTTAGGCTTGTCAGGGGCTGATATTAAAATGTCATCAAAATACGGAATTATACCTGGTAATCCTTGAAGAAGTCTTTCCATTAAGGATCGGAAAATTCCTGGGGCCACACTTACACCAAATTGGAGGTGCCTACATTTGAAAGTGCCCCTGTGCATTACAAAAATTTGTAGTTCAGCGGCTGTGTCATTAACAGGGAATTGTTGATAGGTCTGTGACATGTTTAGTTTAGCGAAAATGGTTCCTGGCTCAAAAGAATGTAGTAGGTGCTGGATAACAGGGACTGAATAAGCACTGATTTGTAAATATTTATTCAGTGACGTCTTGTAATCTGTGCAGATTCTTACACTACCGTCTTTCTTTAGGAGCGTCGCTATTGGGGTTTCCCATTTTGCGAAGTCCACAGGTTCTAATAAACCTTGTTTAATTAATTTGTCAAGCTCCATGTCTAATTTGGGGTGGATTGCAAAAGGTACCCTTCGAGGCTTCAGACGGATTGGTACTGCCAATCTGGATGTCCTGAGGTGGCTTCCCCCACAGCTTAGACAAATGGGCTGATGCTGTGGAGGTAGACTGGGGTTTGGCCTGTTTTCCCCTTGACTGGTTTTTTGCTGCCTGAGGCGATTTACATCATTAGCCCCTTCATAGTCTTCTTCTGAGGAGGCTTCATCTGAATGGATGGCTGAGCTGCTCTGGCTAATTGGATTTTCCTGAATTTCTGCTGCTGAAAGTGCTGATAATTCAGCAGCTTGAGACTCTTCAATTTAAGGGTTAAATCTCCTTTAGCCAATATACATCTTTGTAGCCTTAAATCCCTGACTCCACAAACTAGTTGGTCTGATAACATGTCTTCCAGATAGTCTCTAAAACCCACAATGCAAGGCAGCTGTTCATAGGGCAGCCATATACCCAATAATAGTCTCTCCCTCAGCCTGAATCTGTCTCCTAAAATATGACGCCTGGAAATTCAGGATGGCTTAGGGGAATAGTGGTTGGAAAGAATTTCCTGCAATTCTGCCCATGGAACAGTCTTTATTGAACATGGTGCCTATAATGCCATAGCAGTGTCAAACACTGTGGCTCCGCAAAAACTTAAAAAGTAGGACTTTTTGCTATGGAAAATGTCAGCAAGATCTATGGCATCTAGGAAACAGTCAAATCAGTTTCTGTAGGACTCCCATGTTTCTGCTGTCAGTCTGAAAGACAGGAATGCAGGGTTCGAAGTTATCTTGACACAGTGGTGCCAGATCTTTCGAGGAAAGTTGAAATTTGTGCTCACAAATAGTGACAGTAGTTCTTAAAGTGACATTCAGCTCGATAGTTACTTTGGCCTTTTTTGGAGTGACTTCGCTCAGCAATTCTTTGCCCAGTGCCTCTTATATGTATCCCACCCTCATTGCCAGTGTTGTAGAGCAGTGGAATAACCTGAGGCAAACACGGAGCAAACTTCAGCTTTTACTTTATTGTAGCAATAAAGGGTTGCCGTGGCTGCTGCGCTTACAAGATAGCCAGCTGACAGACAACAGCTGATGCCATTTGACAGCTCCCTTTTATAGCTGGCTGTCAAATAGCATCAGCCAATAGGAACAGTCCGTGTTCCCGCCGGAAATGCGGACCGGAGTGAAGACTTCAGCTCAGTCTTTTCCGAACGCCACACTTGGCCCCTCCCTTTGTTTTGCAAATTGGTTCTTTCTGAGTTAGGAGCTGTAACTTTAGACACAGCACTTCTTTTGCTGAAAAGGGGAGTGAATTTGAAGGCACAAAAGAATAGCATGCACATTTACTCCTGGCTTCAAAATATCTTTCTCTTTATCACAAAAATCAAATTACTTTTGCTGCATTCAACTTCTTCCAGGAATCAAGATAAACCATCTGTCTACTGTTCTACTTATTAACGTCTGGATGGCATAAAGCAGACAGAGTAACTCCATAAAGAATCCATACAAAGTCTTTTTTATTGGTTCATCAAGTATCCTATCAACTCACATTTATGACAAAGTTCTTCTTAATGTCCAATCCTTTGCATATCTGAATTGTGATGTAGAAAGATGGTTATCTCTTTCATCCCATATTATAGAGGCAGGGGGTAGAGTTGCTACCATGAGTCTGTGTTCAGGTAAGAGTGAGGGAGCCTCCCCCAACCCAACAAGGGTTAATTTAGTGACCAATCAGGATTATAGATGTGGCCACATGACATGAACTACATTTCCCAGGATACCTTAACTACATTTACCATGATGCATTCCCTTAAGGGGACAGCTCACAATTCCTAACTAACTATCCCAAATCCCATTAACTCTAAACTGTCTGGACAGCACAGGAACTGAAATGTAAATGAGGTTGCCCTCTACTGTAGATATAGTTTGGAATCCAAAGATACAGCCATTGTGTTACAGGATACAGTTTATAGTCCTAATAGTGAATCAGAAAAAAATAAATATCAAGAAAGAGAAGCTTTCTCTTTAATAAATACAGTGTCTTTTATTTATTAAAATTTAAAAATAAATAAATAAAAAAACTTCATTTTTTTTAGAAATTAAAAAAACCCCAATTCTTAAATGTTAATCTTCAGGTCCCTCTTGTTGCTAGTGTTGAAGTAGAACTTTGCAGTTTGCTCAGGATCTTTAATTTCATAGAAATTCATATACACATAAGAAATGAAGGGATTCTCAAAGATATTTATCTTCAGATGGTGACAATAGCTTTTATTAAGTTGGTGTAATACATTCAATAAGGCATAATTTTCTGGGGATTCTACAATTCTCCTGGGCTCTGGCATTTAGAAAGGTATTTATTTTTCCTCAGGAAAATGTGTTATGTATACTGGAGATTATATGCTGCTTTATAAATAAATACCAAATAAGGATGATGCATTGATGCAGTTTGATACAAACAGTGTGCAACCAGGATTTAGATTAATTACTCAGTCAGATTTGGTGATGTTGATTACTGGGGTTGAAAATACTTTTTGATACTATTTTGACTTTGGCACTGTCATTTACTATATTCTTGCCTGATTGTCTTTAAATTGAAAACCCTGCTATAACAAAAATATGATATATCTCAGATGTCCTTTAAATAATGTTTATTTTTGCAGAAATTTAAAACAATGACACTTTTTAGTTTTTGTTAAAATATAGTTTTTTATGAAAAGAATATTTTTATTTATGTTACTATCTGATTGGTTTAATATTTTTATTTTTACATGATTCAATAAATGAATATTATATGGGTACATAAATTTTAATTTTAATATGGTAAATATTGCTAAACATAACCCAAACAAAAGCTTTTTTAGGGTCCTCCATATTTCTTAAAAAGAGGAAAGAGGTCCAGAGAGAAAAGTGTTTAAGAAACATTGTTCTACAGTACACTAATACCATGGATTAGATGCTGTTGGAACCTTTGATAAGGATGTTACAGTTCTCCAAGAGTTGGCTGGTATCAGGGCAAACTGAAGCCAATAGTATGTGATCTGAAGCCAATAGGATGGTTACAAATTGCTTTAAATATAAGAATCAGTTTTGCTCCTTAGTAAATTCTTCCTAATGGAATTACAAAGCTTTGGCAGCACTCCTCAATATGTTTTTAAGTAAAAATATTTAAATAAAGCAAAATTGGAAAATGATTGCTATTGAATTTTATTGAAACACAAATCTTGTAAGCTGCAGCTCAAAAGAATTTGCTTGCTAAATTAGGGCTGCCAGATCTGGCCTGCCAACATCCAGATGATCAACATTGGAGCTTTTATCATTTTATTGTTATCTCCCAGAAACAATGAAGATCTTAGCAGACCAGACATGTTCGTGTTAGTTAACTATCTTGTCTAGCTATGGCTGCTTCATTGCTTCATGAATGACCAATTCCTGTCTTTGCAATGCACTGTAACATAAGAGTGATTGTAAAGACTTGTTTATCTAAAAACCAATTTATTATCTAAATAACCATGAATAACTTTATCCATAGCAAACAATGTCAATGAAAATTCAACTTCTCTGCTGTTCTACCTTTTTAGTACAGACTTAGTAGAAGGTAAATAATAATGGCCATAGAAATTCTACCCCTAGGTTCCTCCACCCTCTTGGATTCCTTCTACTTCATAGAAAATGGAATGTAGGTGAAACCCTTATTGAAGTTTTCAGCTTAAACTATGCCCAAATTTAGTACTACTAATTTCTTAAAAGATTCCTTTACATTCTTGTTCCTGAGGCTGCATACAATGGGATTGAGCATGGGTGTCACAACAGTGTATATAACAGATAATCCTTTGTGGAATTCTGGAGTTTGACCTCTTTTTGGAATTACACACAAGATCATGATAGTCCCATAATACAAACTCACCACTATAATGTGGGAGACACATGTTGAAAAGGCTTTCTGTCTCCCAACAGAGGAAGCTATACTGAAAACAGCTGAGATAATGTACACATAGGAGATGATGATGAAGAGACAGGGACTTAGTGTTACAATGACAGAAGAGAGAAAGACAGTCATTTCTGTCGACTTGCTTTTCTTGCAGGATAATTTTATTAGCTCTTCCATGTGACAAACAAATTGGTCCATTTCATTGAGGCCACAGAAGTATAATCTGGAAATACCCCCAATGGAGACAGCTGTGAGGCAGAAGCCTGAGAACCAGGAGAGAATTGCTCAGGACCGCTCAACCCAGTATCAGGACTGCTACCTCCGCATTTGTGCAAGGAGGGACAGGAGGAGCACTGCCAGAACCCTGCAAAATGATCTCCAACAGGCCACAAATGTGCATGAGGTTGCTCAAACAGTCAAAAACAGACTCCATGAGGGTGGTATGAGGGCCCGACATCCACAGGTGGGGGTTGTGCCTATAGCCCAACACCATGCAGGACATTTGGCATTTGCCAGAGAACATCAAGATTGGCAAATTCGCCACTAGTACCCTGTGCTCTTCACAGATGAAAGTAGGTTCACACTGAGCACATGTGACAGACGTGACAGGGTCTGGAGATGCCTTGGAGAATGTTCTGCTGCCTGCAACATCCTCCAGCATGACTGGTTTGGCAGTGGGTCAGTAATGGTGTGGGGTGGCATTTCTTTAGGGGGCTGCACAGCCCTCCATGTGCTCGCCAGAGGTAGCCTGACTGCCATTAGGTACCAAGATGAGATCCTCAGACCCCTTGTGAGACCATATGCTGATGCGGTTGGCCCTGGGTTCCTCCTAATGCAAGAAAATGCTAGACCATGGCTGGAGTGGCTGGAGTATGTCAGCAGTTCCTGCAAGATGAAAGCATTGATGCTATGGACTGGCCTGCCCATTCCCCAGACCTGAATCCAATTGAGCACATCTGGGACATCATGTCTCGCTCCATCCACCAATGCCACGTTGCACCATAGTTTGTCCAGAAGTTGGGGGATGCTTTAGTCCAGGTGTGGGAGGAGATCCCTTAGGAGACCATCTGCCACCTCATCAGGAGCATGCCCAGGCATTGTAGGGAGGTCATACAGGCATGTGGAGGCTACACACACTACTGAGCCTCATTTTGACTTGTTTTAAGGACATTACATCAAAGTTGGATCAGCCTGTAGTATTTTTTTTCCACTTTAATTTTCAGTTTAACTCCAAATCAGGCCTCCATGGGTTGCTAAATTTGATTTCCATTGATAATTTTTGTGTGATTTTGTTGTCAGCACATTCAATTATGTCATGAACAAAGTATTTAATAAGAATATTTCATTCATTCAGATCTAGGATGTCTTATTTTTGTGTTCCCTTTATTTTTCTGAGCAGTGTATATTAAAAAGAAGGGTAGAAAAGAGTTGACCTGCTGTGTTTCAGGGTCAAAATATATCATCTTCCCTCAGATGAGATCAGGGTAAGCAATCTTAGATTTCAGATGTAGAGGTGTTTTAGGGATAACATTGTTTACCCTAACTGGTTTAGGTGAAATAATAACTATGATTCATAGTTGTGTATGTTAAAGTGTCTGCAGCTTTAACTGTGGGATAGTAATTAAGGGAGTGGTTATGAAAACACTTTAAAAGTAGCAAGACTACAGCTTGCTCTCTCTGGCTTTGATGATCCCTGATTACTGCTTGGAATCAAGACTGCATTGCTCGAACGGGAGAGACAACAAAGGACTGATATGTAAGTGAACTGACATAGGATATTCTACATGGACTTTGCTAACTGAATATCCCTGAATGGACTGACTACTTGATAGATGACTATTGGACTGTTATTTGACTATGCCATGAATTTATAATGGAATAAACTATATTCTTGATAGCACAAGCGTATCTGTTATTTTTACTGTATGTTAATAAACATACAAGCTTAGCTCACTCATTTATCTGTGTGCCTGTCTGACTAACGCTGCACATTCTGTTTAGCTTGTCTACCTAATCCTGGTTGGGGAACCCAGGTTTAACACTGGTTATGGGCCCAGAGGCTGCAAAGTCAGTTTAAATAGGATAAAACAGATTTATGTAAAAACTGAGAGTTTGTGTTGTTATACATTACAGTAAACAGACAGCTGTGTTT
>BLBF01000051.1:14802405-14834035 GCA_015471245.1 Laticauda colubrina
TTTTGCTTCCTCTCAATCCATCCAGCATCTGTTTATTGACGTTTCATCCGCTCCAAAAGTTTTAGGCTGCCTAAAACTTTTGCGCAGAAAATGTATCCAGTTCGTCCGTTCTGCATCCGCTATGCATCCGCTACGCATCCGTTACGCATCCGCTATATCCGCTAGGCATCCGCTGCGCATCCGCGCAACTCGCATCCTCTGGGACGCAGGGGTGAAGCAGAACGGACGCAGAACGGATGCAGAACGGATGCCTAGTGGATGCAGAACGGAAACAAAGCATTTAAAATGGAAAAAATGTTCGTAGAGGGGACCTATCTCGGATATTAAGGATGCATAGAGGATGCCTAGAGGATGCAAAGGGACACATATAATGCCTATAAAAAGGGGGAGCAACTCGTCTGCATCCCATTTTCAGACCAGCAGCCCACCAGAGCAGACCTCTGCAGCCTTCATCTGACTCTTCCTCTTCCACAGCATCCAGTCATCTCCACCATGGATTGCGACAAAATCCTTTTGGCAGCCAAAATCCTTCTGCATCACTGCAAAACCATCAACAGCCTCAGTGAACTCTACTACGACAAGAAAAGGAGGCACCCAAAAAAAGTCTGGGTCCAAAGATGGTTAGCCAGAAGAGCTCAGTACCAACTTTACAACAAGCTGATGGTGGATCTCAGGAGCGAAGACACTTGTGCGTTCCAGAACTTCATGAATATGCCTCCAGCCATGTTTGATGAACTTCTACAGCACCTGACACCCAGGTTGAGCAAGACAAAAACCAACTTCCCACCCAGCCTGGAACCTGGGCTCAGGGTGGCACTCACTCTGTGCCACCTGGCCTCAGGGACCCCCTACAGGAGCATGCAGTACGGCTGGAGGGTGCCACCCAGCACCATCAGTTTTGTTGTCAGAGAAGGGTGCGGGCCATCCTCAAAGAATACAAGGAGGAGCTCCTCCAGTGCCCCACCACTGAAGAAGGATGGAAGAAAGTTGCAGAGCAATGGTATCAGAAGTGGAACTTCCCCCACACCGTTGGAGCCATCGATGGCAAGCACGTGGCCTGCAAGTTTCCAGCCATCTCAGGGTCCACTTATTTCAATTACAAGGGCTTCTTCAGCATCATCATCTTCGCCATGGTCGATGCTGACTACAAGTTCATGTACATCGATGTTTCAGGCAACAGCTCATCTTCCGATGCCCAGGTATACAATGACAGTCACCTCAAGGAGGGGCTGGAAAGCAACCTCATGGTGGGCTTCCCAGATCCAGACCCCCTGCCCAATGACACGCAAGATGTGCCCTACTTCATCGTGGGGGATGATGCCTTCTCCCTCTCAACCTACCTCATGAAGCCCTACACCTCCAAATACCTCACCTGTGAAGAGAGGATCTTCAACTACAGGCTGTCCAGGGCAAGGCGGGTGGTGGAGAATGCCTTTGGCATCCTGGCCGACAGGTTCCAGGTACTTCTCAACACCATGCAGCATCGCCCACAGAGCATGAGGAGGATCGTGGAAGTTTGCTGCATCCTGCACAATCTCATGTGCACCCGCTACCCAGTCTTGCAGAACAGGATTGTGGACCTCCAGCAAGGCAATGGGGCCATGGAGCCTGGGGAATGGAGGCAAGGGCGAAACCTGATAGACACTGAGGATGTGCAAGGACCCAACAGAGCCTCACGTGAGGCAAGCAGCGCAACCTCCTGAAACACTGGTGCAACTCCCCAGCTGGAGCGGTGGAGTGGCAAGACAGGATGGTAGATGCTTAATGGATGCTTCCTTCAGCCTGTCTCATCACACTGATGAGATTGGGCCATATATGTTGGGTTGGCCTACAATGAACAGGGCGTTTAATAAAGAGTTGTGTTTATGTTGACATGTGTGGATCAATGCTTACATTGTAATTGATAAGGGCCATAGGTGTGGCACCTGGGAGGGTGGACCATACAGTCCCACTATGCTTGCACTGGAGATTTATCTATCCCACAGCTATCTTAACCCATCTCACAGGTATCCCTTCCCATCCCACAGCTATCTTAACCCATCCCACAGGTATCCCTTCCCATCCCACAGCTATCTTAACCCATCCCAAAGGTATCCCTGCTTATCCCACAGCTATCTTAACCCAAAAGTATCCCTGCCCATCCCACAGCTATCTTAACCCATCCCAAAGGTATCCCTGCCCATCCCACAGCTATCCTTACCCATCCCATAAGCATGCAAAGGCTAAACCATTTCTAAAAGTTTCCACCCAGACTTTATAGAAAAAATATAATGAAGCAAGCGTGTGAAACAAAGATAAACTTTATTAAAAACAACCTGTAAAGTAAACATGAACCAAGTCAAGTGTCCAAATAAAGTCCAAAAATATCCAGGCAGCCAGTCTCTGGTATTCCTCTTGGTCACTCGGAGGTGTGTGCCCAGTCTAATTTTTAGGGTGCAGGTGCTCTGGAGTTGGGTGCTGCTGCAATGCTGGTCTGAGGTACTGATGGAGTGCCTGGCCCCGAGAGGACAACAGGGGACGGTGTGTTCAGGAAGGTGTCGGACAGCTGGCTCAGCCCCGCGATGCTGAGAGGTCCTTCCTCCATGCCATGGGGTGTCAGCCCCAGTACTGATGAGAGATGTACTGAGGCCAGGCTTGGCTGTGGGGTGGAGGAAGGAGTGATGTAGTGGGACTGCCTGCTGTGCAGCAAGGTGAGGAGTGGCGTGGGTGGCATCTGTGGCGTGGCTGGCATTGATGTCGTCGGTGGCATCATTGGCGTGGGTGGCATCGGTGGCATCAGTGGAACAGCTGGCAACGGTGCCGCCCCATGACTCTGTGCCTGGCCTGGGAAGGGCTGCTGCCTGTGCTGCTAGATCTCCGGGTAGCTGTAGCCCTGGTAGGTGAGGGGCTGTTGGAAGCCTTGGTATGGGAGGGATGTCACCTGGGGCAGAGGAGCAGACCTGGACTGGGTGGTAGCAGGTGCCTCTGGGTCTGGAGGGTTGTTAATCAGCGTGGAGATCCTCTCCTTCACCAGCTGGTACTGGTGATCCGGCATCCCCTTCAGGGTCTGTTTAAATAATTGAGGAAAGGCTTGCGGTTGGAGGAGGAGGATTTGATGGGGACCAGCTGAGAGAGGAGACCTATGCTGGTGCGGATGGTGTCCCTGATCTCCACCAGGACCTTGTGGCTCTCCCCCTCCTGTGGTCTGGCTCTCTTCCTTGCTGTGGAGGTGGCGGTGTGGGCGGATGGGACTTTGGCAGCAGTGGACTCGATGTTTCCTTTCTCCCACCACACCAGGGAGTCCTCATCGCTCTCCACCAAGCTTTCAACATCTGCCCGGGGGTTCTCCGCCATGGCACGCTCCCCCGAAACCTGCCTGGAGACAGGGACTGACTCTTGGCTGGAAGAGGACTGGGTCGCAGCAGGCTGCCTGAGAGTGAGGGTAGACAGATGGGCTCCTGGTGCTGCTCGGTGGCAGATCTCACCCTCCAGGAAGCTGCACCTGGCCATGATGTAGTTCTCTCTGTCCGTCAGCTTGACAGCAGCCTGGCCAGATTTTTTGCTGTGCAGCTTCCCGTACCAGGTGTGCATATGTTTCTACCAGCCGAGTAGCACCTTTGAAGTGTAGCCCAGACTCTCCGCCCTCTCTGTCCAAGCAGCCTGCTTCCACTTGGTGTCCCTGTACAGCCGGTGTCCCTTCTACCACAGATAGTCGTTCTCTCTCAGCCACTCCAGTACCTCATCCTCGTGCGCCTCCTCAATAAAGTACTGCCTCCTCTCCCGTTGACGCGAACGACTCTTCCTCCCTCTGGCAGGGCCTTATGGGCCCTCATCAGAGGGACTTCGAGGTTGTAGGGGCTGCTCCTCCACACCAACAGCAGCAGCAGCAGCAGCAGCAGCAGCAGCAGAATCATCATCATCAGAAACATCACCAGCAGGATCATAATCAGCATCATCATCATCAGCAGCAGCAGCAGAATCACCAGCAGGATCATAATCAGAATCATCATCATCATCATCATCATCATCATCATCAGCAGCAGCAGCAAAACCAGGATCAGCAGGAGCAGAGTAAGCACCAGCAGCAGGACCAGCAAGACCAGGAGCATGAGCAGAACGAGCAGGACCAGCAGGACCAGGAGCAGCTTCAGCAGAGTGCGCAGCAGAAGCACCACTGCCAGGAGCAGCCACAGCAGAAGCTCCAGCAGAAGCAGAATCAGGGACATGGGGCGGGAGGGTGGCCCTGTCCCTCTTGCCAGGGATGGTGGCAGGTTGCTGAGCCTTTCGCTTCTTGCCCATGGTTGTGGGGTTGCTGGCTGGCAGGGAGGCTGGCAGGAAGGCTGGCAGGCACCAAGGCTGGCAGGAAGGCTGGCAGGAAGGCTGGCACCAAGGCTGGCAGGAAGCCTGGCAGGAAGCCTGGCAGGAAGCCTGTTAGGATACCTGGCAGGAAGGCTGGCAGGAAAGCAGGCACCAAGGCTGGCAGGCAGATTGGCTGGCAGTGAGGCTGGAAAGCAGGCTGGCAGCAATGCTGGCAGGGAGGCTGGAAGGCAGGCTGGCAGGGAGGCTGGAAGGCAGGCTGGCAGGGAGGCTGGAAGTCAGGCTGGCAGCAAGGCTGGAAGGGAGGCTGGAAGGGAGGCTGCCAGCAAGGTTGGAATGGAGGCTGGAAGGCAGGCTGGCAGGGAGGCTGCCCAGGAGGCTGGGAGGCAGGCTGGGAGGCAGGCTTGGAGGCAGGCTTGGAGGCAGGCTTGGAGGCAGGCATGCAGGCAGGGCAGGCAAGGAACTCAAAGTGTCCAGCAGCAGGTCTTTCCTCTGAATGGTGACCTGCTTCCGAGCTGCTTCCCTTTATATCCAGGGGACTTGCGCAATGCATCCCCCCCGCATGCGCAATTAATGCGCGACATCCGTTCTGCTTCCGCTGTGCATCCGCTAGGCTTCCGCTGTGCATCCGCTTCATCCACTGTGCATCCGTTCTGCATCCGTTTTTTCCGTTCTGCGTCCTCTTTTCTGAGACCCCCCAGAAGCCGTGCAAACGCGCCATCCGTTCTGCATCTGCTGGGCTTCCATTCTGCATCCTCTTTGCATCCGCCTTGCATCCTCCCCACATCCGTGTTATCCGCTCCAATTATGCAAATTTTCACCCATTTTTAGCACGGATGCAACAGATGTAACATTGTTCTCTTCCGTTGTGTCCTCTTTGCATCCGTTGGGCAGTGTGACACGGCCTTTAAGCAAAGATAACCTTTTTTAACTTTCTTAGGTAAACTTTATGACTTTATTAAATAAGCAGAATGAACCAAGTAAACTGTATTAAATGTATTAAGCAAAGATAACCTTTATTAACTTTCTTAGGTAAACTTTATGACTGTATTAAATAAGCAAAATGAACCAAGTAAAATGTCTTAAGCAAAGATAAACTTAACAAGTAAACAACTCAGTCTCTGACACTATTCTCAGTCATTCTGAGTCATGTCCATGATCTCAGCTGTTAAGCGGGCAGGGACTGTGGAGGTGGCTGTGGCTTGAGTGCTGGTCTGAGGCACCATTGGGGTGCTTGGCCCCGAGGGTACAACAGGGGATGGTGTGTTCAGGAAGCTGTCCAAGAGCTCACTCAGTCCCGTGAGGTTGAGAGGCCCTTCATCAAAGACTTGAGTTGTCAGGCCCAATACTGATGACAGATTGTCCGTTGACAGGCTTGGCTGTGGGGTGGAGGAAGGAGGAGCGTAGTGGGGCTGTCTGGTCTGCAGGTGAGCGAGGTGAGGCGTCTCTGGCATCCAATGAACCTGGGCCTGGACTGGGAAGTTCTGCTTCTGCTGTGGGAAGTCCTGGTAGTCATAGGCTTGGTAGGTGAGGGGTTGTTGAAAGCCGTGGAAGGGTTGTGACATTGCCTGGGGTAGAGGAGCAGACCTGGACTGGGTAGGAGCAACTTCAGCTGGGCCTTGAGGGTTGTGCAGAAGTGCTGTGATCTTCTGCTTCATCACCTGGTACTGGGCCTCGGGCAGGTCCCTCAGGGTGTGGCTCACATAGGTGATGAAGGTGTGGCTGCCTGAGGATGCTCTGGCCAAGTAGACCAGCTGAGAGAGAAGTTCTGTGCTGGTCTTCATTGTGTCCCTTATCTCCAACAGCACACTGTAGTCCTGGCCCTCCAGTCTGCCTCTCTGCCTGCATTCTCTGGAGCTGGGGGTGGGAGTAGGGGTGGGTTGGCCTCTGGTGGCTGCTGCTTCTTCCCCCCTTTGTGACAGCAGGGAATCATCCTCCACAGGATCCTCCATGTCTGCTGGCATGGGGAGTGCAGCTGTTGGGGGGGGTCTCTGCTGTGGGACCCTCTGAAGACACCTGCCTGGACAGGGTACCTGGCTCCTGGCTCGAAGAGGATTGGCTGTCTGTGGGCTGTCTGAGGGAGAGGGGTCTCAGAGGGGCTGCTCCTCAGTGGCAGATCTCACCCTCCAGGAAAGTGCACTTGGCCATGGCGTACATCTCCTGGTACATCTCCAGCTTGACAGCAGCCTGCCTGGATTTCTTGAGGTGTAGCTTGCCATACCAGGTATGCATGTTCTTCCACCATCCAAGGAGTACTTCTGCAGTGTACCCCAGGCTCCCTACCTTGTCTCTCCAAGCTACCTGTTTCTTCTTGGTGTCCCAATACAGTCTGTGGCCCTTTTTCCAGAGGTACTCATTCTCCCTCAGCCATTCCAGCAACTCATCCTCATGCTCCTCAGAAACGGTGTACTGTTTCCTCTCTCTCTTTTCTTTCCCTTGCCTCTTGCTCCCTCTGGCAAGGGCTTTAGCAGGGCCTTCAGGGGCTTCAGCATCAGGGCTTTCTGGAGATTGTTCAGGGCCTTCAGGAGCTTGAGCAGCTGGACTTTCAGGGGCTTGGGAAGCAGGGCCTTCAGCAGCAGGGCTTTGAGGGGCTTGAGGGCCTTGGGGCTGGTCCACCACAGCAGCAGCAGCAGCAGCTTCAGAGTCAGCGTCAGAGGGTGGGATGCTGGTTCTGGCCTTCTTCATCTTGCCAGGGCTTGAACAAGTAGGCACAGGCTTCCTCTTCTTGCCTGACTGACGAACCATGGTGTTCCTGCAAGATGTATGTAGCAGCACGTCTTTCCCCTGTATGCTGACTGCATGCGAGCTCCATCCTTTTATATCTGCGGAGCTGATGCAATTCATACTCCCCGCATGTGCAGTGAACGTTTTGCATCCAATATACATCCGCGCAGCATCTCCTTTGTTTCCTATAGGCGTTTGTGATGCATCTGCTTCATCCGCTATGCATCCGCCCCTTCCGCTATGCATCCGCTTCACAATTCTCCCCCGGAACCCCTTTGGAGGTGTCATCCACTTCCATCTGCTTTCATCCGCTAGGCTTCTTATGAACATCCATTAAACATCCCCACTACATTCTACCCACGTTCATTCTTTTCCGTTCTTTTCCATTCTGTTTATGCAAATTTTCGCCACTTTTTGGAGCGGATGACAACGGATGGAGCCTCCCCCAAAATTTTGCTCATCCGCTGTGTCCTTTATGCATACGTTTTGCATCCATTGGCCAGCAGGACCGGGCCTTTAGTAGATTAATAGAAGTACCATTAACCCACTGAGATAACTATAAAGGAAGAAGATGAGGGTGGAATTGAGGAAGCATATTAAAAAGCAATATGGGGAATTCAATCAGCTAAAGAATTTGCACTGGAAATTTCATTGTTTAAGAGGAATGTTCAGGACAATAAACAACAACAATTTCTGAGGATAAAAATATAGTTTGAGCAGAATATAGCAATTGAGCAGAACCCTCTGGCATTTGTAGTTTGGTTGCCATTTAATTATATTTTATGGATTGCATAACTTGTGGCATCAGATCATATGTATTCTTCAAATCAAGGTTGAAAACCATTCAAAAACAGGTATAACATTGCCTCCAAAGCATATGTTCTAATGTAACAGGAGAGGCAAAGTCTTGGGGAATAATTAAGTAAGTGTTACTTAGATAAATGCTAGATTGGTTTGATTTCATCTGCTCTTCACAAATTTCTGTTTGAAGACTAGTTCAAATGTAGATTATAAAAAACAAGTGATATGCCTCCTTATACATATTCAGATTTCATAGGCTGCTTGATGGAAACTTGATTTCTACACATGTAACCTAAAATTATATTCTTCTTTTTGTTGCATAGAGGTGGGGATAACAGAAGTGACGACAACTTATTGTTAAATATTAAAGGAATGTGCAATCTTTTTCTTTTATGAGTTGATAAGTATCTTTTTTTCTTCCATTCAGTTTTGCCCAATTCTCATAGTCTCTGCAGTCTTCTTGCATGGTTTTTCAGAATAGTTTATCATTGCCTCTGTTCCAAGGCAGAGAGAAAATGACTGAGCCAAGATCACTCAGCTGGCTTTTGCCAAAAGTAGGATTAGAATTTATAGCCTTTCAGTTTCTATCAAATAAAATTTGGTTTTAGCTTCTATTTTCTTTTAAATACGTTTAAATATATGTATTACATACATACACACATAATCAAAGACATACCAAATTTGCTTACAATGTATTATATCTTTTTTATTTATTTATTTGCCAAGCGATTATAAGATAACAGGTCAGTAGAAACATAGTTATGAATACATGAAATGGATACATATAAGAAAAAAACAACAGTAGAACAGGGAGGTTAGGCATGTTGGTGCGTTTATGCATGCCCCCTACAGATCTCTTAGGAAAGGGGTGAGGTCAATAGTAGACAGTCTAAGGTTAAAATTTTTGGGGTTTGGGGAAGAAACCACAGAGTCAGGTAGAGTATTCCAGATGTAGAGTATTCCACTCTGTTTCCTGCAATCAAGTTTGGTGTGGTTTACCTTGAGTTTGGATCTATTGTGTGCTCTTGTATTGTTATCATTGAAGCTGAAGTATTCATTGACAGGTAGGAAGTTGCAATATATAATTTTATGTACAATACTTAGATCGGACTGAAGGCGGCATAGTTCTCGGTTGTCTCGGTTGTCTTGGTCTAAAATTTCAAGTCTGGTGGCATAAGGTATTCTGTAAGGAGGAGTGGAGAACTCTTTTGAAATATTTCTGGACTTTCTCAACTGTATTAATATCAGATATGTAATGCGGGTTCCATACCAATGAGCTGTATTCAAGTATTGGTCTAGCAAATGTTTTGTATGCTCTAGTTAGTAGTGTGATATTGCCAGAGAAAAAGCTATACAGGATGAGGTTAACAACTCTTGATGCCTTTTTGGCTATGTAGTTACAGTGGGCTCTAGCACTTAGATAACTAGAGATGAGAACTCCAAGGTCCTTGACAGAGTTTGGAACATCAACATCTTGACTATTCAGCTTGTATTTTAGTTTCTGATTATTATTTTTTTACCAATATGTAAGACAGAGCATTTATTTGAGATTTGAAGTTGCCATTTGATTGACCATTCTGATACATAGTCGAAGTCTTTTTGAAGGGTAGCAGTATTGTTTATGGTGTTGAATAGCTTTACATCATCAGCGAAGGGAACACAGCTGCTCTTAATATGATCACAGAGGTCATTTATGAAGAGAGTTGGTCCTAGAACACTGCCTTGGGGGACCCCACTGTTGACAGGTCCAGAATTTGATAGGACGCTCCCAATTTTGACCATTTGTTGTCTGTTTGACAGGAATGCTTCTATCCAGTTATGCAGATGTCCAGAGATACCTATGGTTTTAGGAGTACTTTGTCATGTATCTTTATGATGGTTCCCTTCATAATTAACTGAAGCTTCAGTACTTGAGATATGCTTGTCCTTTTAATCAGATATTGAGGAATTATTTATACGTTTTAAGATACAATGTTTATTTTAATTGTTTTAATTGTTTTTTAGGTGTGGGGATGCTTTTCCTCTTCTAAAAAAACTCCCTGATAAATTGAGAAGAAACTATTTTTCAAATAATGGCCCCTCACAAGCAGTTTAGCACTTCCACAGTGCACAAACCCATAACGCCAAGACAACTGTACGCATCAGACTATTGTCTGGAAAACCCAGATTATTATTCTGAGGCCATTGGTACTGTGCCATTAATTATTCATTTATTGGATGTTGGTCTTTGAAAATATATCAGACTAAAAATTCAGTGCTATAAATTAATATTATTTTTATTATAATAGCCTTGTAACAGTCTGAAGAGGTGAAGAACCTATGATGTTTCCCATTTATGTTTCCCCTAGTTACTATAATGTCTTCAAAAGGCAAGAAAATATGAGGAGAAATTGTAATTGCTTCACTCTCATTACATCAAAGAGGTAGCAGGAAAAGTAAATTGTAATTATGCATCCCTTTTCAGGGTACAACTATGTATTGAGATTATTTTGGAATATGGATGTGTGGATTAATCTAAAACTGATCCAAATTACCTGTATTTCCTTGTTAAATGGTTTGCCATTTTTTCTTGAATCATTATTTAGACATGAACAAAACTCAGAAATATATATGTACATATATACATACATACATACATACATGTATGTATGTGTGTATATATATATATATATATATATATGTATGTATGTATGTATGTATGTATGTATGTATGTATGTATGTATGTATGTACAATGTGTGTGTGTGGTTTTAATGCAATTGCTGTACCTCTATTGTAAACTACTGAACAATGTTGGTTGATACTATAAAAAATCTATAAAAGAAATTAAATAATCCACTCTTTTGTTATCAATCATTTATCTTTCTATAGTACATGCTATTTTTATACAAATGCCTATAATATCCATTTTATACATAGCATTCTCAAAATACTATATTTATATTATTTTATAAAACATTTGATCTGAGAATGATGTGTTATAGCTGATTTCTTTCACACCCTTCTGTATTATATTTATTCATTTTAAATAGAAATCACTGCTAGTTTTTAAAATATAAAATATTTCCTGATAGCTCTTTTGAAGGATTTGCTCACTTCCTTATTTCTCAGGCTGTATATCAGAGGATTGAAAAGAGGTGTAAAGACTGTGTAAAAGAGGGAGACAAATTTGCTCATTTTGTTGAAAGCTACAATATTGGGATGCATATATACAATTATTAATGTCCCATAAAATATTGTAACAACTATAAGGTGAGTGGAGCAAGTGGAGAAGGCTTTCTTCCTTCCTATAACAGAAGGGATTCTCAGAATGGTGATGATAATGGAGATATATGAAGCCAGTGTGAGCAAGAATGGAGGAAAGGTTGCCACAGAAGTAGTTACAAAGCTGGATAAAAGGAGTTGATGAGAACCACAGCAAATGTGTTGCATCAATAGCATGAAGTCACAAAAGAAATGGTTCATCTCAGTTGGAGCACAGAAATTTAACTGTGACATTTTTAATGTAATTGTAGTGACCATAACCAGGCCACTGAGCCATGATAAAAACACTAACTGAATGCAGCAACGAGTATCCATAAGAGATATGTAATGAAGTGGCTTGCATACTGCAAGGTAGCGATCATAAGACATAACCGCCAGCAGATAACATTCTGTTGCTGCTAGAAATCCAAAGAACCAGAATTGCACAATGCATCCTTTAACAGAAATAAGCCCATCCCCAGTTAAAAGGCTGACTAACATCTTTGATAGAATGGTTGAGCTATAACAAGTCTCCAAGCAGGATAAATTCCCCACAAAGAAATACATTGGGGTGTGAAGGTGGTGGTCTGAAGCAACAAGAGCAATGATGAGAATGTTCCCCATCATGGTCACAATGTAGATTATGAGAAAAAATAAGAAGAGGAATAGCTGCAGTTCCTGGAGATCATCAAATCCAAGCAAGAAGAAATGTGTAATGATTGTTTGATTTTCTTGTTGCATGCCACACATGGACTGCATCTGCTAGCAATCAAGTAAAACATAACATTTTAAAAAGGCAACAGTTGCTTACAAAGTATTGTACACACAAAATAGAAAAACAAGAATTAATGATTTATTAAAAAACTGTTAAATTTGCTTTCTAATGAATTACAGGGAAAGGTACAATCATGTTTAGAGCATCCCCTAAAGAAATCCTATCACAGATTTATTGAAGATTTCTGGAAGTTGTAGTCCTAATGAATCTAGAGACCACTAGATTGTGACAAAGTTGCTTTACATCCTCCCACATTTTGCCTTGGAGTGTTAAACATGATCTGTTTTCCAGGAGCACCAAGATCAAGTGCAGTTGTTAAACTATGGCAACTTTCATTCACTCCTTTAGACTTGCTATAAAGCAGAGGTCTCCAAACTTGGCAACTTTAAGACTTGTGGACTTCTTGTCCCAGAATTCCCTAGCCAGCATAGGACCGTGGAATACTCATCTCTAATGATCTAAGTGCTAGAGCCCACTGTAACTACATAGCCAAAAAGGCATTAAGAGTTGTTAACCTAATCCTACATAGCTTTTTCTCTGGTAATATCACACTACTAACTAGAGCATACAAAACATTTGCGAGACCAATATTCGAATACAGCTCATTGGTATGGAACCCACATTACGTATCTGATATTAGCACAGTTGAGAAAGTCCAGAAATATTTCACAAGAAGATTTCTCCACTCCTCTACTCATTGTAGAATATCTTATGCCACCAGACTTGAAATTCTAGACCTAGAAAGCCTTGAATTACACTGTCTTCAGTCTGATCTAAGTATGGTGTATAAAATCATACATTGCAATGACTTACCTGTCAATGAATATTTCAGCTTCAGCCATAACAATGCAAGAGCAAACAATAGATACAAACTCAAGGTTAATTGCACCAAACTTGATTGCAGGAAATACGACTTCAGCAACAGTGTGGTAAATGTCTGGAATACTCTACTTGACTCTCTAGTTTCCTCCCCAAATCCCAAAAACTTTAACCTTAGACTGTCTACTATTGACTTCACCCATTTCTTAAGAGGTCTGTAAGGGTGTGCATAAGCGCACCAAAGTGCCTATCATCCCTGTCCTATTGTTTCTGTTATTTTTCTTATATGTACCCATTTCATGTATTCATAACTATGTATATACTTATACCTATTATCTTGTAAGCGATTGAGAAATCAAAATAAATAAATAAAATAAAAATAAATAATAAATAAAGCAATAATCTTGCAACAATTGTGGTAAGATGTACTACTTTATTAATAATAAAATGCCAATATTAATACGATTACAATTTGGATGCTATAGATTAGAATACATCAGCTTGTTCTCTGTCCTTAGTTTTACTATCCTATTCCAGTCCATCATACAGAATTGATATTCTTCATACATTGCATTCTTATCCATGAAGTGCAGGTCTCACTGTTAACAATAGTTGGGAAGCTCTTCATACTACATGATAGAAAAGAGCTTGGGATATAAGATTTGCTTACCTCATGGTATGGAATATATTAAAACAGAGACTGTTATTTACTTCTGCAATAACTGGAATTATTTCTCCCCTCAAATGGACTCTATACAAGATGTTTTCAGCTGTTTGAACTGAACATCCAAGATGTTCTGCTTCTATATTTATATATTTCCCCTAAGAAATCTTTTTCCCTATACACCATTGCAATATGTAGACAATTAATTGCATGAATGGCTGTGAAAGCTGGACCATAAGAAAGGCTGAGTGCCAAAGAATTGAGGCCTTTGAACTGTGGAGATGGAAAAGACTCCTGCGCATCTTTTGGACTGCAAGGTAATCAAACTAATCAGTCCTAGAGGAGATCAACCCTGATTGCTCTTTAGAAGGCTGGATCCTGAAGATGAAACTCAAATATTTTGGCCACCTGATGAGAAGGAAGGACTCACTGGAGAAGAATCTAATGCTGGGAAAGATTGAGGACAATAGAAGAAGGGATAACAGAATGAGGTGACTGGAAGGAGTCATTGAAGCAGTAAGTGAGAACTTAAATGGACCCCAGAAGATGGTAGAGGACAGGAAGGCCTGGAGGAATGTTATCCATGGAGTTATGATGGGTCAGATTCAACTTTGCAACTAACAATAACAACAAGAAGACATTTAATAGGGCTATTTCAGCTGGGAGTGGATTGGCCAGCTGCATACACTTTTTGTGATTTTACAAAGAGAAATACCATTTGGGAGAATGGAGAAGATGGCAGAAGTTGTCAAATACTATTTTTTGAATCAGCTTTGCCAAATACTGTACTATATTTGCAAAGACATGCAATCAGGACATACAATCCTAAGTAGGTTGATGAATTGTTGAAAAAAATCATAGATATCGTGTTTCTCCAATAATGTGGCCTCCCCCAATAGGAAGTGCCAGCATGCTTTATAGGCATAAAATCAAATTAAGCCCATCCCCCCAAATTAAGGCCTATATTAAACATATGAAATGGGGGGGGGGATGGCAGGGGGACTGGCCATTAGGAAGTACTTTTATTGCATACCTGGATATGGTACTGCCTGTGCTGACCATCTGTGGACAGGGAGGTAAGGTGACATCAGCACTGCTTCCCTGGCTGGTGGGTCTGGCGGAGAGAGCCTGAAGCTGCCTGTCCTTTCCACCCCTCGCCCAGCCCGTCCCCATCCCCATGCATCTCCAGACACGCCAGCAGCTCCAAACACTGCAGTGGCATGGGCATCGGGCATAGACGCTCACTTGGCAGAGCTCAGCTCCGAGGAGGACACGGCGCAGGCCATCACCTTGCCTCCCTGCTCACGGATGGGTGGGTGCTATAAATGCCTTGGGTGGCTTCTCCTGGTGGCCCCTTCGGGTTTGGGATGGAGGGACTTGGGAAGGAAGCCAAGCTTGGGTCGGCCTGGCTCTTTTGCTTGGCAGGCAGGCGCACACCTGCAGCTCACTTTCCCAGCTCTGCCCAGCCTGCATGGCTCCGGCGAGATGAGCAGAGGGTCCAGCAGAGGGTCTGGCAGAGAGGCACTCGCTGCCTTGGTGAGAACTCTGCCACTGGGCAGGAGGGCCTACTTGTCAGCTGCACTGGTGCCCCAGGTGAAGCTCTTTGCACTCTGTCCGGAGCCAGGCAGGGATGGCGGCTGGGCACTTCTCCCAGGGTGGGCTGATCCTGCACTGCGGCCCCAGAAGATTTGCCTCCCCACATGGGGTTGGGCTACCCTCTCAGGCAAGGCAGGCTTTGTCGTACCAGTAATAGGGCATCATTTTTAAAAGAATTGGCTTTGCCTTTGAAGGCAAAGGGAAGGCAATGACAGGAGTGACTGAAGCCGAGTGTCTCTGCTGGGCTTTGGTTGAAGGGAGGAGCCCTGGCTGGCTGCACATGGCTGTGCCAAATGCCTCAGCGTTGCTCTAAACACCGCGGCAGCATGGGGAGAAGGGAAAGCAATGGTGGAAGGTCTCCTGATATGAAGTGCCCCACCAATGCTGAGGTCTGCCTGCCCAAGGATGCAAGGGGGGGGGAAATTAAGTCACCCCCAAAAAGACAGCCTAGCTGTTTTTTTTGGGGGGGGGGGGTCAAAAAAAAAAAGACCCGGTCTTATTTTGTGAGAAACACGGTAGTAAACTTTCACACTTGACATTGGTTGAATAAGTTTGGATCAGAAGAGGTGAATTCATAAGGGATAAAATTCTCTCCAATACTCTTAAATAAACAAGAGGAGAAGATGGGATAATAAGCTATTTTTAATTTTATTAAGATTTATTGACCAACAAAATAAAAAATTGAGAGACAAAACTGTAATAAGGGGGACAGAGAAGTTCAAAATATAGAAAAGCAGAATCAATAAAAAGTTGAAAATGTCTCAGAAATTCAAGGCCACTTTGAGATAATTTCATCCAAATATGAGTTTTGTAGTGTTTTGCTTCTGCTCAGTCAACTTCCCTTTTCTTCTTACATTTGTTTTGTAACTCGGTATAAGGCTACTATATACTTATAGACTGCCTTTTTCAGTTCTTTTGACAATCATTCATTCCTTATCACAGATCACACACTATTCATTATATCTCACTAGTATTTACATTAAAATGTCTCCACTCGTTTTCCAGTTTTCAATAAACATTCTGTAAAGCCCATGTCCCACTGCACCAACAGATGCAAAGAGGATGTAAAATGTTTAAAAAAGCTTGCCATCCATTGGAAAACGCTATGCATCCGTTGTGTACTCACTGCATACGTGTTTCATATGCTCTATTCATCGAGCATCAGTCCACTGTGATTTCATCCACACAAGAAGTTTTGAGCTGCACAAAACTTTGTGAACGGATGAATTTTCCGCCACGTACGATGTACATCTGTGACATATGCGGGCAACAAACGTTCTATGTCCGCTATCATCCATTAAACATCTGCTCTATCCTCTCTGCAACCTCTGGCCATCCCCTCAACTCACATCCACTGCAGCTGAAAACGGAAAGAGGGAGGAAGCGAAAGGTACACAGAACGTCCACACAGCTTTAGTAGCACGGAAATAGAAAGGATGTAAGCGGATGCATCTCATATATAAAGCTTTAAAATGGACAAAACATTTGTATATGGGATGTATCTCAGATATTTAGGATGTCTGGAGTATGCCTAGAGTATGTGGAAGGATACCTAGTAGAAAACTGACATTTCCTATAAAAAGGGGGAGGAAATCACCTGGATCTCAGTATGAGTCCAGCAGTTGTGGTGTACAGACCTCATCACCCTTGGTCTTGCTCTTCCACATCATCCATTGTTCTCCACCATGGATCATCACACACTCCTTATGGTAGCTGCCATCATTCAACACCAGAACCAAGCCCTGTTCAGACTGTTTCACCTTTTTTACACAAGGAGAAGAAGGAGATGTTCAAGAGCTGTGTGGGTCCGAGGATGGATCAGGAGAAGAATGGAGTTTGGACTGGATGACAAGCTGATGGTGGAGCTGAGAAATGAAGACACTCGTGCATTCCAGCACTGAGGATGCCACCAGCCACGTTTGAGGAACTTGTACAGCATCTGAGACCCAGGTTCACCAAGCCAAGTACCAACTTCCATCCCTACCTGGACCCCGGACTGAAGGTGGCACTGACTCTGAGGCACATGGCCTCTGGAACCACATACAGAAACATGCAGTATGCCTGGAGGGTGCCACACAACAGCATCAGAAAAATGGTCAGAGAAGTGGTGCAGGCCATTATTGAAAAAATACGTGGAGGAGCTCCTCCAGTGTCCCACCACTGAAGAAGGCTGGAGGAAACTTGCAGAAGAGTGGTATCAGAGGTGGAACTTTCCCCACACCGTTGGAGCCATAGATGGGAAGCACATGGCCTGCAAAGCTCCAGCGAACTCAGGGTCCTCTTATTACAACTACAAGGGCTTCTTCAGTATCATCCTCTTTGCCATGGTTGATGCTGACTATAAGTTTATGTACATCGATGCTTCAGGCAACGGGTAAGCTTCAGCTAGCCAGGTATACAACACCAGTAACCTCAAGGATGGGCTGGAACGCAACCTCATCATGGGTTTTCCAGATCCAGATCCCCTATCCAATGACACACAAGATGTGCCCTACTTCATCGTAAGTGATGACACCTTCTCCCTCAGAACCTACCTCATGAAGCCGAACACTTCAAGATACCCCACCTGTGAAGAGAGGATTTTCAACTACAGGCTGTCCAGGGCAAGGCGGGTGGTGGATAACGCCTTTGGCATCCTGGCCAACAGGTTCCAGATACTTCTCACCACCATTCAGCATGACCCAGAGACTGTGAGGAGGATCGTGGAAGCTTGCTGCATCCTGCACAATCTCATGCACACCCGCCACCCAGTGTTGCAGAACAGGCTTGTGGACCGTCAACAAGGGAATGGGGACATGGAGCCTGGTGAATGGAGGCAAGGACAAAACCTGATAGACACTGTGGTTGTACAAGGCCCCAACAGACCTTCACGTGAAGGGAAGAAGCAGCGCAACCTCCTGAAACACTGGTGCAATTCCCCAGCTGGAGCAGTGGAGTGGTAAGACAGAATGGTAGATGCTTAATGGATGCTTCCTTGTTCCTGTCTCATATCATTGATGAGATTGTGCCATGTATGTTGAGTGGCCCTACAATGAATAGGGCATTAATAAAGAGCTTTGTTTATTATGAAATGTGTTGATCAATGAATAAATTGTTATTGATAAAAAAGGGCCATATATGTGGCAGCTGGGAGGGTGGACCATACAGTCCCACTATGCTTGCATTGGAGGTTTATCTATCCCACAGCTATCCTTACCCATCCCACAACTATCCTTACCTATCCCACAACTATCCTTACCCATCCCACAACTATCCATACCCATCCCATAAGCATGCAAAGGCTTAACCCTTTTTTCAAAGTTTTCACCAACACTTTATTAAGTAAATAAAATGGACCAAGTGTGTGAAGCAAAGATAACTTTTATTAATAACTGTTTTAAGTAAACTGTATGACAAAATGAACCAAGTAAAGTGTCTTAAGCAAAGATAAAGTGAACAAGTAACAACTCAGTCACTGAAAACAACTATTTTCAGTCACTCTGAGGCATGTCCATGGTTTCAGCTGTTAAGCGGGCAGGGACTGTGGAGGTGGCTGTGGCTGGAGTGCTGGTCTGAGGCGCCATTGTGGTGCTTGGCCCTAAGAGTACAACAGGGGATGGTGTGTTCAGGAAGCTGTCCGAGAGCTGACTCAGTCCCGTGAGGTTGAGAGGCCCTTCATCAAGGACCTGGGATGTCAGGTCCAAGACTGATGACAGACTGTCCATTGATGGGCTTGGCTGTGGGATGGAGGAAGAAGGAGTGTAGTGGGGCTGTCTGGTATGCAGCTGGGCGAGGTGAGGGGTCTGTGGCATGCTATGAATCTGGGTCTGGACTGGGAAGGTCTGCCTCTGCTATGGGAAGTCCTGGTAGTCATAGCCTTGGTAGGTGAGGGGCTGTTGAAAGCTGTGGAAGGGCTGTGACATCACCTGGGTTGGAGGAGCAAACCTGGACTGGGTAGGAGCAGCTTCAGCTGGGCCTTGAGGATTGTGTAGAAGTGCTGTGATCTTCTGCTTCATCACCTGGTACTGGGCCTCGGGCAGGTCCCTCAGGGTGTGGCTCACGTAGGTGATGAAGGTGTGGTGGCCTGAGGATCCTCTGTCCAAGTGGACCAGCTGAGAGAAAAGTTCTGTGCTGGTCTTCATTGTGTCCCTGATCTCCAACAGGACACTGTGGTTCTGGCCCTCCAGTCTGCCTCTCGGCCTGCATCCTGTGGAGCTGGGGGTGGGGGTGGGGGTGGGTTGGCCTCTGGTGGCTGCTGCTTCTTCCTCCATTTGTGACAGGGGATCCTCCAAGTCCACTGGCATTGGGAGTGCAGCTGTCGGGGGGTTCTCGACAGGGTTATCGACAGGGTTCTCTTCCTACGAACATCCTTTTAACATCCCCGCTACATACTACCCCTGTCCATTCCTTTCCGTTCTTTTCTGTTCTGTTTATGCAAATTTGGGCACTTTTTGGAGCGGATAACAACGGATGGAGCCACCTCCAAAATTTTGCTCATCCGCTGTGTCCTTTTTGCATACGTTTTGCATCCATCGGCCAGTGGGACCTCGCCTTAATGATACACAAATATTGTACATTCACTTGCATTATTTCTCCACAGATATGTACTTCAGTAAAATAATGCTCCCAGTTTTCCATGTCTAAAATTATTAGTTTGGACTTCTCAGATTTATTGTCTTTGTTGTATCACACAGTCTATCTAAAATTCATTGAAAATAATTTGGGTTCGCTTTCAAAAAGTTTTTGATTTTGTTCACTCTGCTGAAAGCTGTTTGTTTAATGACTTTCATGAACTTCCAAAACATTTTCTTATTTCCTGCAATATTGCTTGGCATTTTATTTTTATTTTTAAAGTTCTTAACCAATCTTGGCTTTCTGGCTACATTCTTTGCAACTACCTTTTTCAATCCTCCTGCCCCCTCTCCCCCCCAACTTTAAATGGTGACTGCTGAGTACTGCAGTTCCTTTGCAAGATTTTTGGAAGTGGTTTGACATTACTTTTATCCTAATGCATTATCCTAATGCTGAGAGTGAATGACTGGCACAAGATTACCCTGTTGGCTTTGTGCCAAAGACAGGACAAGAACTCACAATCTCCCAGTTTTGCTTGATACTGTAATCTTTCCTTCTGGCTTTGGTGTTCTATTGATATACATTAGATATTTCTTTTATTCTTGCTTTCATAGCATTCATTCATGTTTCTGTTATTATTTATGAAATTGGAAGTAAAGTCTTGAATTAGGTCAATATTGGCATATCTCATTTTTAAAAAATGTTAAAGTATCACTGATCTCAACTCTCTCCTCCCTTGAACCCCAAGTTCTGTTGTATTACCTTAGTATGGTGGGAGGTGTTAAAGTGGAGAATGTGTGAAGAACATTGAATGTATATGCCAAGAGTATCATCACCCAAAAACATGAAGGTCATCTTAGCTGTCCTGCCAAAGCAAGCAGGTACCTATATTAGGTAGCAGTAATATGGAAGATGCTGGAAGCAGATAATTACTATATTTCCCAAAAACAAGATCCTGTCTTATATATTTTTTGTCACCAAAAAAAGGCACCAGTTTTTATTTTTGGGGGATGTCATCCACTGACTAACCTCACTTGCGCACATTGCTCCCAGCCTCCTTTTTGCTGTCAGAGACCTTCAGGAATTTCTCTTCTGTGGCAGGCAAGGTCTTCCTGAAGGCTTCTGGAGTTGAAGGCTTCTGAAGTTGATAACAGAGCTCCTGATCAATCCGGAGCTTTGTTATCAGCTACAGAGGCCTTCAGGAAATTCTTGCTGGCTGCTGAAGAAATGGGCTGGCAAGTCAGATGTTGGGGTGTGTGAGGCCTACAACTGTCCAAAGGTAAGTAACAAGGCATCTCTACCCCCTATCCCCAACCTAGCTTAGTTTTTTCCAATGTAATCTGGAGTGGGCAGGATCTTAATTAGGGCTTATTTTAGTGTGTGTGTGTGTGTGTGTAGGGCTTATATTGAGTGCATGAGTAAAAATCAAGCTAAGACTTACTGTCAGGGTAGGTTGTATTTTCATGGAAACAGGGTACTTTAGTAACAATGACAAAGACTTCAATTTATAGCATACGGGACAAGGCATGATCAAACTATTCTTGTATTATTACCATGAAAAATAAAAAAAAATGATTGATGATTGCTAGATGGCTAGTTCAGTTACAGTAACAATGAGTGCACCATTGGAAGAGCTGGAGGATTAGATTAGGAACAGAAGGTCATAGAGAAAATCTATCTAAGTCTCAACAAGAAGTTGATGGCACCTAATCAAATTCATCTGCTGAAGTTTTAAAATACTTATTATTTTTTAAAATGAAGAGAACATAAAACTGACTCTTTCCAATGGGAAAAGGGAAACACAATGAAGCAGGAGGGATAATTGTTTTGATGATATATAAGGAAGAAAGAAAATAAAAACAAATAATTTAAAATTTTAGAACAGAAATGAATCTATAAAGTAGAAAAGGGAGCACATATGGTTTAGGATAGCAGAAGAGTTTTGAGGACATTTGAGGAAAGGAAGCACTTAACTAGGTTGAAAGATTGAGCAGACTTATAAAACCTGATTGCTAATTACATTAGAAATGTTTAAGAAAATCCAGGACTGAAGACTAGACTGGAAATTAAAAAAATAAAATGCAAGGAAATAGCAATGACAACTATATTGCTGACAAGAGAACTGCATAGATGTCTCCATATGTCAACTTCAGGTTAATCAAGTGTTTATTTTCAGGTAAAACAACAAAAATACTAGTATGATCATTCTGAACATATTTATTTATGTTGTAGAGCAGGGGTAATTATTGAGGCGAACACGGAGCTAACAGTCAAGTAACTTTATTACGAGAATAAAGGGTTGCTGCGGCTGCCGGACTAACAGGCAGTCAGCTGGTGGCAACAGCTGATGCTGTTTGACAGCTCCTTTTATAGCCAGCTGTCAAACGGCATCAACCAATGAGAGTGGTTCGTGTTCCCGCCAGGGGTGCAGACTGGAGTGAAAACTGCATATGAACGCAACACTCCTTTCCCCTGGCAAGGAGCATGCGTAATCCTTCAAGTAGGCCAGGCGCCTGCGCAGGCAGCCGGATCGCCTCAGTCCTGGTGGAGTTGCAGCAGGGAAGAAGTCCTCCGCTTCCTGGGCCGCGTTGGAGCTTGGCATGACTGGAGCCTCATCGACGGGTGATTCTGGTAGAGGGTCAGGCGATGATCCAGGTAGGTCCCCTCGCTCGCAGTGCCCCGGGATAGCTTCGGCAAACGTCGGTGGGTCCATGTCGGTTGGCAGGCAACGGGGATCATCAATAGCCACTCTCCAGTGCCTCCTCAGCTGGTTGATGTGCCGGTGCCAGGTATGACCGTCCTCTAGCAAGACCCTATAGGACTTAGGCCCAGTTACTGCCATGACTCGCCCTGGCACCCATAAGGGGTGGCCTGCATAATTGCAGGAGAACACTTGGTCATGTAGGGCAAACTTCCTGGTCTGGCTATCAGACCCTAAGGGGTGACTGGGGCATAATGAGGATATCGCCTATCCAGGGTGGTTCTCAGGAATCTGCCCATAAGTAGCTCGGCCGGGGATTTGTTGGTAGTGGCACAGGAGGTTGTATGTTGAGTTAGCAGGTACCTAGAAAGCTTAGAGTGCCAGTCAGCTTGGCCAAACCTCTCCAGGGCCTCCTTAACAGACCTCACTGCCCTTTCAGCCATCCCGTTACTAGTAGGGTGAAAAGGAGCTGTAAGGGCGTGCCTGATTCCCAGGTTGGCTAAATTAAATTCAAATTTGCAGGTGGTGAATTGGAGCCCATTGTCGGACACAATGGTGTCAGGGATGCCATGGGTAACGAATACCTTAGTTAGGGCCTTTGTCATGGCATGAGTGGTTGTTGCGGGTAGCAGGGCCAAATCTATCCACTTTGAGAAAGAATCTACCATTACCAGGAATGTACATGGCTGACTAGATCAATATGCAGCCAGGACCAAGGGGCTCCAGTGTCCTCCCACCTTCCTGGTTGAAGTGGGTGGAGCTGGCCTGGTAGCCTGGCATGGCTGGCAAGCACTCACCCAGCTGGAGATCTGGGCATCCATGCAAGGCCACCACACGTAACTGCGAGCCAGAGCCTTCATCCTGACAATGCCAGGATGGCCTTCATGCAGGATCTTTAGAACTGAGCCCTGCAGTTTGGAAGGAATGACCACTCTTGTTCCCCACAGTAAACAGCCCTGTAGAGATGATAGTTCCTGCTGGTGAGCCCTGAAGGACAGGAATTCAAGGGCATAAGGGATTGCTGGACACCCCCTTCTCAACCAGTCCAGAACTTGGGCGATTACCTTGTCCCTTGAGGAGTGAGTAGCAATGTCAAAGGCAGTAATGGGATGATTGAGATCGTTGATCTCAAAAACAGCATTAATTGGTGCTGGAGCTCAGTCTTGTTGGAAGGTGTAGGTGCCTCGTGGATGGCCCTGACTTTGGACTCAACTGGGTGTATACCAGAGGTGTCAATTCTATAGCCCAAAAAATCTACTTGTTTAGTGGCAATGGTGCACTTGTCTTTTTTAAGCTTGAGACCATGTTGTTTAAAGTGATCAAGAACTGCCCTGACTCTTTGTAGCAATTGAGGTTTGTCTATGGCTGAAATTAAAATATCATTGAAATAGGGGACTATGCCTGGGAGTCCTTGGAGTAGCCTCTCCATTAAAGATTGGAAAATCCCAGGTGCTATGCTCATGCCAAACTGGAGGCGCCTGCACCTAAAAGTGCCCCTGTATGGTATTATAGTCTGTAGTTCTGCTGCTTGGTTATCTACAGGGAACTGTTGGTATGCCTGTGACATGTCTAGTTTTGCAAAAATAGTCCCAGGTTCAAAAGAATGCAAAAGGTGTTGTATGACGGGGACTGGATAGGCACTGATTTGTGGGTATCTATTCAGGGAGGTCTTGTAATCAGCACAGATTCTCACACTGCCATCTTTTTTAAGTGAGGTAACTATGGCAGTCTCCCATTTTGCAAAGTCCACAGGCTCCAATACCCCTTGTTTGATTAGTTTGTCAAGTTCCTTTTCCAACTTGGGGTGAATTGCACAGGGCATTCTACAAGGTTTCAGGCGGATTGGTATTGCCTGAGGATCTACACTGAATGATATTGGGGTGCCTAAGTAACACCCCAAACCTTCGCTGAATACATCAGCATAGTCTTTGAATAAGGTATCCACTTCAGTATTTAAAATAGAGTGGATGCCTGTTATGTTGAGGCCAAGAGCAGGGAACCAGTCTAATCCTAACTGGCTAGGGAGGGCACCATCCTCTACAACTAGAGGCAAGTGACCTTTAAAGTTTTTGAATTGAATAAAAAAATTGCCTTTTCTGAAGACTGGGATGGTTCTACCTTGGTAATCACATAGAGTCAGGTGGCAGTCGAGGAGTTTCTTCTTTGATAGTCTTGGTAGTAGTCTCTTTAGGGTCTCCCAGGAAATGATGGATAGAGCAGACCCTGTGTCAACTTCCATCTTGCAGGGTTTACCTTCTAGGGAAACAAAAATACTCATTTTGTTAGAGCCTTTGTTTGTCTGATTGGAGTGGTAACAGGTATAGCAGTCTTCAACTTGCCTTTGAAAGATGGGGGTTGTCTGAGGCCTCTGTGTAAAAATTTTCCCAGCTTGGCAGACCCTGGCTAAGTGACCCTTCCTTTGGCAATTCAAGCAGATGGCATTCCTGAACTTGCAGGATGCCCTGAGGTGGTTTCCTCCACAGCTCAGGTAGATGGGCTGCTGCTGATGGGGAAAGTTGGGTTTTGGCCTTGTTTCCTTTAGAAGGGATTTCTGTTGTCTGAGGCAATTTATATCATTTGATTCCTCAGAGCCCTCCTCTGGAGAAACCTCATCAAAATGGACTGCTGAGCTACTCTGTCTGATGGGGTTTCCCTGGATTTCTGCTGCAGACGGTGCAAAAAGCTCAGCAGCCTGGGATTCTTCGATGGCTACTGCTAAAGTTAGGTCCCTTTTGGCTAACAGCTGCCTTTGCAGCCTTAAGTCCTTAACTCCACAGACTATTTGGTCTAAAAGCATATCCTCTAGATAGTCTCTAAATCCACAGTGTAAGACAGCTGACCTCAGGGCAGCCATATATTCACTGATAGTCTCTCCCTCAGCCTGAATTCATCGCCTGAATGCATGCCTCTTTGCAATTTGAGATGGTTTAGGGGAATAATGATTGGAAAGGATCTCTTGTAACTCTCCCCAAGGAATTTCCCTGACAGGACATGGAGCTACCAATGCCGTGGCAGTGTCAAATACTACAGCTCCGCAAAAACTTAAGAAATAGGACTTTTTCCTATGGGTCGAAGCTTCAGTGAGGTATATAGCATCCAGGAAGCAGTCAAAACGGTTCCTATAGGACTGCCAAGTCTCAGACGTCGGTCTGAAAGGCGGGAACGCAGGGTTTGAAGTCATCTCATATTGGCGATGTCTATCTCCTCAGCGGGGAGGTTGAATTTTGCGCTCGCGAAATAGTGCCTGCAGCTGTGACAGTCAGCTCGTAGTGGCTTCGGCTCTTTTTGAAAGGGACTGAGCTCAGCTGTTCTTGCCTGGCTGCCTCTTATTCGAATCCTGCCCTCATCGCCAGTGGTGTAGAGCAGCGGTAATTATTGAGGCAAACATGGAGCTAACAGTCAAGTAACTTTATTCTGAGAATAAAGGGTTGCCACGGCTGCTAGGCTAACAGGCAGTCAGCTGGTGGCAACAGCTGATGCCGTTTGACAGCTCCTTTTATAGCTGGCTGTCAAATGGCATCAACCAATGAGAGTGGTTCACGCTCCCACCAGGGGTGCGGACCGGAGTGAAAACTGTGTATGAATGCAACAATTTGTATTTATTCATATACATCAGATAATAATTTGTTCAACAGGATCAGAAGCAAGCAGACTGACTGTAAAAACCTAACTGTAATATTTGGTTTTTAATTTAATCTATATTGATGGTCAGAGACCAACCATGGTTTAATTTTTTAAGATTTTCAGATGACCACAGCCAACATAGACATGTAGATATTACTGGAACTCTGAGAATAGTACTTTTTACATTCATGAGACCTTGGAAATTTGTTACATAACTAAATGTCTTTCTTTTGCACTATTCCCTCTTAGATAGAGGTGTTCCTATTACTACACATATGATCTTTCTTATAGATTACATTAAAATAAACAGAGGTACTCTGCTATTGAGAAAAATTTTAAGGGCCTGTCACATAGGCCGACGGATGCAAAACGTATGTAAAAAGGACACAGAGGACAAGAAAATTTTCCATCCATTGTTATCCACTCTCAAAAGTGCCCCAAATTTGCATAAGCAGAGCGGACAACAACAGAAAGGAACAGACGGGGAGAGGATGTAGCCAGGATGTAAAACGGATGCTCCATGGAAGCCTAGCAGATGGAAGCGGATGGCACATCCGCAGGGCTTCTGGGGGAGCACAGCGAAGCAGACATGCAACGGAAGGAACGGATGCAGAGCAGATGCCTAGCAGATGAAGGAGATGCATCACGGAAGCCTAGCGGATGCCTAGCAGATGCCTAGCGGATGCAAAGCATTCACTGCAAATGCGGGGAGGATGCATTGTGTTAGCCCCGCAGATATAAAAGGATGCAACTCGCAAGCAGGTCACCATTCAGAGGAAAGACCTGCTGCCAGACACAGCTCCAGCCAACAACCATGGGGAAGAAGAGGAAGCCTGTATCATCTGCTGCCAGCCCTGGCAAGAAGGACAGGGCCACCATCCCACTCCCTGGCCCTGACTCTGCTTCTGCTGGGGCTTCTGCTGCTGGGGCTGACTCTTCTGGTGCTGGGGCTTCTGCTGGCGCTGCTCCTGGTGCTGGGGCTTCTGCTGGTGCTTACTCTGCTGGCGCTGCTCCTAGTGCTGGTGCTTCTGCTGGTGCTGGGGCTTCTGCTGATGCTTACTCTGCTGGCACTGCTCCTGGTGCTGGGGCTTCTGCTGGTACTTACTCTGCTGGCACTGCTCCTGGTCCTGCTGGTGCTTCTGGTCCTGCTGGTCCAGCTGGTGCTCCTGGTCCTGCTGGTCCTGCTGGTGCTACTGGTGCTTGCTCTGCTGCTGCTGATCCTGATCCTGCTGGTGCTGCTGGTGCTGCTGGTGCTGCTGGTGCTGCTTGTGCTGGTGGTGGAGAGCCTGGGCTACACTTCGGAGGTCCTCCTCGGATGGTGGAAGCACATGCACCCCTGGTACGGGAAGCTGCACCTCAAGAAATCTGGCCAGGCCAGGGTCAAGTTATGCAGGTGTCCAGAGATACCATAACCGGGAGACCTACGTGATGGCCAAGTGCAGCTTCTTGAAGGGTGAGATCCAGCACCGAGGAGCAGCCCCTCTGACAACCCTCTCTCTCAGGCAGCCCACAGAGACCCAGTCCTTTTCTGACCAAGAGTCAGCTCCTGTGTCCAGGCAGGTATCAGTGGAGCGTCCCACGATGGAGACCCCCCCGACAGCTGCATTCCCTGTGGCGGAGTGTGTGGTGGACCCCCTGATGCAGTGGGAGAAAGGAGAGGGCAGCTTCACCGGAGACCAACCCACATCCACCCCCAGCTCCAGCTCCACAGAAAGCAGGCAGAGAGCCAGACCGGAGAGGCAGAGTCACACTGTCCTGCTGGAGATCAGGGAGACCATCAGAAGCAGAATAGATCTCCTCTCTCAGCTGGTACACTGACATACCAACCTCAAACCACAAGCCCTTCCTCACCTACATCAACCAGACCCTCATGAACATGTCCGAACCCCAGTACCAGGTGATGAAGGACAGGATCACCGGTCTTCTGCACAACCATCCAGGCTCAGCTGAACCTGCTCTGACCCAGTCCAGGTCTGCTCCTCCACCCCAGGTGATGTCACTGCCCTTCCAAGGCTTTCCACAGGCCCTCACCTACCAAGGCTACGGCTACCAGGAGTTCCAGCGAGCACAGGCAGCCCTTCCTACTCCAGGCACAGGTTCATCATACGCCATCGGTGCCACCGATGCCACCGATGCCACCAACGCCACAGATGCCACCAACGCCACAGATGCCACCGACACCTCACCTCGCTCACCTGCAGACTAGACAACCCCACTACACTCCTTCTACCTCCACCCCACAGCCAAGCCTTTGCATGCTTGTGGGATGGGTAAGGATAGCAGTGGGATGGGCAGGGATACCTGTGGAATGGGTAATAGCTGTGGGATAGATAAATCTCCAGTGCAAGCATAGTGGGACTTTATGGTCCACCCTCCCAAGTGCCACACCTATGGCCCTTTATTATCAATAACAATTTAATCATTCATCAACACATTTCAACATGAACACAACTCTTCATTAAATGCCCTGTTCATTGTAGGGCCACTCAACATACATGGCACAATCTCATCAGTGTGATGAGACAGGCTCAAGGAAGCATCCATTAAGCATCTAGCATCCTGTCTTACCACTCCACTACTCCAGCTGGGGAGATGCACCAGTGTTTCAGGAGGTTGCGCTGCTTCTTCCCTTCACATGAAGCTCTGTTGGGGCCTTGAACATCCAAAGTGTCGATCAGGTTTCACCCTTGCCTCCATTCACCAGGCTCCATGTCCCCATTGCCTTGTTGGAGGTCCATGAGCCTGTTCTGCAACACGGGGTAGTGGGTGCGCATGAGATTTTGCAGGATGCAGCAAGCTTCCAAGATGTTCCTCATGGTCTCTGGGCGATGCTGCATGGTGGTGAGAAGTACCTGGAACCTGTTGGCCAGGATGCCAAAGGTGTTCTCCACCACCCACCTTGCCCTGGACAGCCTGTAGTTGAAGATCCTCTCTTCATGGGTGAGGCATCTGGAAGTGTAGGGCTTCATGAGGTAGGTTCTGAGGGAGAAGGTGTCATCCCCCATGATGACGTAGGGCACATCTTGTGTGTCATTGGGCAGGGGGTTTGGATCTGGGAAGCCCATGATGAGGTTGTGTTCCAGCCCCTCCTTGAGGTGACTGGCATTGTATACCTGGGCATCTGAAGATGACCCTTTGCCTGAAGCATTGATGTACATGAACTTGTAGTCAGCATCAACCATGGCGAACAGGATGATGCTGAAGAAGTCCTTGTAGTTGTGATAAGTGGACCGTGACTTGGCTGGAGCTTTGCAGGCCACGTGCTTCCCATCTATGGCTCCAACGGTGTGGGGGAAGTTCCACTTCTGATACCACTGCTCTGCAACTCTCTTCCAGCCTTCTTCAGTGGAGGGCACTGGAGGAGCTCCTCCAGGTATTCTTCAATGATGGCCTGCACCACTTCTCTGACCACAATGCTGATGGTGTTGTGTGGCACCCTCCAGGCATACTGCATGCTCCTTTACGTGGTCCCTGAGGTCAGGTGGCGCAGAGTCAATGCCACCTTCAGCCCAGGGTCCAGGCTGGGCCGGAAGTTGGTATTTGCCTTGGTCAACCTGGGTCTCAGCTGCTCCACAACTTCATCAAACATGGCTGGCGGCATCCTCATGAAGTCTGGAATGCACGAGGGTCTTCGTTCCTCAGCTCCACCATCAGCTTGTTATACAGTCCGTACTCCGCTCTTCTCGCGATCCATCTTTGGACCCACACACTTCTTGGACACCTCCTTTTCCTTGCGTAGAACAGATGAAAGAGCCTGTAGATGGCTTAGCACTGTTGTAGAACGATGGCGACTACCAAAAGTAGTGTGTGATGAACCATGGTGGAGATGACTGGATGCTGTGGAAGAGCAAGAGCCAGATGAAGGCTGATGAGGTCTGCACCGCAAGGCTGCTGGACTGAAAGTGAGATCGAGGTGATTTCCTCCCCCTTTTTATAGGAAATATAGGTTTTCCACTAGGTGTCCTTTTGGATCCTGTAGGCATCCTGCAGACATCCTAAATATCCGAGATACATCCCCTATACGAACGTTTTTTCCATTTTAATGCTTTGTATGCAAGCTGCATCCACTTTCATCCTTTCTACGTCCGTGCTACTAACACTGCGTGTCTGTTCCGCATCCGTTTCGCTTCCTCCCTGTGTCCGTTTTCTGCTGGAGCAGATGTGAGTTGCGTGGATGCACAATGGATGCCCAGCGGATATAGCGGACGCGTAACGGATGATGATGGACATATAATGGATGTTCCCATATGCGTAGCGGATGTATAATGGACGCATTGGATACATTTTACGCTGAAAAAGTTTTGTGCAGTTCAAAACTTTTTGAGCGGTTGAAATGTCAGTAGATGGATGCTGGACGGATAGAGAGTATGAAAAACGGACGCAGTGAGTACAGAACGGATGCATCGCGTTAACCAACGGATGGCAAGTGTTTCTCTCCATTTTACATCCTCTTTCCATCCGTTAGTGCTGTGTGACAGGAGCTTTAAGAACCAAAGATCCAACTCTCAGCAAGGAAGTTGTTCTTTCAACAAGGATAAAATTACTATATTTTCAAAAGTACATCTCAGAATTTGAATGTCATAGAACTGTGAGCTTGGAAAAAAAAAAGGTATTCCCAAAATAAAAAACTTAAATTCAAGGGAAATCAGAAAAAGTTGTAATTATAGTGTATTAGCTCTTATTTAGAACTGTTTTTCAGTGGTTGGTTCAGTGTTTCTTCTGTTCTTCTACTGTACCCCAGCTTGCCAAAGATTGAACAAGGAACCATTTTGTAGGTACTTTTTTGGCCAAATACCCAATAATTACTTTTCTTAATAACTGGGAATAACTTAATAAATGGAAAAATTCTGAAATCATTCTGGACATTAAAGAATTGAGATTACATAAATTTGCACCCCAAGTTGCAAATAAAGAAGCAACCCCTCCACACATTGTTTCAATTCCTCCTAAGTTCTGTTTTAGATATTTTATTATGCCAGCACATCAAGGAGATAAAATTCCTCCAATTAATATAAATTATATTAATTTTAAATATTGCATTTTAAACACTTTATAATTGGAATAACTGTCCAAATTTTAAACAACTCAAGCTATTAGTCTTATATATACTGAGCAGTAGAATAGTATGTACTGAACATGATAAGAAAATAAGCACTTGTACTATGATGGTCAATCTTGTTACTACACCTTTTTCTTCAAAAATAGGATCTTTGCTGATTAATTTATGATCTGGAAAAGTAAAAATATTTTAAGCTGAATTTCCAAGAGTATATTCAATGTAATATAAAAATAAAAATTGAAGTAGCAATATCTAATTCTAAAAGTACAGTCTATTTACCCCTGTTGTCATATGTTATATGAAAGAGAGAAAGAAATGGAAATATATACTTGTTTGCATTATTATAGGTCAGAATTCAAATAATTTTACAGCAAATATTCCAACTGACTTGCATTATAAATTAGCATAGAAAAATTTCTTTAGTTTTAGATAAAAAGTTTGGATCTAAATTAGAATAGTTGAAATAAAACTTCATTTTAATCAGTTGGGCAGTTAATGAAGAATTAGCTGATATTATTTTTTTAGTTTGGATGAAGTTTAGGTAACCTAAGATCCTTCTCTCATTTAATGTGTTTGGGGAAAAAGGGAAAAAAGGGCGATAGCTTAACCATGAAATTAAGTTGTGTTATCAAGCACATAAATAATGCATTTATAGTACAATGTGTATAACTTCCTAGTAAGTTATACTGCATTCAGTGGAGTTTACACTAATGAAATATATGAATGCCAGTTGTTAAGCCTGGGTTCCCCAACCAGGGTTAGGTAGACAAGCTAAACA
>BLBF01000051.1:14854035-14868879 GCA_015471245.1 Laticauda colubrina
GCTGCACATTCTGTTTAGCTTGTCTACCTAACCCTGGTTGGGGAACCTAGGCTTAACAGACACTTTTAGATCCATAATTTCTGAGAGTTCCTGTCTTTTGCCTCTTCTTACTTATCTATCTTGTTACGATGGTTGGGAATATCCTGATCATGTTGCTAGTTGTTATTGATTCCCACCTTCACACTCCCATGTATTCCTTTCTGGGTAGTTTCTCTTTCCTGGAAATGTGCTACAGTTCTAATATCTTTCCAATGTTGTTGACTAGTCTCATTCATGGCAGGAGAAAATTAATTTCTGTAACTGGCTGTATAATACAATATTATTTGTTTGGTGTCTTGGCAATTGCTGAATGTTGTCTCCTAGCAGCAATGTCATATGATTGATATGTAGCAATTTGTAAGCCAATCCATTACACAACAGTAATGAATGACAAAATTTGCCTTTAAGGTCCAGTCCCACTGCACTTATGGATGCAAAGAGGATGTAAAACATTAAAAAAAGCTTGCCATCCATTGGAAAATGCTATGCATCCGTTGTGTACTGCATACGTGTTTCATACGCTCTATCCATTGAGCATCCATCCACTGAAATTTTATCTGCGCAAAAAGTTTTGAGCTGCACAAAACTTTTTGAATGGATGAACTTTCCACCGCGTACGATGAGCTGAGGAATGAAGACCCTCATGCATTCCATCACTTCATGAGGATGCCACCAGCCATGTTTGACGAACTTGTACAGCGTCTGAGACCCAGGTTGACCAAGCCTAGTACCAACTTCTGTCCCAAACTGGACCCTGGACTGAAGGTGGCACTGACTCTGCAGCACCTGGCCTCTGGAACCACATACAGAAACATGCAGCATGCCTGGAGGGTGCCACACAATAGCATCAGAAAAATGGTCAGAGAAGTGCTACAGGCCATCATTGAAGAATATGTGGAGGATCTCCTCCAGTGCCCCTCCACTGAACAAGGCTGGAGGAAACTTGCAGAAGTGTGGTATCAGAGGTGGAACTTTCCCCACACTGTTGGAGCCATAGATGGGAAGTACGTGGCCTGCAAAGCTCTAGCCAAATCAGGGTCCACTTATTACAACTACAAGGGCTTCTTCAGTATCATCCTCTTTGCCATGGTTGATGCTGACTACAAGTTCATGTACATCAATGCTTCAGGCAACGGGTCATCTTCAGATGGCCAGGTATACAATGCAAGTGACCTCAAGGATGGGCTGGAACACAACCTCATCATGGGTTTTCCAGATCCAGACCCCCTACCCAACAACACACAAGATGTGCCCTACTTCATCGTGGGTGATGACGCCTTCTTCCTCAGAACCTACCTCATGAAATCCTACAGTTCAAGATACCTCACCCATGAAGAGAGGATCTTCAACTACAGGCTGTCCAGGGCAAGACGGGTGGTGGAGAACGCCTTCAGCATCCTGGCCAACAGGTCCCAGGTACTTCTCACCACCATGCAGCATGACCCAGAGACCGTGAGGAGGATCGTGGAAGCTTGCTGCATCCTGCACAATCTCATGCGCACCCACTACCCAGTGTTGCAGAACAGACTTGTCGTCCATCAACAAGGGAGTGGGGACATGGAGCCTGGTAAATGGAGGCAAGGATGTAACCTGATAGAAACTGTGGATGTACAAGGCCCCAACAGAGCTTCACATGAAGGGAAGCAGCAGTGCAACCTCCTGAGACACTGGTGCAACTCCCCAGCTGGAGCAGTGGAGTGGTAAGACAGGATGATAGATGATTCATGGATGCTTCCTTGAGACTGTTGCATAACACTGATGAGATTGTGCCATGTATGTTGAGTGGTCCTACAATGAATAGGGCATTAATAAAGAGCTTTGTTTATTTTAAAATGTGTTGATCAATGAATAAATTGTTCTTGATAATAAAGGTCCATATGTGTGGCAGCTGGGATGGTGGACCATACAGTCCCACTATGCTTGCACTGGAGGTTTATCTATCCCACAACTATCTTTATCTATCCCATAAGCATGCAAAGGCTTAACCATTTTTTCAAAGTTTTTACCAACACTTTATGGAATGAACCAAGTAAACTTTATTAAGTGTCTTAAGGAAAGATAAACTTTATTAAACAAGTAAACAACTCAGTCTCTGAGACTATTCTGAGTCAGAATAGACTACTCTGCATGCATGCTTCATCCTTTTATATCCACAGAGCAGATGCAATTCATACCCCCGCGCATATGCAGTGAACACTTTGCATCTGATATGCATCCGCGTGGAATCCCCTTTGTTTCCTACAGGTGTACGTGATGCATCCGCTTCATCCGCTATGCATCCACCACTTCCGCTATGCATTTGCTTTGAAATTCTCCCCCGGAACCCCTTTGGAAGTGTCATCCGCTTCCATCCGCTTTCATCCGGTAGGCTTCCGATGAACATCCATTTAACATCCCCGCTACATACTACCCACATCCGTTCTTTTCCATTCTGTTTATGCAAATTTTCGCCAATTTTTGGAGCGAATGAAAACAGATGGAGCCACCCCCAAAATTTTGCTAGTCTGCTCTGTCCTTTTTGCATACGTTTTGTGTCCATTGGCCAGTGGGACCAGGCCTTGGTTCATGGTTCCATGGTTTATTTGTTATGAGCCTAGTTTTATGTCTAATGCACTTGTTAAAGTTAAAGTTCTGTGGGCCCAGTGAAATCAAACACTTCTTTTGTGAATTGAATCCAATATTAAAATGTTTAATATTTCAATATTAAAATAAATCCAATATTTCACTAAGCATGTAGTGAAACTTACTTGATTGAATTTGCAACTACTCTGTTATCTGTCCTGTGTATTCTGCTTCTTTTCTTCTTGACTTTGGTATCTTATATTTTTATGATTCCTACTGTCATGAGAATGTCATCTGTCAGTGGAAGGAAGAAGGCTTTCTCAACATGCTCTTCACATCTTGTGGTGGGTATCAATTTTCAAAAGCACATTAATGATTGTCTACATTTTGCCCAAAACAGATAGCCTGAAAAGAATCAACAAATTTGTATCCATATTTTATATAATTCTGCCCCCTTTGTTCAATCCCGATATATAGTTTACGAAATAGGGAGGTAATAGAGGCTCTTAGAAAAACAGTTGCTAAATTGTATGCCTTTGAAATAATTCACTGTAATCTACTATGAACACACACACACACACACACACACACACACCCCTATATCTATATCATCTATATTTATTATCATCTCCATAATCTCTATCTTTATCATCTCTATATTTATCATCTCTATTTCGTTATCTATTTGTTTATGTTGTATTATTTCTCAATAAAAATAGGATTTGGGATTCTTTTAAGACCACATCACATTTTTTTATTTCTCCAGATTATTATGTTAGAGATTAGAGACACTAAAGAAGTCTGCCATGATTTTTGTCTTCCTCACTCAAGAAAGCTAGAGCAACATTATTAGGTATCAGTTGTGTTCTTCTATTTTAAAATTACACAGTTCTTTATAAAAAATATGTTATGTATTCTAAATGACTGATATGAATTTTGAAATGAGAGCATTTCTGGAAGATATACTATCTCCCTACTCCACAGAAGGAAACATAATTTTTATTACAACCATTGTGTAGGAGTGGACCAATATCAACAATCAGAAAACTCCCTCTTTTTCATCAGATGTTTGCTTCTTATTATGATGGAGCCTCAGATTCTTAGAACATATTTTGTGTTAAGTAAAAGACAGAGATAGGCAGGAAGGGATTATTCAATCCTTCCACAGATAAATTTATACAGAATAGAAACACTATGTGTTCGGAAGAGGATGAGATTATACATTTTTTAATATTTCAAGAAAGCTGAAAAGGCATTGGGGTGATGCTGGCAGTAGATAATTGTAATTTAGTCTGCAGACTTTGTTGGATTCAAATCCTTGATCTTTGACCATCGCAATTCACATATATTGCTTTTTTACACTTCTTTCTACTGGAGCAGTCAATCAAGGAGAGCGAAACAAAGATGAAAATGTGTTTTACTTCTGATTTTTGGAACACACCAAAAATAAAGACTTCTTTAAATGATTTGAGTCATGATTATTTTATTTGTTTTTTAAAAAAATACATTTATACACCACCCATTTCAATAAGGTGATTATTGTGTCTGTACTTATCAGTGTAATGGAACTGGTTAGTTATTTCCTTCTTCTGGGATTTTTATTTTAATTCTCCCATCTATGCAAAAACCTGTACAATCCAGAATAATAGAGTTGGAAGGGACCTTGGAAGTCTTCTGGTCCTTCCTCCAAATGGTTCCCCATCCAAACATTAAAGAAACCCATCCTGACTTAGTTCTGATATCAGTCAACTCCAACTATATTCTGATAGGATAGCTACCTGCTATTTCAAGTGCTATTTAAATAAACTATCAGAGTTTTACTGGGCTAAATTCTAGAAGTAGAAGCCAGTACTACAATATCACAGCAAGGGGCAAATTTGCCTAGTTGGTTTTCAGCCTTTTCCCCAAGGCTGTGAATTAAAAAATAATTCATGAAAATTCACTTGCATTTTCTTCAAGGCTATATGCTTTTGGGGCCACTGTTATCTGGGCACTTTTCCAAAGAATTTATAATATTTATATTTATTTTTTATGATATTGTAATTTAATAGTTTTGTTGCTTAATACATATCTCATACTGTGCTTTTTTTATTTTAATAGCTGATGTTATGAAAAGAGAAATTAAAAATAAGCTTTATTGAATAAATAATACAGTGATAGGAAACCTGACTTATTTATATGGCATTGCAGCAAAGTCTTTTCCATTTTGAAAAAAGATGAAATAGGAAAAAACATGAACAATAAAGTCAGAAACAGAAGAAAAAATAGAATTAAAACTGAATGAGGAAGCACGATGGAGGTTCTGACAATATCAGTATTGTATTGATAATGTATTCAGTAGCCAATATATTATATAGAAAGGTGTAAAGTAAATATTTTATACACAAAAAGATAAAATGCACTTTGCTAACTGTAGATCTACTGCTTCCCCCCTGATAATTTTCAACTGTAGTAATAATATATTCAAAGGATATATGCACATTTTTTATTCCCACATGCATAAATTCCTCCATCTAGAGACCTGTTCTTTTCCTTTGGTTTATCCTCTAGATAAACCAAGTTAATTTGCACACTAGGGGCTGTAACCTTCAGTATAAGATAAATGCAAACTTAGGGTATTGTTTTTTTTTTTAGAAAGAGTGTTTAATTAGATTTCATTTTATGAAATGTATTCACAAAAGCATTAAAGCGCATGATGTCTTGAATGGGAAGGTGGAGGGAAAAATATAATTGCTGTTGAGTTATAACCTTTCACCAGTTAAATATACAGAGAAGAGTTTGAAAGAAGTAATAGGAAATTTCATGCCAGTCCCAAAGTTACTTCTATTGGAGTGACTGATGATGAGTAGCAAATACTCTGTTTCATAAAAACCCTCCAGAGTTAAGAATTTTTTCAGTTAGAAATATTAAAGCCCATGTCACACTGGCCAACGGATGCAAAAAGGACACAGCGGACGAGCAAAATGTTCCATGCGTTGTTATCCGCTCTCAAAAGGGGCAAAAATTTGCATAACCGGAGCGGATAACACGGATGTGGGGAGGACGCAGGGCGGATGGAAAGCGGATGTGGAACGGAAGCCCAGCGGATGGGAGCGGATGGGAGTGGATGGCACATCCGCAGGGCTTCCGGAGGGCCTCAGCGAATCGGACGCGGAACGGAAAGAGCGGATGCAGAGCGGATGCAGAGCGGATGAAGCAGATGCAGAGCGGAAGCCTAGCGGATGCACAGCGGAAGCCTAATGGATGCCTGGCGTTAATTGCGCATGTGGGGAGGATGCATTGCGTCATCCCCGCGGATATAACGGAAGCAGCTCGGAAGCAGGTTGCCATTCAGAGGAAAGACCTGCTGCCAGACACATCGACTGCCTTGCCTGCCCTGCCTGCATGTCTGCCTGCCAGCCTTGCTGCCAGCCTTGCTACCAGCCTTGCTGCCAGCCTGCCTGCAAGTCTTGCTGCCTGCCTTCCTGCCAGCCTTGGTTCATGTCTGCCTGCAAGCCTTGGTGACTGCCTCCCTGCAAGCCTTGGTGAAAGCCTTCCTGCCAGCCTTGGTGCCTGCCTGCCTGCCAGCCTGCCTGCCAGCCTTCCTGCCAGCCTTGGTGCCTGCCTCCCTGCAAGCCTTCCTGCCTGCCTTGGTGCAAGCCTCCCTGCCAGCCTTCCTGCCAGCCTTGGTTCCTGCCAGCCTCCCTGCCAGCCAGCAACCCCACAACCATGCGGAAGCACAGCAAGCCTCAGCCATCTGCTGCCAGCCCTGGCAAGATGGACAGGGCTACCATCCCGCCCCCTGTCCCTCACTCTGGTTCTCCTTGGGCTTCTGCAGCACGGGCTCACTCTTCTGGGGCTGGCGCTTCTGCTGCTTCTGCTTCTGGAGGAGCTGATGACAAGCACTCCAGCACCAGCCACCTCCACAGCACCTGCACCCTTCACCCCTGAGACTGAGCGACAAGAGGAGTGCCAGAGACTCATTTTTGTCTTATAGCTTGTTGTTAATAAAGTCTATTTATGATTCACACACTTGCTTCATTTCTTTTTTTTAATAAAGTCTTGCTGGAAACTTTTAGAAATGGTTTAAGCCTTTACATGCTTGTGGGATGGGTTAAGATAGCAGTGGGATGGGTTAGGATAGCAGTTGGATGGGTTAGGATACCTGTGGGATGGGAAATAGCTGTGAGATGGGTTAGGATAGCAGTGGGATAGATAAACCTCCAGTGCAAGCATAGTGGGACTGTATGGTCCACCCTCCCAGGTGCCACACCTACGGCCCTTTATTATGAATAATAATGTAATAATTATCCACACATGTCAACATAAACACAACTCTTTATTAAATGCCCTGTTCATTGTAGGCCAACCAAACATACATGGCCCAATCTCATCCGTGTGATGAGACGGGCTGAAGGAAGCATCCATTAAGCATCTACCATCCTGTCTTGCCACTCCACCGCTCCAGCTGGGGAGTTGCACCAGTGTCTCAGGAGGTTGCGCTGCTTCTTCCCTTCATGTGAGGCTCTGTTGGGGCCTTGCACATCCTCAGTGTCGATCAGGTTTCGCCCTTGCCTCCATTCCCCAGGCTCCATGTCCCCATCGCCTTGTTGAAGGTCCACAAGCCTGTTCTGCAAGACTGGGTAGTGGGTGCGCATGAGATTGTGCAGGATGCAGCAAGCTTCCATGATCCTCCTCACGGTCTCTGGGCAATGCTGCATGGTGGTGAGAAGTACCTGGAACCTGTTGGCCAGGATGCCAAAGGTGTTCTCCACCACCCGCCTTGCCCTGGACAGCCTGTAGTTGAAGATCCTCTCTTCACAGTTGAGGAGTCTGGAGGTGTAGGGCTTCATGAGGTAGGTTGTGAGGGAGAAGGCATCATCCCCCACGATGAAGTAGGGCACATCTTGTGTGTCGTTGGGCAGGGATTCTGGATCTGGGAAGCCCACAATGAGGTTGCCTTCCAGCTCATCCTTGAGGTGACTGGCGTTGTTTACCTGGGCATCTGAAGATGAGCCGTTGCCTGAAGCATCGATATACATGAACTTGTAGTCAGCATCGACCATGGCGAAGAGGATGATGCTGAAGAAGCCCTTGGAGTTGAAATAAGTGGACCCCGAGTTGGCTGGAGATTTGCAGGCCACGTGCTTGCCATCTATGGCTCCAATGGTGTGTGGGAAGTTCCACTTCTGATACCACTGCTCTGCAACTTTCTTCCATCCTTCTTCAGTGGAGGGGCACTGGAGGAGCTCCTCCTTGTATTTTTCGATGATCGCCTGCACCACTTCTCTGACCACAATGCTGATGGTGTTGGATGGCACCCTCCAGCCATACTGCATAGTCCTGTAGGAGGCCCCTGAGGCCAGGTGGCGCAGAGTGAGTGCCACCTTGAGCCCAGGTTCCAGGCTGGGCCGGAAGCTGGTGTTTGCCTTGGTCAACCTGGGTGTCAGGCGCTGCACAACTTCGTCAAACATGGCTGGAGGCATCCTCATGAAGTTCTAGAATGCCCGAGTGTCTTCGTTCCTGAGCTCCACCATCAGCTTGTTGTATAGTCCGTCCTCTGCTCTTCTGGCGAACCATCTTTGGACCCCGACTCTTTTTGGGTGGCTCCTTTTCTTCTCACAGTAGTGTTCACAGAGCCTGCAGATGGCTTTGCACTGTTGCAGAACGATGGTGGCTGCCGAAAGGACTTTGTTACAATCCACGGTGGACATGACTGGATGCTGTGGAAGAGGAAGAGCCAGATGAAGGCTGCAGAGGTCTGCACCGCTGGGCTGCTGTTCTGAAAGTGAGATGCAGGTGAGTTGCTCCCCCCTTTTATAGGCAGTATAGGTTTTCCGCTAGGCATCCTCTAGGCATCCTCTAGGCATCCTCTAGACATCCTTAATATCCGAGATAGGTCCCCTCTGCGAATGTTTTTTCCATTTTAAATGCTTTGTTTCTGTTCTCCATCCATTCTGCATCCGTTCTGCATCCGTTCCGCGTCCATTCCGCTTCCTCCCTGGTATGTTTACCGCTGGAGTGGATGGAGTTGCGCGGATGCGCAGCGGATGCCTAGCGGATATAGCGGATGCGTAACAGATGCCTAACGGATGCGTAGCGGATGCAGAACGGACGAACTGGATACATTTTCTGCACAAAAGTTTTAGGCAGCCCAAAACTTTTGGAGCGGATGAAACATCAATAAACAGATGCTGGACGGATAGAGAGGACGCCAAACGGAGGCAGTGAGTACATCGCGTTTTCAAACGGATGGCAAGCTTTTTTGTCCGTTTTACATCCTCTTTGTATCCGTTGGTTCAGTGTGACATGGGCTTTAGTGCTTTTCACTCGAAAATATTTTTTAATTTTGAATGATGGTTTACATGTTTATTGTTTTTAAACTTAATGTTACCTACATCATAGATTATAAGATGGGCAGACAAATACATTTGATAAATAAATAAATAACATATATGTTATGTGCAATTATATATCTATCAGACTGTGATAGATACGAATGTGCATAATCGCAGTTACACTGTATTATCATAATATATTAGAAATAATGAAAATATTTACTGGCAACCCAATTGTTTATTCATATTTTGCCTTCAATATTCCTAAAGAAAGGAAAGAAGCCAATCTTCAAATTTTTGTTTTTGCTATTACTCAGTCAATCTACTCCTATATTTCTTGTCCAACTATCAATGCTGATCTCCAAACTGATGTCTCCAGCTATTTGGGGATTACAACTGCTGGAAGTTCAAACCAGCGTGGCTTTTGGAAGTACAGGTAGTTCTTGGCTTATAGCAGTTCATTTAATGATGATTCAAAGTTACAATGGGATTGAAGAAAGTAACTTATGACCATTTTTCACATTTATGACCATTGCAGCATGCTGATGATCATGTGATCAAAATTCAGATGCTTGAGAATTGATTTGTATTTATGATGGTTGCAGTGTCCCAGAGTCACATAGCAGCTTTTGCAAACTTCTTTTTTTCCCAAAAAAGTTTTATTGATTTTTTAACAACAAACATACAGAAACAAAACACAAAACATGAAAAAACATAAAACATCATTTTTGAAAGCAGCCTGATCCTGGGTTACATCTTTTAGTACAGACACCAGTTCAAGTTCGTGCTCATTTTTGTATACCATTCCATATCTTATTACCATTCTACATTTTCTATATAGCTTCTCCCCTCTTTTAACTCTCTTAATTCTATTTTATTTATTTCATCTCAATTTAGATCATTATACTTATATCCTTTGTCTGGCTGTTTCAGCTGTCTATTATCTTTTCACATTAAGGCAAAAATTTTCCTGTAATCACTGATTGGAATATGACGCCTTTATATCTTTCCCCTAAATTTATTATATTTAATATAATACATAACTTTCATTTAGATTCTGCTTAGTACATTCTAAAGCTACATACAATATTTTAAAAAAGAAGAGATTATAAATATATGATATAATTAAAACAACAATCCATACCAATTCAATTCTATCATTCAAATTAATATTCATTTAAATCTTAAACATTTCACACATTACTTTTCAAATAGGAATCATACTTCTATGGGAACCCTTATAAATTTTACATAGTTACTTCTCCCCCATTTCACTTATATTTTAAAACATTGTGTAATTAAAGTGTTTCCATTCCTTCCCAATTCAATTTTCTCATTTATTTCATTTCATTTATTTTGTTCAAAGAAGTTTCACTAAATTACACTAAGTATTTTTATCCCACTTTTTAATCATATGTTGTTCCAATTTTCTAACATTATTTCAAATACAAATACAACAATACAGTCTTATGTACCTTTGCAGAATCTCTTTTTCAGTTATATTTTTACCCATTGTCTCTGAATAAATCCTGTTTCTTTACATCTTGCTTCAAACCTTTGTAGCTTCTCTTCCCTTCCTTCCTCCCTTGCTTCTTCACTATGTCTTTTTTACCCCCTTGTCTCTCCACCTCCATTTCCCTCTTCTGTGTTCCCCTTTTCTGTTGCTTTCTGACATTACATCCATTTTTCACCTTATGTTTCCCTTTTTTGGTTGTTATTTTAGGTCTTAAATTCTCCATCCACTTTCCCATCTTTCCCCTTTCTTCCCCAACTAAAATTACTTGTTCATTAAAGATGGCTTCTTCTTTGTCCCAGTCTTCTTGCTGCTCAGTCTTTTCTTGGAGTTTCTCGTAGGTACCAATCGCCATTTCTAAGAAGCGAAAAACAGAGCCAAAAGAACCCTTCCCTTCTTGTTCTTCTTCTTTATATTTTTTTAAATTCCATTTTCAGTTAATCCACAAGTGAAGCCATTGTAGAAAGAAAATTTTTTAAACAACCACCCAATTGTTTTTGATCACTCAAATATATTTTCCAGAAGTCCTAAAGTCACCAAACAATCCAAATAGACACAAACTGTTTCATTTAACACTTTCTTCTTTTTTCATTTTCTCCTTCTGGGGTTTGTTACAAAGTTCCAGTTGAGATATATCTTTTAGAAGCCTTGTTACAATTTAACTTTAGATTCTTTTAAATTCCAAGCAGCCTCCTCCTGCCAAATCCTGCTCTTATTCTTTTCCTCTCCCTTCCCACTTACAGCAAAAAAAAAAAAAAAAAAGTTTTTTAAGTGTTCAGAAATCTTTATTGTCCCCTTGACATTTAATTTTCCAGTTTAATTACCTATTGGTGCCAAAGTGGGTTTTTCCAATTTCACATTCTTCTCTGTTCGTTGTCAACATAAGGAAGGAGAGTGAAAGAAAAAAAACTTTCCCTTGTCCACTTTCATTCGCAGCTTCTGAATCTTCTTTGGGAGCGATGTATCTTTTATCAAATTTAAAATCCAGACTATCTCAGTTATTGCTTCTTATCCCGGTCAGCCAAAACTTTCACTTCTTAAAACCCATGTCACACTGCCCAACGGATGCAAAAAGGACACAGCAGATGAGCAAAATGTTCCATCCGTTCTTATCCGCTCTCAAAAGGGGCAAAAATTTGCATAACCAGGGCAGATAACATGGACATGGGGAGGACGCAGGGCGGATGCAAAGCGGATGCAGAATGGAAGCCCAGCGGAAGGAAGTGGATGGGAGCGGATAGCACATCCGCTGGGATTCCGGGGGGCCTCAGCAAAGCGGACGCAGAACGGAAAGAGTGGATGCACAGCGGATGCACAGCGGATGAAGCGGATGCACAGCGGAAGCCTAGCGGATGCACAGCGGAAGCCTAACGGATGCCTGGCATCAATTGCGCATGCGGGGGGGGGATGCATTGCGCAAGCCTCCCGGATATAAAGGGAAGCAACTCGCATATGGCCAGCATTCGGAGGAAAGACCTGCTGCAGGATACATCGAGTCCTTGCCTGCCCTGCCTGCATGCCTGCCTGCAAGCCTTGCTCCAGCCTTGCTGACAGCCTACCTTCCAGCCTCCCTGCCAGCCAGTCGGCCTGCCAGCCTTGGTGCCTGCCTGCTTGCCAGCTTTCCTGCCAGGCTTTGTGCCAGGCTTCATGCCAGCCTTCCTGCCAGCCTTCCTGCCAGCCTTGGTGCCTGCCAGCCTCCCTGCCAGCCAGCAATCCCAGAACCATGGGGAAGAAGTGAAAGTCTCAGCAACCTGCCACCATCCCTGGCAAGAGGGACAGGGCCACCCTCCCGCCCCCTGTCCCTGACTCTGCTTCTGCTGGGGCTTCTGCTGAAGCTGCTCCTGGCAGTGGTGCTTCTGCTGCATACTCTGCTGAAGCTGCTGCTGGTCCTGCTCATCCTGCTCATGCTCCTGGACTTGCTCATACTGCTCGTACTGCTCGTGCTCCTGGTCTTGCTCGTCCTGCTTGTGCTCCTGGTCCTGCTCATACTCCTGGTGCTGCTGGTGCTGGTGCTGCTGGGGCTCCTGGTGATTACTCTTCTGCTGCTGATCCTGGTCCTGCTGCTGCTGATGATGATCCTGCTGCTGCTGCTGATGATAATGATGATCCTGCTGCTGCTGCTGCTGCTGCTGCTAATTATGATCCTGCTGGTGATGATGATGATGATAATGATGATGATGATCCTGCTGGTGCTGCTGCTGCTGGTGGTGTGGAGAAGCAGCCCCTACCACCTGGGAGCCCCTCTGATGAGGGCCCATCTCGTCCTGGCAAAGGGAGGAAGAGGTGTATGCGGGGACGGGAGAGGAGGCAATACTCCATTGAGGAGGAACATGAGGATAAGGTGCTGGAGTGGCTGAGAGAGAATGACTATCTGTGGCGGAAGGGACACCGGCTGTACAGGGACACCAAGCAGAAGCAAGCTGCTTGGAGAGAGAAGGCGGAGAGTCTGGGCTACACATCGGATATGCTCCTTGGCTGGTGGAAGCACATGCACACCTGGTACGGGAAGCTGCACCTCAAGAAATCTGGCCAGACCATGGTTAAGCTGATGGACAGAGAGACCTACGTCATGGCCAGGTGCAGCTTCCTGGAGGGTGAGATCTGCCACCAAGGAGTAGCAGCAGCCCCTCTCACGACCCTCTCTCTCAGGCAGCCCACTGAGAGCCAGTCCTCTTCCAGCCGAGAGTCAGCTCCTGTCTCCAGGCAGGTTTCTGCGGAGCGTGCCATGGCGGAGAACCTGCGGACAGCTGTTGTCACCATGGTGGAGCGCGTGGAGGACTCCCTGGTGCGGTGGGAGAGAGGAGACATCGAGTCCACCACAGTCGTACCTGCATCCACCCCCCCCAGCTCCGTCTCCACAGAAAGGCAGAGTGCCAGACAGCAGGAGGGGCAGAGCCACACTGTCCTGCTGGAGATCAGGGACACCATCCAGAGCAGCATAGATCTCCTCTCTCAGCTGGTCCACACCGACTCCTCATCCTCCAACTGCAAGCCCTTCTTCACCTATGTCAACCAGACCCTCAAGAACATGGAGGAACCCCAGTACCAGGTGGTGAAGGACCGGATCACCGAGCTGCTTCACAACTCTCCAGACCTAGAGGAACCTGCTCCCACCCAGTCCAGGTCTGCTCCTCCACCCCAGGTGATGTCCCTCTCATACCAAGGCTTCCCACAGCCCCAAACCTACCAGGGCTACGGCTACCAGGAGGTCCAGCAGCACAGGCAGCAGCCCTTCCCAGCCCAGGCACAGAGTCATCAGGCGACACCATTGCCACCGGTTCCACTGATGCCACCGATGCCACCCATGACAATGATGCCACCGATGACAGTGATGCCACCCACGCCAGTCCTCACCCAGCTGCAGACCAGACAGCCCCACTACACTACTCCTTCCTCCACCCCACAGCCAAGCCGAGCCTCAGTACATCTCTCATCAGAACTGGAGCTGACACCCCATGACATGGAGGAAGGACCTCTCAGCATTGTGGGTCTGGGCCAGCTGTCTGAGAGCTTCCTCAACACACCGTCCCCTGTTGTCCTCTCGGGGCCAGGCACCCCAATGACGATACAGACCAACACTCCAGCACCACCAACCTCCACAGCACCTGGACCCTTCACCCCTGAGACTGGGCACACATCCGAGTGACCAATAAGAGTGCCAGAGACTGGGTAGCTGGCTACCTGTAGAGTTTATTTGGACACTTGACTTGGGTCATTTTTGTTTTACAGCTTGTTGTTCAATAAAGTTTATCTTTGATTCACACACTTGCTTCATTTCTTTTTTTTAATAAAGTCTTGGTGGAAACTTTTAGAAATGGTTTAAGCCTTTACATGTTTGTGGGATGGGTTAAGATAGCAGTGGGATGGGCAGGGATACCTTTCGGATGGGTAATAGCTGTGGGATGGGTGAGGATAGCAGTGGAATAGATAAACCTCCAGTGCAAGCATAGTGGGACTGTACGGTCCACCCTCCCTGATGCCACACCCATGGCCCTTTATTATCAATAATAATGTAATAATCATCCACACATGTCAACACAAACACAACTCTTTATTAAACGCCCTGTTCATTGTAGGCCCACCCAGCATACATGGCCCAATCTCATCAGTGTGATGAGACAGGCTGAAGGAAGCATCCATTAATCATCTACTATCCTGTCTTGCCACTCCACCGCTCCAGCTGGGGAGTTGCACCAGTGTCTCAGGAGGTTGCGCTGCTTCTTCCCTTCACGTGAGGCTCTGTTGGGGCCTTGCACATTCTGAGTGTCTATCAGGCTTTGCCCTTGCCTCCATTCACCAGGCTCCATGTCCCCATTGCCTTGTTGGAGGTCCACGAGCCTGTTCTACAAGACCGGGTAGCGGGTGTGCATGAGATTGTGCAGGATGCAGCAAGCTTCCACGATCCTCCTCACG
>BLBF01000051.1:14884771-14901132 GCA_015471245.1 Laticauda colubrina
CCTGATTACTGCTTGGAATCAAGACTGCATTGCTCGAACGGGAGAGAGAACAAAGGACTGATTTTTTAAGTGAACTGACATAGGATATTCTACATGGACTTTGCTAACTGAATACTCCTGAATGGACTGACTACATGGTAAATGAATATTGGACTGTTATTTGACTATGCCATAAACTTATACTGGAATAAAATATATTCTTGATAGCACAAGCGTATCTGTTATTTTTACTGTATGTTAATAAACATACAAGCTTAGCTCACTCATTTATCTGTGTGCCTATCTGACTAATGCTGCACATTCTGTTTAGCTTGTCTACCTAAGCCTGGTTGGGGAACCCAGGCTTAACAGGACCCACACTTGGACTTACCAGGAAGTCGTCTTCCGAATCGAAATCATCCTCCTCAGGGTTCACTGGGGTTTCTGATTCCTCTCCTGTGGGAGGGGCGACCTCTGCCGTCTCTTTCAACTTTAGTGCTGCTTCGCGAGGCTTCGCTGGGGACTTTTCAGGTTTCTTCCTTTCTTTTGGCGCCCCCTTTGGTTCCGGCTTGACTTTGCAGTTCACAGCCCATTGACCTTCCTTCCTGCATCGAAATCAGGCTGAGGGGTTGGGTCTTGCCGCCACTCCTCCCCTCTGAGGTTTGGGAACCTCTTGAGGACATGGGGGAGAAGGCTTGCTCCACCCAGAACCTCCCCGCCATCTGCTTTGGGTTAGATCAATCTCCACTTCTTCTTCCAGCAAGTACCACATCTGCAAGTCATTTGGGTCTCTTCTAGCAATGCATCTCTGGTACACATCTTCATTTAAACCATCTTTAAATGCTTCTATCAGAGCTTCCTGGGACCAGCCTCGGATATGTCTGGTTAACTGTCTGAATTCTTGGGTGTAGTCAGCCACTGACCTCCGCCCCTGATTTATGGTCTTCATCTTAATCCAGGCCTTTTACTCTGCCATTGGGTCCTCAAACCTAGCCCGCAGTGCAGTCATGAACAGGTTATAGTTCAGCAACTGGGGAGCATTATCATTATGCAAGGTCACCATCCACTCTGCAGCTGTTCCCTCCAGGGCCCTGGTAACACACCTCACTTTGGCTGCTTCTGAGGGAAAATCCTCCCCGTATTCTTCCATATAGCTCCAAACTTGGGCTCGGAAAAATCCCAAGGTTTTGGGATTTCCCTCGTATCTTACTTCTAACGGAGGCAGCCTAGGATCTCTACACCTTCTAGGAATCACACCTCCTGCTGAGGGCCCCAGGGCTGCTGCTGGATCAGGTTGATTTATGGGTGAGGGGGCTGCTCTGCTTCTCCTGGCTGGGGCTACTTCCCCTCCCCCTTCATACCTTTGTGCAGCTTGGAGTTGTTCAAAGGCTTCATTGAGAAGTTTCCTGGCTTGATTCAGTGAGAGTTCTCCCTTCTCCTTCTCTTGCCATGGCTCCTCTTTTCCACGCCGGCGGGTAGTTGTGACTCCGGGGGGGTCCTTCTCTGGATCTTTCCAACCAACCCCCATCGATCATCTGGGCTTCACAGCTGGATCCTCTTCCAGACTGAGCTCTGCTAGTGATTGGGCTTCCTGTACCAGCAGAGAATCTTGCCCTCCAATGGTTCCCAGGTCTTCCTGATCACTAGTTGAAGATGACATGATGTCCAGGCCCCCTCGGAAGAAAATTGGGTATTCTCTCCGGGTGGGCTGGTAGCGGAGATTCAGAATAATGCCAGGCGGAGCTCCATTCAAAATCCAGGAAAGAAATAGTTGGACTCTTTAATTTAGACAAAAGATATCTTTTACTGAAAGCGAAGTGGTAGCAACCAAAGAATTCTGAATCTGAGAAATTAGGCGTACAATTCACATATACAAAGTGATGGAAATGTTCCCACCCCCAATAGTTCAGATGAAACTTCCAATTAGAGGTTGTGAATATGATCATGTGGGCATCTTCAGGTGATGATGAGTCCTCTGTCCGTTGACCTTGGCATACTTTGATAACGGGTTGCAGTTGCGCAGAGAAAAGAAAGCTAAGTGAGAAATAGAAACCTAACTCTGTTGTATGCTCCCCCCCCCTCATTTACACAACAGAAGAATGTAACACCTCCAGCTCACTTCCCAAACTTATCCCTACCTCCCCTTCCCCCTTTTACTTATGGCAGCCGAAAGATGCAAAGCGATAGTAGAAGATCTTGAAGGCTGACATTAGGCTAAACTGCAGATGATGAATTGTTAAGGGAAATTAGGTGTGTCTAGCCTATCAAAGAAAAGGATTAGGGCATAACACGATAGCTGTCTTCCTATACTTGAGGCACTGTCATAGATTAAAGGGCTCTATTTTTTCTCCAAACCACTTGAGGGAGGACAAGAATTAAAAGGTGGAAGATCATTTAAGAGAGATCCAAGCTAGAACAAAGGAGAAATTTTCTGACAGAAAGAACCAATAGAAAAGTTTTACCCCTGTAGCTATGGTGTTCCATAGCTGAAGGTTTTCAAGAATAGACTAGACAGCCATTCAAATCTCCTGCCTTAATCAGTGGGTTGGCCTAGAAAATCTCCAAATCTAGTTCTTTCCAGAAATAGCTCTTTCCAGATTTGTTTCTATACTATTATTATTAAACAAGTAGATGATATAGAAACTTGATCAATAAAATAAAAAGGGAACTTCCTCTCTTTAAGAGGTAATTTGGATACAATTGAGGCTATGTATTTCTTAATAAAAATAGTTTTTCCTTTAGATTCAGTCAATGCTTACTTCCAAAGCTCAAACTCATATTCTATATTTTATTCTCTATTTTGATTAAGGAATATATCCTGTAACAAAAATCCTTCTAAATTCAGATCTCCAAAACTAGAGTATAATGTGATTAATTAATATATAATGTGACCCGGAGATGGTATTCAGCAGGTTCTGACCCATTCTGGAAAACTAGTAGCGGAAATTTTGAGCAGTTTGGAGAACCAGCAAATACCATATCTGAATGGAGATTTCACAGTATCCTTCCCCTGATGCACCCAAAAAGCCATGCCCACAGAACAGGTAGTAAAAATTTTGGAATCCCACCACTGGGTGACAGATTGCCAGAAATGATTTGATTGAGCACTTCTGGATTCCAATTCAAAAGCAGTAGGTTTCAAATGAAGAGGGAAATTATATCTCCTTGTGCCTTGCACATTTTTCTTGCACATTTTTCTTTTCTTTAATTACTGTTTCAGTAATGATAACTTTGCACTAGAAATAACAATGATGATACCATACCAAAATAATGTTTCTGCTTTCCTTGTTTTCATAAGTTTTCATAAATTATACATGCAAGGCTATCATAAACATAACAGACTTCTTTTATTTTCTTCTATTCTTAAGGAGCATTTTTGGAATTTTTCCTATTCTTCATCTGAGCATTGTTTTCAAAAAAGCTATGCTTGAAAGTTTTTTTATTCCCTCATGCATCACCATCTAGAGACCTGCTTGTTTCCTCTAGGATAAACTGAGTTAATTTGCACAGCAGGGACTGCGATCTTTGATATAAGAGCAATGTAAAGTTAGGACAATGTTTTTTTTAAGGCAGTGTTTAATTGGGTTTCCTTCAATTACTTCTTTTATTTACATTAGTCCTGAACCAAACCTAAATATAAAGGTAAGATTCCACAGACAACCTGGTATGGAAAACCTATTATGTCTTCTTACTGAATAGCAGACATCTGCAAAGGTAATTCAATTTTTTCCACATCTATTTGGAGAACCATAGAAAGATGTGGTATATTTCCAGACAATAACTTTTAATGCCACAGCTTTTCTTCAGTTTTCTTCTTCAACATGACAGGGAACACATCTTCCTGTTTGTAATTCTGGCTGAGTAAAGCTTCTCTCAGAATGATCCAGTCCAATTAATTCCATTGTTACCACAAAAGACTCTATTTAAGATTTCTTTGAGTCTTCCCAAGGTTCATTGTTAATTTTTTAAAAAGTTATATTTTTATAACTTTTTATATTTTTTATTTTTATTTATTTATTATTTCATTTTATAAAATATTTGAACTAGCATTGACTATTCTGTTTTGATAAAAGAAAGCTGTCAGTGAAACAGAGAATAGTTAGTGAGATGATAGTTGCGATATAAACACATAAATTACTTATTTGGCTAGAAATTCTTGGAATTACAGCCCCAACCAAGGAACTGCTATGAAAAATTATTAACCAAGAATTACAATGTTATAAAGTTCTAGATAAAATTTCTTACTGGATGTTCTTTTAAAGAGTAGCATCTTATTTTTCCTCAAATGGATTAGTTTGGGACGTTCCTCCAGAAGGATTAGGGCAAATGTAGCTATTCTCCCCATTCAGAGGTGGGTTTCTACAGGTTCTGTCCACCTCTGTAGAACTGGTAGCTCTGAAGAGCAGCAGACATAGAACCAGTTCTATGTCTGCTGATGTTTTTGCCCACCCGGGCTCTTACCTGATCTTTATTTCCTGATTTTTCAACTTCAGCTGCCAAACGAGCCACAGCTGCCGTTAAAAAAGCAGGAGAACAGGGCTGTTTCAAAGGCTGCGTCTCTGCACACAGTACAATGATGATGATTTACAGGTGCGCAGCTCACAGCATGCAGGGAAGCTCATAAATCCCAAACCAGTAGTTAACCCTGTCATATCCCACCCCTGTCCCCATCCAATCCTAGCAACAACCCACTACTACCCCCTCCACTCCACACAAAGGGACTTTATGCATTTTTAGAAGTGGTACTTATGTAATGGAGACTACTGCTGACAACTATAGAACTTGGTATATAAAATAAGAAAGAGTAGGAGACATATGCTTATAGTTTTGCCTAGTTGTTGAACTATAGAGTACTGAATATCCTCAGTGGTGGGCTGCTGCCAATTCATACAGGTTCAGGTAAACCAGTAATTCCAATGATCAGCAGGCCCTGCCCCCACCATATCCTGTCCTTTATTTCCTGCTTTCCAGCTCATCTTAATCATGCAGCACAGCTGATTTCTCCTCCCCCCCCACTGCTCTACTTACTATTGCTGACTTGGAAAGTAAGCAACTGAGCTTCTAAATGCTCCATTTTCAGTGCTGCACAAAAGCACACGTTCATGGAACTGGTTATTAAACCAGTTGCAGCCAACCACTGCATGTCCCAATAATGAAACATTAAAGTTTTAATTGTTGAATTTTATGTAGGGGAGAGAGAGAGAGAGATCATTTAGCATCTGGTGATGCTACATCAGCTTGGAAACTACAGCACTATTACAAAGTAGTTATTTGGTTGCTGACGACTGCCAGTCCATTCTGTTCACATTCATGAGCTATCCAGAGTACACATAAGGGGTGGACTAGCTCCATCCTCATAAGACTTGAGGGTATTCTGCAGTATCATCCAGGCCTTTTCCCACCACTAATGTCACCTTGCATTCAGCTAGCTGTACCTGGCCACACTTGCAAATGGATCATAAGTTTCCTAACAGACAGGAAGCAGCAGGTGAAGCGAGGCAGAATCACATCTGATACCTGTACACCCCCCAGGGTGTGCGTTCACTTTTCTTCTCACTATATACGAATGACTGCATCTCAAAAGATCCCTCTGTTAAAGTACTGAAGTTTGCAGATGATACAACAGTTATTGGTCTCATTTGAGACAATGATGAATCTACATACAAGGTTGAACAATTAGCCTTGTGGTGCAACCAAAACAACCTTGAACTAAATACACTCAAAACTGTAGTAATGGTGGTAGATATTAAGAGAAACCCTCCCATACTACTACCTCTTACAATACTAGACAACACAGTATCAGCAGTAGACACCTTCAAATTTCTAGGTTCTATCATATCTGAAGACTTGAAATGGACATCTAACATAAAAATTGTCATTAAAAAGCACAACAAAGAATGTTTTTTCTGTGCCAACTCAGAAAGCTCAAACTGCCCAAAGAGCTGCTGATTCAGTTCTACAGAGGAATTATTGAGTTTGTCATCTGCACCTTGAGAACTCTCTGGTTGGCTCTGTAACCAAACAAGACAGACACAGACTTCAATGGATAATTAGAACTGAAAAAAAAAGAAAAAAACCCCAACCCCACAATTGCTATCAATATGCCTTCCATAAAGGACCTTTATACAACACAACTCAAAAAGAGGGCTGTGAAAATATCTACAGACCCCTCACATCCTGGACATAAACTGTTTTAACTTCTACCCTCAAAATGATGCTATAGGCACTGCACACCAAAACAGCTAGATGCAAGGACAGTTTTTCCCTGAATGCCACCACTCTGCTAAACAACTAATTCCCACAACACTGTCAAACTACTTAGTAAAACTGTATTACTATTATGTAATAGTACTATGATTATTATTACCAAGTTGCTTGTATCTTTACAATTTATATTGTTTTATTTGTTTTCTAGTATGATTTAATTGCTTATTAGTAACCTATGACTATAACTAAGTGTTGTATCTTATGATTCTTGATTAATGCATTTTATTTTTTCTTAGGGACACTGAGAACATATGCACTAAAGACGAATTCCATGTTTGTCCAATACACTTGGCCAATAAAAAATTCTAGTCTATTCTATTTGGGTAGGCCTGGCATTAGTTGAAATGTATGTATGTATGTATGTATGTATGTATGTATGTATGTATGTATTTATTTATTTATTTATTTATTTATTTATTTATTTATTTGAGACACAATGCATGCATAATATATAATTAGAGACAGACTTTAATTCCTAATATTTAAGTCAATTTACTTAGTAATAGGAAAAAATAGATGAAATATTACATCAGTTAATATTTTAAATAATAATATCTTACCATTCATGTAGGAATAAACTCATTACTTGGATTTAAATGGGAGGGCTTCAGTGACAAATCAGTAAAACAAATGAACTGATTTCCTCTGAATCTCATTAGGTTTAGTTAGTGTAGACAAAAAAGAATTAATTGCCAAGGATTTTTGTTCATCTTCGGATGAGTGTTATTTCACTGAACACTTGACTTAACCTTCACTGAATTCAGTAAAATGTTCCTGAAATAAAAATGAAAATACAATTCATATTATCATCTCAGATCTATCCTACAATCATTTTGTAGACATAATAAAAATACATTTTTATATATTCATTATGTTCTAAAAATCTACTTATTTCATTACCATGTTTTGTTGTCTAACCATTGATAGAATAGACCCCAAATTTTATAAAATTGTTTTTCATCTTGTTCTCTGATTTCAAATGTCAATTTACTCATTTCAGCAAATTCCAATATTTTCTTAATAATTTCTTCCTGTGATGGTACTTTCTCATTTTTCCAGATTTTGGCAAATACAGTCCTAGCTGCTGTTAATACATTTACAATCAGGTATTTCAATTCTTTACCATATATTTCAGGTAAAATTCCCAATAAAAATATCTCTGGTTTCAAGTTTATGTGCTTTTTTGTCATTTTGTCCAACCATGTGTGGATTTTAGTCCAATATTTTTTGGCATCTGCACAGGTCCACCACATATGGTAATATGAGCCAGGTTCTTGATGACATTTCCAACATTTTTCAGATTTGTTCTTGAACATTCTTGCTATTCTTGTTGGGGGAAAATGCCACTTGTAAAACATCTTATACAAATTTTCTTTATATGCTGTTGACAGTGTCATTTTATAATTTTGAGACCACAATTTTTGCCATTTCTCTAGACCAATCCCATATCTAAAATTCTTCCCCCAAGCAATCATTGTTTCTTTAACTTGTTCTTCTTCTAGTTTAATTTCTAATGGATATCCATACAATTTTTTAATCACCTTTTCATCAGTACCTGTCAAAATCTTATATAAAACAGTCAATTTATCATAGAAACCTCCTGTTTTAGAATCTTTATCATACATTGAATGTATTTGCGCATATGAAAACCGATTCATCTTTATACCTTGTTCTTCTAATTTTTGAATAGACTTCAGTTCACCCTTTTCATTCAGTATTTCACCATATCTAACTGTTTGTTCCTTTTTTTATATTATAGGACAGGAAAAAGCTTCAGTAGTCAATAGCCAAACTGGAATTTTCAAATAACATTGCCTTTTAGTCTTCTCCCAGTTTAACCACAGAGACTCCTGTATATAATGTCTTCTAAAGTACCCCTATGTTTTAGTTCCTTTATATCATAAAAAAGCATGCCACCCAAACAACAGATCATGTCCTTCTAGTCAACAATCGAGCATTTCTTTTTTTTTTTTAAACAAATTTTATTGATTTTACAATTAAAAAAACAACAACAACATAATAACAAGTACATAATTGAAGGGTAGAAAGAAAAGAAAAAGAGGGGATGGGAAAAGAGGACCAAAAAAACAGAAAAAGCAAAAAAGAAAATGCAGAAAAGAAAATTTGTTAAAAATATTCTTACTTTCCACAATTTGTGAGATCTTTTCTTCCTTTGGTTTTACTATCTCTAAACACTTTATCTTTACAGGAATTTATACATCACTCATATAAATTTATCTTATTCTTTCAATCCTATATTATAAAATTCATCTTTGTTCTAACCACTTATACCAATAATTCCAGCTATTATAATATATTGAAGTTTCTTTGTTTTTTAGAGCTAATGTTAATCTGTCCATTTCTGCGCAGTTTGAAATTTTTTGGATAATCATCTCCTTTGTAGGTATCTGTGGATGCTATTCCAACACTGAGCAAAAGCCAACCTAGCTGCTGTTAATATATGTATTGTAATATATTTTGTCTTTTTTGATATTTGTTTGTCAAAAATCCCTAGTAGAAAAGACTCTGGTTTATATTCGATCTGTTCTTTAGTAATATCTTCTAGCCAATTTCTTATTATCTTCCAACATTTTTGGGCTTCTATGCATGACCACCACATGTGGAAAAAAAATCCCTCTTTCTTTTTATATTTCTAGCATTTTGGACTCATTTTGGGGCACATTTTCGCCAATCTCGAAGGAGGAAGGTGCCATCTATAAAACAGTTTATATGCATTTTCTTTGTATGCTGTCGATTTTGTAATCTTATTATTACTTCCCCAGACTTTTTCCCATTCATTTAAAGTGATATTATGTCCTACATTCCTACTCCAAGCAATCATATTTCCTTTTACTATTTCTTCTTCTAATTCTACTTCAAGTAAACAATTGTAAAATCTAGTCATATTCTTTTTTTCCTGATCCCATTAAAATTTTATTTAGCTGCTGGGGTTTATTACTAATTCCGAATTCTTTTCTATCCTGGTTATATCTACTATGAATTTGTAAATATGCCCATTGATCTATTTTAAATCTCTGTTCTTGAAGTTCTTGACGGGATTTCAAATTTCCTTGTATGTCTAATAAATCTTTATATTTGATCATTCTAAAAATATCCAAATTGTTTGGGTGAATCATTGTCTCCATTGTTGATAGCCAAATTGGTACTTTTAAATAGTGTTTTTTACGTATTTTTTTCCAATTACCAATGAGTCTCTAATTAAGTGTCTTTGAAAGTATTTCTGGGTAATTTTTCCTACATCCCATAAGAAAGCATGCCAGCCCCCTTTGTAAGTTGTGGCCTTCTAAAAATAAGATTCTTTTATTATTTAAGTTTACCCAATCTTTTAACCATACAAGGGTGGCAGCTGTGTAATACAATTCCTAATTTGGAAGTGCCAACCCTCCCCTGCTCTTCATATCCTGCATTGCTTTTAAATTTATTCTGGGTTTTTTCCCTTGCCAAATAAATTTAGCAAAAATTTGATTGAGTTCTTCAAAAAATTTTTTATGTAATTTAATTGGAATCATCTGAAATAGATATAAAAATTTTGGGAGGATATTCATTTTAATAGTAGCAATTCTTTCCAATAGTGAAAGTTGTAATTTGTTCCATAATTATAAATCCTTCTTTACCTGAAGCATCAACTTATCGTAGTTGTTTTCTTTAAGCACCTTACAATGTGCTGTCAACCATATTCCTAAATATTTAACTTTCTTTGTCACTTGTATTCCCATAATTTCTTCTAGTTCTTTTTTCTGCTTTTCTGTTAAGTTTTTAGTCATTAATTTTGTTTTTTTCCTATTAATTTTAAGTCCTTCTACCACTCCAAATTGTTCTATTTCTTTAATCAATTTTTGTCCTCTTTCAATTGGATCCTCAATGAAAAAAACCAAATCGTCAGCAAATGCTTGTAATTTGTATTCTTCTGATTTAATCTTTAGTCCTTTTATCTCTGAATTTTGTCTAATCTTAATTAGTAATGTTTCTAATGCGAATATGAAGAGCAGGAGCGAGAGCAGGCAGCCTTGTCTAACTCCCTTTTCTATTTTTTTTGGACTAGTATATTCCCCATTTACTATAATATTGGCCTGTTGTGTGTCATAAATAGTTGTTATAATATTTTCAATTTTGGTGCCTAATTTCATATTATATATTTTTTGTATTAAGAATTGCCAATTTAAATTATCAAAGGCCTTTTCAGCATCTAAAAACATAAGTGCAATCTGTTTCTCGGGGTGGGCTTCATAAAATTCTAAAATATCTAATACTGTTCTTGAGTTATTGCTAATCTGTCTAGTCGGGAGAAATCCATTTTGATCTTCATGTATATATAAACTTAATATTCTTTTAAGTCTGTTAGCTATAATGGAGGCAAATATTTTGTAATTGGTATTTAATAGTGAAATCGGTCTATAATTGTTAATATATCTGGGTTCAGAATCCTCCTTCAGGATCAACGAAATCAATGCTCCCCGCCATAAGTCCGGCATCTTAGCTGCCAATAATACTTCATGAAAAATTTCCAACATAAATGGTCCAATCTGTTCTGCAATTATTTTATATAATTCTCCTGGGATTCCGTCAGGACCTGGGGCTTTGTTGTCTTTTTGGTTCTCTATTGCTGATTTCATTTCAGACCACGATATATCTTTATTGAGTGTTTCTATCATTTCTTCTTCAATTTCTTTATCTTTAATTTCATCTAAGTAATTTCTTATTCTATCCTCATTTATTTCTTCCTTTTTATATAACTCTTCGTAATATTTATGTACAATTTCTTTTTTTTCCCTATCTCTTGTTGTATATCACCGTTACCGTCTATTAATTGATATATCAATCTCTTTTCTTTCTTTCTTTTTTAATTTGTAAGCTAACCATCTTCCTGGCTTATTGGCATTCTCAAAGTAAGTTTGTTTTGTCATCTTCAAATTTATAATCAGTGTCTCTTGTTCGATTAAGTTCAATTTGTGTTTTGTTATTATTATCTGGTTTTGTAATGTTGGGTTTTTTGGAGTCTTCTGTGGTAGCATTTCTAATTCCTTAATTTGTTGTTGTGGTTTATTTTGTTGGGCATATTTTTCTTTATTCCTCTTAGAATTATAAGAAATTGTTATGCCTCTTATTACCGCCTTCATTGTATCCCAGATGTTTTGTTTCGTAGTTATGCCATTATTATTCTCTTTTTAAAAATAATTTAGTTCCTCCTTAAGTTTATCAGCATAATCCTTTTCTCTTAATAATTGGGTATTTAAAGTCCATCTTTTCTTTGGTTTCTTCCTACCTTTCCATATTATCTGAATTGGATTGTGATCTGCCCATTCATTCAGTAGTATTTCAATTTCTTTTATTTCATTTGCTATTTCCCCATTCATCCATGCCTTATCAATTTGTGTCCATGTTTGATGTGGATTTGAATAAAATGTAAATTGTTTTTTTTCAGGGTATAGTTTCCTCCATAAATCAACCAAATTTAATTCTCTCGTCATTTCCTTACATATCTTAGGGAACTCTCTTTTCCCTTTTTTATTCTTCCCTCCTCTGTTATGATCTTTCTCATAATTGGCAATAGAGTTAAAATATCGTATAATGCAAATATTCCTTTGTTCAAATCCTATTATTTTTTGGTATAAATATTTAAAAAATTCTTTCTGGTTTTCATTTGGGGCATAGATTACCACTAATAAAATTGGGATATCATTGATCCAGATCTGCAAAATCAAAGTTCTTCCTTCCGGGTCTGACCATACTACTGCTTTCAAATCCTCTTTTATATATACTGCAATTCCCTTCTTTTTTCCTATATCTGCTGGCGCAGTAAGTAGCTTCCCTAGTTTCGGGCAATTTAAAAATCTTTCGTCTTCTTTTCTTATGTGGGTTTCTTGTAAACATATTATATCAGCATCATGTTGAATTAGTTTTGTAAATATCCTTTTTGTTTTTAAGATCGAATTTAGACCATTTATGTTAATTGAAAGAAGTTTCTTTTCTTCTTCCATTTATTTAATTCTGTTTTGCTCTTTGTCTTGTAATAACTCCGCTCTCTCCTAATGTTTGCTGACTTAAAGTTCCTTCTTTTTTATTTCTGTGATAGTTTTGGTCTTCTTGTGGGTTTCTTTCCAATTCCTCCCTACTACTCGAATCTTCTGAACTTACTAATTGCTCATAGTATTCTTGGGCTCTTTCTATAGTATCAATTTTAATTTTCCTTTCTTTCCATGTAACAAGCATCCCTTCTGGAATTAACCATTTGAATACAATTTTTTTTTGTTTAATCTAGCATTTCTTAATGTTATCCATTCCTTAACCCACATCAAATTTGTAGCTTGGTTGTACAACTCCCACTTAGGCAAACCAAATCCTCCTCTTATTCTAGCATCTTGCAAAAGTTTTAATTTTATTCTCGCTTTTTTACCTTGCCATATATATTTCAACACAATTTTATTTAAATCTTCAAAATAATCTTTTCCAAGCCTAATTGGAATTGTTTGGAAATATGGAATTCATAAAAGGAAAATTGCTTCATAGTTTTGATTGTGGCTTATAATAACTGCATAAATAATTCTGATAACTCAAATAATTTTTGTATCATATTGGTAGGCATGGCAGAAACAGAACAAAAGAACCAAACAAATATTGCAGCTTTCCGTCTGCTGGGATTTGTTGGACTTGGAAATCTTCAGGTTCTTCTCTTCTATCTTTTCCTAGTTATCTACATTGTTACCATGGTGGGGAATATACTAATCATTTTGCTTGTTATTAATGATTTTCATCTTCACACCCCCATGTACTTCTTCCTGAGTAATCTCTCTTACCTGGAAATCTGTTACAGTTCTGACATCCTTCCAATGATGCTGGCTAATCTCTTGTACGGTAGGAAGAGATCCATTTCTGTAACTGGTTGCATGATGCAATATTACTTTTTTGCTATTTTAGGAGTTGCTGAATGTTGTTTACTAGGGGCAATGTCATATGATAGGTGTGTTGCGATTTGTAAGCCGCTGCATTACACAATACTTATGAATGGCAGAATTTGCCTCCAGTTTATAATTGGATCATGGATCAATGGTTTATTTGTTATGAGCATAGTTTTATATCTGATGCAACAATTGAAGTTCTGTGGCCCCAGTGAAATTAATCATTTCTTTTGTGAATTGAATCCAATATTAAAGCTAGCATGCAATGACACTCACTTTATTGAGGTAGTAACTTTTTTCATTTCTGCTATGTGTATCTTGCTACCTTTTTTCTTGACTTTGGCATCTTATATCTTCATTATTTTCACTATAATGAGAATGCCATCTGTCAGTGGCAGGAAAAAGGCTTTTTCAACTTGCTCCTCACACCTCATGGTGGTATCAATTTTCTATAGCACCTTAATGATTGTCTACATTTTGCCTAAAACAGATGGACTGCGAAGCAGTAACAAAGTGTTGTCTCTGTTTTACACAGTCCTGACACCTTTGTTCAATCCCCTGATATATAGCCTACGAAATAGGGAGGTGAAAGAGGCCCTTAAAAAAGCAGTTGCTAAATTGTATACACTTGGAAGAATGCACTATCATAATCTAGTATGAGCATGTTATGTTATCCAATGAAATGAAGGTTTGGAGTTCTTGAGGACATAAACACATTGATGGATTTCTCTAAAACTGTATTAGGGACTGCAAAAATTCTGCCATGATTATGTCCTCCTCACCTGAGGTGGCCAAAGCTGGAAAAATGGCAAAGGCAAGTACATTTTATTAGTGCTCCTTCTATTGTGAGAAATTAAGATTCTAACAGATGTATTCATTATTTTTAAAGTCGCAGCTTGAAACCCAGCACATTTAAAAGAAGAAGGGAATTTTTTTTTTTTTACAGTAAGGCTTCCCCCCACCCTTCTGCAGAAATTCCTGGACTAACCACTTGATTCATAGTAAATATGCTTATAGCTCTTTTAAAGCACATGGTGTCTTGAATGGGAGAGTTGGAGCCAGAGAAGGTATTCAGCAGGTTCTGACCAGTTCTGGAGAACCAGTAGCAGAAATTTTGAGTAGTTCAGAGAAACAGGAAATACCACCTCTGACTGGAGATTTTACAGCATCCTTCTCCTGCCACGCCCACCAAGCCATGCCCACAGAACCAGTAGTAAAAAAATTTGAGTCCCATCACTGATTGGAGACAGAGGTAGTTTTGCTGGTGATTTTGACAGTGCTGAGTTCTGACCTTTCCCCATCTAAATATCTGAACTTACAGGGAAGAGTTTGGAAGGAGCAGTAGGAAATTTTATGCCACCTAAAGCTGCTTTTATTGAAGTGACTGATCATCAACAAAAAAGGCTATTCTTTATAAAAATCTTCCATAGTTAGCCATTTTTCACTTAGTAATATTAAATGTTATTCACTTGGAAATATGCTTTTTGATCTGATTATCACCTCTTGTGCCTTCTAATTTCAGTTTTTTGTATTTTGTATCTATGTATTAATTTTTAAAATGTATTGATAAATAACAAATAAACTTATTAATGTATTTCACCCAGAGCCAGAGCTTATGAGACAGGCAAATATCTACATTTGATAAATAAATTATATAGCTATTTTTATGATTCTATGTGTCACCCTATGATAGGTAATATAAATAATCACTGATATGCAATATTAGCTATAAATGATAAAATATTTAATAGCAACAGCACTATTTTAATTGACAGAGATATTCATGTTCTGTCTTCAGTCTGCCTAAAAAAGTGAGAGAAGCAAATCTTCAATTTTTTGTTTTTGCCATTACCCAATCATTCTGCCCTCTACTTTTTGTCAAACTATCAATTCTGTTCCACATACTGATGTTTCCAGCTGTTTGGGGATTAGAACTGCAACCCCGCTTGGTTGTAGCTACTTCAAAAGAAGATTGATGCAAGACATAACCAAGACAATAAAGAGAAGGTGAACCATCTCTTTGCACTTGTGAGCTCTTTTGACCAAGCGGATGGGAGAGACCGAATGGCAATGATTCTCACTCAATATGCTGTCATTATAATTCTTTTTCTGTTATAATCCTATTAATTAAATCCATATGTTTAAAAGTCAAATGGGACTTCTATTCAAGATGTACTTTAGATAGAACTGAGCCTGCTCTGTCTTCATATATTCCTTAAGAAAAATAGTTTTTACTTCATATTGAATGAATGTTTAATAGCAATGGCTAAATCTATAATTTATATCCAAAGGAACTTCTTTTTCTGTTAAGGAATATATGAGGTAAAACACGGCCCATGGGCTGGATGTGTCAAACTCGTGCCCCATGGGCTACATGCATCACGTGCACTGTCTGTCCAGTTTAGCGAAGCTGAAAAAGTCACAATATGTCACGTAATGATGCTGTGATGATACAAGTTTGACACTCCTGCTGTAACAAGAATCTTATTCAATTCAAATTTCTAACACTGAGTGTATGTGTGTGTGAGTGAAGAGAGAGAAAGAAAGAGAGGGGGAGAGAGAGAGAGAGAGAGAGAGAGAGAGTCACAATGTATGCACTGTATATATTAGAGACAGAATATAATTCATAACATTTAAATCAACTTAGTAATAGGAAAAAGTAGGAGATGAAATATTACACATGGGTAGGGAAAATCATGAAAGGAAATGTCTGGTTGAAAGAAAGGTCTGAACAAAAACTAAATCAATTATTTTGATTTTATCCTTTTTCTTCTTTGCCCATTTCTAATTGCAGTCCTCAACACATTTCCTATGATTCACATGAAACCATTGAAATTCATTCAAACCAGAAAGACAATGAATTGGCCATGGATCACAAAAAATAACAACAATCATTTCAAATTTCACATTACTTTCATTGGGTATATAGCAAAGGCAGAAAACATGTCCTACTAACAGCAGATAATACTGGAAAACATAAATTTAGGAGATACTCTGGTATCTTGTTCTAAGTCACTATTGTTAAGCCTGGGTTCCCCAACCAGGGTTAGGTAGACAAGCTAAACAGAATGTGCAGCATTAGTCAGATAGGCACACAGATAAACGAGTGAGCTAAGCTTGTATGTTTATTAACATACAGTAAAAATAACAGATACGCTTGTGCTATCAAGAATATATTTTATTCCAGTATAAGTTTAT
>BLBF01000051.1:14906132-14919866 GCA_015471245.1 Laticauda colubrina
TATTATTTCACCTAAACCAGTTAGGGTAAACAATGTTATCCCTAACAACTATTCCCCAACTTGGTATTTTCTAGATGTCTTGGGAATGGAACAGCTGAGATTTTTCAAATCACATTTCTAAAAAGACTGGAATGTGTGAGTGCACTGGTTTCAAATCAAGCATGCATATAAGAATAAGGAAAAAAGTTATTTATCTCAACATGTGATGCAACTTTGATCCATCTGGTATTAAGCTAATATTTCCAAAGTGATTTTAGGGAAGAGTGCTATTTCACACTTTATTGAGCCCAAATATTCACCATCGTGATATTCCCTCAAACCTTCACATTTTAATTTTCATCTCTAGCCAGACCTTATGTCCTATAGTTGTTAGTTGTGAGATTCTAAATATTTTCCTCCAACTGAATTTCCCAGCTCTTTGGGGATTTATAGCTACCCAAACTCCAACCAATTTGGCCCTTGGAAATACATTGAGATGCAGTACTAAAACATTAAGAAGACCATAGTTTGCGAAGAACAGGTGTTGGAAACTGTAATTTATTTGCACTTATTTGAACACTTGGGCAAATGGTAGAGAGATAGAAAGATTTTTCAGATGCTGTTCATGTATCTGTTTCTCATCTGTCTTTCTACGTCTAATTAGGGAGCAATCATTCAGACTCACAGAAGCAAGCCACCAGGGTACCAAACATTCATAGTTCAACATAACGTTAATAGTTTCCCTGTTTTCAGGTTTGGTAAACTAAACATGTTCTTGTCACAAGCATATCACATTTGTTTTTCCTTTCCCAAGTGTTATTTGATTCTTTCTCTTATTCTTGAGAAGCATTTGTGGCATTTTTGCTACTCTTTAAGCCCATGTCACACTGCACCAACGGATGCAAAGAGGATGTAAAACAGACAAAAAAGCTTGCCATCTGTTGGAAAATGCGATGCATCCGTTGTGTACTCACTTCGTATGTCTTTCATATGCTCTATCTGTGAAACATCCATCTACTGCTATTTCATCCGCTCAAAAAGTTTTGAGTTGCACAAAACTTTTTGAGCGGATGAACTTTCCGCCGCGTACGTTCTACATCTGCGACACATACGGGCAACAAATATTCTACGTCCATTGTCATCCGTTACATGTCCGATGTATCCTCTCGGCATCCTCTGGCCATCCACACAATTCACATCCACTCCAGCGGAAAGCGGAAAGAGGGAGGAAGCGAAAGGTATGCGGAACGTCCACACAGCATTAGTAGCACGGACATAGAAAGGATGAAAGCAGATGCAGCTCCGATATAAAGCATTCAAACGGACAAAATGTTTGTATATGGGACACATCTCGGATATTTAGGATGTCTGGAGGATGTCTAGAGTATGTGGAAGGACACCTAGTGGAAAACCGATGTTTCCTATAAAAAGGGGGAGGAAATCACCTGGATCTCACTATCAGTCCAGCAGCTTGGTGTGCATATCTCTTCAGCCTTGGTCTTGCTCTTCCACATCATCCATTGATGTCCACCATGGACCATCGCACATTCCTTTTGGTAGCTGCCATCATTCAACACCAGAACCAAGCCCTCTTCAGACTGTTTCACCTTTTCTAAGCAAGGAGAAGGAGACATCCAAGAGCTGTCTGGGTACGAATATGGATCAGGAGAAGAGTGGAGTTTGGGCTCTATGACAAGCTGATGGTGGAGCTGAGGAATGAAGACCCTCGTTCATTCCAGCACTTCATGAGGATGCCACCAGCCATGTTTGATGAAGTTGAGGAGGGTCTGAGACCCAGGTTGACCAAGCCAAGCACCAACTTCCGTCCCAGCCTGGACCCTGGACTGAAGGTGGCACTGGCTCTGAGCCACCTGGCCTCTGGAACCCACATACAGAAACATGCAGTATGCCTGGAGGGTGCCACACAACAGTATCAGCAAAGTGGTCAGAGACGTGGTGCATGCCATCATCGAAGAATACGTGGAGGAGTTCCTCCAGTGTCCCACCACTGAAGACGGCTCGAGGAAAGTTGCAGAGCTGTGGTATCAGAGGTGGAACTTTCCCCACACTGTTGGAGCCATAGATGGGAAGCACGTGGCCTGCAAAGCTCCAGCCAACTCAGGGTCCAATTATTTCAACTACAAGGGCTTCTTCAGTATCATCCTCTTTGCCATGGTTGATGCTGACTACATGTTCATGTATATCAATGCTTCAGGCAACAGGTCAGCTTCAGATGCCCAGATATATAATGCCAGTGACCTCAAAGATGGGCTGGAACACAACTTCATCATGGGTTTTCCAGATCCAGAACCCCTACCCAACGACACACAAGATGTGCCCTACTTCATCGTGGGTGATAATGCCTTCTCCCTCAGAACCTACCTCATGAAGCCCTACACTTCCAGATGCCTCACCCGTGAAGAGAGGATCTTCAACTACAGGCTGTCCAGGGCAAGACGGGTGGTGGAGGACGCCTTTGGCATCCTGGCCAACAGGTTCCAGGTACTTCACACCACCATGCAGCATGACCCAGAGACTGTGAGGAGCATCGTGGAAGCTTGCTGCATCCTGCACAATCTCATGCTTGCACTGGAGGTTTATCTGTCCCACAACTATCCTTACCCATCCCGCAACTATCCTTATCCCACAGCTATCATTACCCATCCCACAGCTATCCTTACCCATCCCACAAGCATGCAAAGGCTTAACCCTTTTTTCAAAGTTTTCCCCAAAACTTTATTAAGTAAAAAAAAATGAACCAAGTGTGTGAAGCAAAGATAACCTTTATTAAAAACAGACTGTATGACTTTGTTAAAAAGCAAAATGACCCAAGTAAAGTGTCTTAAGCAAAGATAAAGTGAACAGGTAACAACTCAGTCTCTGGCACTCTTCTCAGTCACTCTGAGGTATGCCCATGGTCTCATGGTAAAGGGGCCAGGGACTGTGGAGGTGGCTGTGGCTGGAGTGCTGGAGTGCTGGTCTGAGGCGCCATTGGGGTGCCTGGCCCCGAGAGTACAACAGGAGATGGTGTGTGCAGGAAGCTCTCAGAGAGCTGACTCAGTCCCGTGAGGTTGAGAGGCCCTTCCTCAAGTACCTGGGATTTGAGGCCCAAGACTGATGACAGATGTCCTGAGGAAGGGCTGTGGGGTGGAGGAAGGAGGAGTGTAGTGGGGCTGTCTGGTCTGCAGCTGGGTCAGGTGAGGCGTCTGTGGCATCTGTGGCATGCGATGAACCTGGATGTGGACTGGGAAGGGCTGCCTCTGCTGTGGGAAATCCTGGTAGTGGTAGGCTTGGTAGACGAGGGGCTGTTGAAATCCATGGAAAGGCTGTGACATCACCTGGGGTGGAGAAGCAGACCTGGAGTGGGTAGGAGCAGGTTCAGCTGGGCCTGGAGGGTGGTGCAGAAGAGCTGTGATCCTCTCCTTCATCACCTGGTACTGGGCCTCTGGCATGTCCATGAGGGTCTGGCTCACGTACGTGATGAAGGGCTTGCGGTTAGAGGATGGTATGTCGAAGTGGACCAGCTGGAAGAGGAGATCTGTGCTGGCTTTGATTGTGTCCCTGATCTCCAAGAGGACAGTGTTGGTCTGTCCCTCCGGACTACCTCTCTGCCTGCTTTCTGTGGAGATGGAGCTGGGGGTGGGGGTGGGTTGGTCTCTGGTGGCTGCTTCTTCTTGCTCTATCTGAGACAGGGGATCCTCCACATCCTCCGGCATGGGGAGTGCAACTGTCGGGGGGGTCTCTGTTGTGGGGGGGTCTCCAAAGACACCTGCCTGGACATGGTAGCTGTCTCCTGGCTGGAAGAGGAATGGCTCCCTGTGGGCTGTCTGAGGGAGAGGGTTGATAGAGGGGCTGCTCTTCGATGGTGGATCTCACCCACTAGGAAGCTGCACCTGGCCATGACATAGGTCTCCCGGTCAGTTAGCTTGACAGCGGCCTGCCTGGATTTCTCCAGGTTCAGCTTGCCATACTAGATGTGCATGTGCTTCCACCATCCAAGGAATAAATCTGAAGTGTAGCCCAGGCTCTCCGCCTTCTCTCTCCACACTGCCTGCTTCCTCTTGGTGTCACGATAGAGCCTGTGGCCCTTCCTCCACAGGTACTCATTCTCCCTCAGCCATTCCAGCACCTCCTCCTCATGGTCTTCGGAAATGGAGTACTGTTTCCTCTCCCCCTTCTCCTTGCCTTGCCTCTTCCTCCCTCTGGCAGGGCCTTCAAGGCCTTCAGCAGCAGGGTTTTGAGGGCCTTGGTCCACCACAGCAGCAGCAGCAGGAGAAGCACTAGCAGCAGCAGGGGAAGCACCAGCAGCAGCAGGAGAAGCACCAGCAGCAGCAGAAGCACCAGCAGCACCAGCAGCAGCAATACCAGGATCCCAGCAGCAGCAGCAGCAGTACCAGAAGCTTCAGAGTCAGCGCCAGGGGGTGGGATGGTGGTTCTGTCTTTCTTGCCAGGGCTAGCAGGAGTAGGCACAGGCTTCCTCTTCTTCCCCATGGTGTTCTCTCAAGATGTCTCTGGCAGCAGGTCTTTCCTCTGAATGCTGACTGCTTATGAGCTGCATCCTTTTATATCCGCAGACCTTACGCAATTCATCCTACCCGCATGCGCAGTGAATGCTTTGCATCCGCTACACATCTGCTATGCATCCTATATGCGTCTGTGATACATCCCCGTCATCTGCTATGCTACGCATCCTCATCCTTCCACTACATGTCCACTTCGCTGTTCTCCCACGGAAGCCCTGCGGATGTGTCATCCGCTTCCATCCGCTTTCATCCGGTAGGCTTCCTACGAACATCGGCTAAACATCCCCGCTACATCCTCCCCACGTCCGTTCATTTCTGTTGTTGTCCGCTGTAAATTATGTAAATTTGGGGCACTTTTGAGAGCGGATAACTACAGATGGAAATTTTGCTCGTCCGCTGTGTCCTTTTTGCATATGTTTTGCATCCGTCGGCCAGTGTGACCTAGCCTTTAACAATAGTAATAGTATGCTCAAATATTAACTTGTCTGGCACTTTTCAGAGATCCCTGTGCAACATTATCTGGAGACATGGTTTTTCCCCCCTTAAGGATAAACTAAGTTAATCTGCACAGTAGAGACTATGGTGTTGCATATAAGATAAATTCAAAGCTAGGAGAGTGTCTTTGTTAGAGTGTTCAGTTGGGTTTCACTCCAATTACTCCTTTTGTTTACATCAGTCCTGAACGAAATGTAGGGATCAAGGTAAAATTCCATACAGAACATGGTGCTGTCATGAGAGAAATTGCTCACTGAATATCAGACTCTAATAGTGTAGTTAATTGCACATTATGTGCAAGGGATATTATTTTTGGGTCTAATACCGGCCAAATAAATCTGCTCCCAGAATGATCCATTTTATCCTAAACACAAAATGAACTTTGATTTAGAGCTCTGCTCAATCTCATTGAGGTTAGCTTTTTGTTATCATTTTCCAATATCAGTAAACCAGCACTGACTGCTCTGTTTTTTAAAAAGAAAACCAGCATTAAAAAATAGAAGATTCACTCTAATAATAGAGGACCTATGAATAAATAGCAGTGGTTCATAGGTTGGTACTCTGTCTGAAAATTCTGCAAACAGCCATTCCTAAGTATTTGGAGGGTGCTGAGTTAGAGGGAGCTACTTTGATAGATAATGGTTCTTGAGAAAAAAAAGTCATCAAATATTGCTATAAAATTTAAGATCAAATTTCTAAGAGACACTTTCACTTTTTTTCTTATTTTTCTCAGATATGCTATGCAATTTATTAGTTCTGATGTTACCCCCAGAATGCCTCTACTTCTCTCACACATCCACTCCCACCTTCACAAAGGGAAAAATTTGCTGCTTTTTAGGAGTAGTGTCTATCTAATGAAGCTTACGGCTTATATATTTAGAATTTTCCATGTGAAATGTGAAAAGGAATGGGGACATTATGTATAGTTTTTCCCAGATGTATAGCTATTGATTACTGCACATTCCAAGAATGTACATTTGAATGTTTTGTTTGCAAACTAATAAAAAAATATATCACAAAACTGATAATATACAGGTGAGAAGCTGTTTGGTTCCCAACATTTAAGATAGTTTACTTAACAAGAGGAAAAATGTAGCAATCCAAATTAGAAATAGGAATATGTACCATACTTTGCATAAATTTCTGAAACAAACAAATGGCAAAGAGACAAGTAGAACAATTATGTGAGAAAATCTTCATTGGAACGTTTATTGGAAAAATATAATTGGGTTAACTGCGTAGTGAGCAGGGAATCACAGGAAACTAAGGAGGGTGGGGCAGTGACAAATCAAGGGGAAAAATATGGTTACTTTGATAATTTTAATGTAGAACTAAACAATGGATTGTCCAAAGCTTTTTGTTCATGTTCTGAATCAATGTTAGATCATCTACTATCATCCAAGTGCCAAAGAAGCCCTCCATCAAGGAACTGAATAACTACAGACTAGGTGAAGCTAGGCAGAATCACATCTGATACCTGTACAATTCGCACACACACACACACCCCAAGACTATGTGCTTTCTCCATTTCTCTTGTCCCTAGATACCAATGACTGCATCTCAAACTGTTAAAATACTGAAGTTTGCTGATGACACAACAGTGATTGGTCTCATTTGAGACAATGATGAATCCGCATACAGATGGGAGGTTATACAACATGCCTCATAGTGTAACTGGAACAATGTGGAACTGAACACACTCAAACCATAGAAATGTTGATAGACTTTAGAAGAAACCCTCCCAAACTACCACCTCTTACAACGTAGTATCAACAGTAGAGACCTCCAAATTTCTAGGTTCTACTACATCACACGACCTGAAATGGACACCTAATATCAAAAATATCATCAAAAATGCACAATAAAGAATGTTCTTTCTGCACCAACTCAGAAAACTCAAACTGCCTAAGGAGCTGCTGATACAGTTCTATAGATGATTTATTGAGTCTATCATCTGCACCTCTATAACTGTCTGGTTTGGTTCTGAAACCCAACAGGACAGACACAGGCTTCAGAGGATAATTAGGACTGCAGAAAAAACAATTTACTACCCACCTGCCTTCAATCAAGGACCTGTATACTGCACAAGTCAAAAAGAGGGCTGTGAAAATATTTACAGACCCCTCACATCCTGGACATAAACTGTTTCAACTCCTTCCCTCAAAATAATGCTATAGAGCACTGCATACCAGAACAACTACACACAAGAACATTTTTTTCCAAAAAGCTATTTTTTTCCAAAAAGCTGCTAAACAAATAATTCCCTCAACACTGTTCAACTATTACAAAGTCTGCACTACTCTTACTGTTAATCTTCTCATCACTCCTTATCACCCATCCCCTCCCACTTGTGACTGTATGACTGTAACTTTGTCGCTTGTATCATTACAATTTATATTGACTGTTTCCTAGTATGGTTTGATTGCTTATTGTACCATATAACTATCATTAAGTGTTGTACCTTATGCTTCTTGATTCTTGATGAATGTATCTTTTCTTTCTGAGAGTATTTGCACCAAGACAAATTCCTTGTGTGTCCAACCACACTTGGCCAATAATAGTATAGTATAGTATAGAATAGAATAGAATAGAATCTTTTCTTTTCTTTTCTTTTCTTTTCTTTTCTTTTCTTTTCTTTTCTTTTCTTTTCTTTTCTTTTCTTTTCTATTTTATTCTATTCTATTTTATTCTATGTTAATTAATAGCATTATAGCATGAGCACTATTTCTACCTACTTTACTTAACTTACACAGTTCAATGAGATGCCTTCTAAATAAGGACGGCAGTAATAATTTATGTGTTCTTTAAATAAATTTAGTATTGAATTAGTAGGCATGGCAGAAACAAAAGAAGAGAATCAAACAGAAATCAAATAATTCCATTTGATGGGATTTGTAGGACTTGGAGATCTGCAGTTTCTACTTTTCTGCCTTTTCTTAATTATCTACATTGCTACCAATGTTTCATCTGGAAATAAGGTGCACGAGACCGGGTTCCAACAAACAACTCTTTATTCAAACAGTAAAGTGGCTTGTAACAGAACGTTTGCCCAAGCCGTGGCAGCCCTTCTTATAGCGGCTTGCTCACAGCTTGTGGCCAATGACAGTTGTTTAAGTGTTCCCGCCATCAGGCGGGCCAATCGGAATGGTGCTTAAGTAACCAATCCGAGAATGGCCTTTTCGGCCAATCAGTTTAAGGTATTTGGAGTCTACCAAGTTCTATACACAACAACCAAGATGGGGAATATCCTCAATTCTGGTGCTTTTGTTCAGTCTGTTGATATACAGTCTACAAAACAGGAAAGTAAAAGAAGCCCTTAGAAAAGAGTTCATATACATATACATATGTATGAACTTGCTTTCCCTGCTCAACAAAGCCAAAGGAGGGTAAATATTATGCATAAGGAAATTTGGATAGTGAACATTCTACTGTTGATTTGTATTTATTAATATTAATTGTACAAGCTAACTTTGAATACTGTCACTAGAAGGCAAAAATCATGAAACTGTGCCTTATTTACTTTAGTCATGTTATGCATGGGGAATTCCCTGGAGAAAATAATTATGTTTGGAAGAGTTAGTGGTAAAATGAAACCAGGATATCAAAGAGCATAGAAAAACACAAATAGTGAAGATTGAAAGATGTGGAGAGATGCGGCCCAAAGGATCACCAAGAATCAGGCACAACAGAATGGATAAACAACAGCAGCAGCAGCTTGGAAGTTTCCTCAATCTAACCTTTAAGAAATCCAGCACATTTAGAAGAAAAGCGGGAAAAACTTTGTAGAAATACTTTTTCTTTATGCATCTCTTCCTGGAGTAAACATACTATTATGTGATGAAATATAGCCAAATATACGGTGTCTCAAATGGGAGATATAGAAGCAGATATTGAATTGATGTTTGTTTTGCAATGTTTAACATTTAAGTGGCTGCACTTTTCAGAGAAGTGTGAGGAGAAGTGATAGATAATTTCATGCCATTTCTAGAACTGCTTCTACAGCATTAATTGATTCTGACTAGAATTGGCCTTCTTTTATAAAACCCTCCTTAATTGGTAATTATTTCAATTTGAAATGGTTAAAATTGTACTCCATGTTTTGGCATGATTGTATTATATCTATCCATCTATATAGTACTAAAACACTTGTATTTTGAATTTACTATGTATAGGTTGTGTCATGAGTTAAGCATATATAAGTTTTGTATACTAATAAAACTCTAATTCCAGTAAACTTTAACTGGATGAAATTGTGCATTAGAGGCCAGAACTTTTTAAACCAAGGCTTTAAACTTTTTAAATCAAATGAGCTAACACACAAAATGTGCCCAAAATCCAGAAATCCTTATACCCATGTTACTGAAATTTGGCAAATTTTATACATCATTCTATGAATAAAATATAATAAAGCATTTTATAATACAATACATAATTGTTATAAAACATTTTCTTTGGTCAGCTCCTGATGTTTGCTTTATATGGTTTAATAAAACAAATAAACAAATAAATAAATAAATGATATTTTCAAGCTGACACATCTCTGAATATCCTACTTTATGTTTACCTTTTTCTCCAGTGAAGGAAGTACATTAGAATATCTGCTGTTTGTTTCCTTTGTGTGATGCATTATTAAATTACAATATTAAAATTGTAATAATAAAATATGTAAAAAGAATATTAAAAAGGAACAACAAAATAACTTTCCTGGCTCTATTCGGTCCTGTGAGAAGCTAGCAGGAGTTATCCGAGATTTGGAAGAATCTAGTAATTAAATATTTCTGAAGCTATTACCCAACCAGTGAGATGCTGCTAGAAAATTCTACACCAAATTTTAAATTGGAGATAATTTTGAAGCCACATTTCTCATTTTTCTCAGATATACTATGTACTTTATTAGTTCTGAAGATCCCTTCAGAAAACCCATAACAAGGTACCTATTCATTTCCCTCTCTCCCCACCCCTTCCAAGGGAAAGATTTAATGCTTGTTAGAAGCAGTATCTATGTAAGGGAGCTTACTGCTTACAGATTTATGACTTGCTGTATAAAATGTGAAAAGGAATGTGGACATCTACATATAGTTTTGCTTCATTGAAAAACTATTGATTATTGTATATTTCCGGAATGTCTAGATGTTTTCTTTGGTAGATTTTCTTCAGATAGGGAGAGAAAAAGAAAAACCCAAGGCCTACATAATATATATGAGACACAATTCAATTCTTAACATTTAAATCAGTTAATTTAACAAAAATAAAGGAAGTTAGGTAATACAAATAATATACATTCCATATTAACCAAGCAGAAAAAAATGAATTTTCATGCTTTGATTACATTCCTATACGAATAAAGAAAAAGTGAAAAGATAAATAGAATAGTTATTATGTGAGATAATCTGTCATTGGATTTTATTTGACAGGTTGTGATTAGGATAAGTGATCATGGAACACACATGGAAATTGAGCATAACTAGAGAGAAGCAGAGTGCAAATGCACATTTTCCTGTGCTCATATATTCAGCAAAGTGACCAGAAATTTCAGCAAAGGACTAGGCGGGCAATATGATAGAGTCTTAGGAAAACAAGCAGAACTGGAAATTGATTCTTCTGAATCTAATTTCATAATATTAGTTAATTCAGAAGAAATGAAAGGATTCTCAAAGATATTTGTTTATCTTCAGATGGCGACAATGGCTTTTGTTAAGTTGGTGTAATACATCCAATAAAGCATGATTTTCTGGGGATTCTACAATTCTCCTGGGTTCTGGCATTTAGAGAGGTATTATTTTCCCTCAGGAAAATGTGCTTTGTATACTAGAGATTATATGCTGCTTTTTAAATAAATACCAAATAAGGATGATGGATTGATGCAGTTTGGCACAAACAATGGGCAGCCAGGATTTAGATTAATTACTCAGCCAGATTTAGTGATGTTGATTACTGGTGTTCAAAATACTTTTTGATACTATTTTTACTTTGGCATTGATAGTGATAGAAGCCACAAATCTGTTCACTACAAGAAAAGCTGCCTTCAAAAGTAAATTATCCCACCCACTTATTTAGAATAGGAAGTAAAACTATGATAAACTTTCACAGAATAAACTTTCATAGTACTCTCTTTCCCCATTTCAATCGAACTAGCATGACACAAACAAAATGTGGCTGCAGTGGATGTTCTGAACTATGCCTTATCTTGGAATGCTAAAAGCCATTTTGGCCTGGCACAATACAGAAACACAATTAAATGCCAATTTCTTGGATATTAAGAAGTCTTTCAATGATTCATTTTTGAGGCAAAAGGAGCAAAAGAGAGGAACCCCAGATGAAGAAACTGTTTAGTTTATATGTAATTGGCTTTTGGAAGGTTGATATAAGCATTGAAGAAAACATTCCTGATGAAAACATCAGGAATTAACTTATCACTTCACAGTATATGAATTGAAATAGTTAATTCTATATGCTGTCATAGCTGTAGTTAATGCATAAGAAAAGATCTTAGTCTACACTCAGAATGAAGTGTGAAGAATGATGGTTAATTAATATTTCATAATTTTTTTTATATTTTACATAAATCATCCTTCAGAATGAAGGTTAATTAATACTTTATAATTAAATTGCACTGAATTCAGACAGACTTCTCCCATATAAACATATTGGGTGCTTGATGTTCCATCTTTATTTATGCCCTTTCATGGCAGTAGATCTCTGCATCCATCATCTCTCTCTGTCTCTGTCTCTGTTTGTCCGTCTCTCTCTGTCTCTCCCTCCTTCCCTCTCTCTCTCATACATCTATCAATCTTCACATACATACATGCATAATTCTGAAGAGATCTAATTAGTGACTTCTTATTCTAGCTGAAATTTCAAGCATTTGCAAAGAGAGTAACTGAAATACTCTATGTCCATGGTTATTATTTTAGATACCATCACCTATTAAGTAGGCTTGCATCAAGGAACTTCCACAAAGAACTAGAAATGCCTAAAAACAATGGAGGATCTTTTCCTTACTTATTTATATTATCTGGTCTTCAAGTAATTATTTCTCAAGTCTTCAAAAATCAGACAGTAGTTGTGGTTTATAGCTATGGAGTTTATAGCAATGGAATTGATCATGGAAAAATTACTTACAATCATCTCAAACATGAATCTATTGTTTGCATCTGCTTTACAAATGTGACCTTTGTTTATAAGATAAAAATGGTTAGGAATGGGTAACCCTTTGAAAATGTAAAATGAACGTTGTATGCTCTTTACAGGTATGAGCTAGTAAATATGGAGAAAAGGGAACAAAAAAACTTAACAGATATCATGGAATTCCATTTGTTAGGATTTGTAGGACTTGGTGATCTGCAGGTTCCACTTTTCTGCCTTTACTTAGTTATCTACATTGCTACCATGGCTGGGAATATCATTTTGCTGGTTGTTTCTGATCCTCATCTTCAAACAACCATGCATTTCTTCCTGAGTAATCCTTCTTGCCTGAAGGCCTGCTACAGTTCTAATATCCTTCCAATGATTCTGATTAAAGCCCCTGTCACACAGCACCAATGGATGGAAAGAGGATGTAAAACAGAGAGAAACACTTGCCATCCGTTGGTTAATGCGATGCATCCGTTCTGTACTCACTGCATACGTTTTTCATACTCTCTATCCGTCCAGCATCCGTCTACTGAGATTTCATCCGCTCAAAAAGTTTTGAGCTGCACAAAACTTTTTGAGTGGATAAAGTATCCAACGTGTCCATTCTACATCCGCTACGCATACAGGGAACATCTGTTATACGTCCGTCATATTGATCCTTCCACATTGATTGGCCATGAAGACATTTCCAAAATCTTTTGGATTTATTCTTGAATATTCTTGCTGTTTTTGTCGGGGGAAAATGCCACCTGTAAAACATTTTCTACAGATTTTCTTTAAATGCTATTGACATTGTCATTTTATAATTTTGAAACCACAATTTTTGCCATTTCTCTAAATCAATCCCATATACAAAATTCTTCCCCCAAACAATCATAGTTTCTTTAACTTGTTCTTCTTCTAGTTTAATTTCTAATAAATATCCATACAATTTTTAAATCACGTTTTCATGAGTACCTGTCAAAATCTTATCTAAATCAATCAATTTATTATAGAAACCTTCTGTTTTGAAGTCTTTTTGATACCTTGAATGTATCTGATGTAAGAAAACCAATTCATCTTTATACCTTATTCCTCTAGTTTTTGCATCGATTTAAGTTCACCTTTTTCATTCAAAATTTCCGCATATTTAACTGTTTGTTCCTTCTTATATGTTATAGGATAAGAAAATGCTTCAATAGTCGATAACTAGACTGGAATTTTCAAATAACATTGTCCTTTAATCTTCTCCCAATTGAAACACAGAGACTCCCGTATATAATGTCTTATAAAATACCCCTGTATTTTAGTTCCTTTATACCATAAAGAGACATGCCACCCCAACAACAAATCATATCCTTCTAATACCAACAATCGAGTATTTCTTAATGTTATAAGTAAGGGATAACATTGTTTACCCTAACTGGTTTAGGTGAAATAATAACTATGATTCATAGTTGTGTATGTTAAAGTGCCTACAACTTTAACTGTGGGATAGTAATTAAGGGAGTGGTTATGAAAACACTTTAAATAGTACCAAGACTACAGCTTGCTCACTCTGGCTTTGATGATCCCTAATTACTGCTTGGAATCAAGACTGCATTGCTCGAACGGGAGAGACAAC
>BLBF01000051.1:14929866-14948970 GCA_015471245.1 Laticauda colubrina
CTTTTAATGTACTACATCTTGCTATCAAATATATCCCCAAGTATTTAACCTTATTCGTAACTTGAATTTTCAATACATCTGCCAGTTCTTCTTGTTGTCTTAGTAACATGTTCTTTGTCAAAATCTTTGTTTTGTCTTTGTTTATTTTCAGGCCGGCCACCTTACCATATGCCTCTATCTTTTCCAATAGTTTTGGTGCTGTTTCTTGAGGGTCTTCTAAGATGAAAGCCAAGTCATCTGCAAAAGCTTGCAATTTAAATTCTTCCTTTTTAATTTTCATGCCTTTTACACTCTTTTCGTCTCTAATGTTTCTATTAAACACTTCCAGAGTTAATATGAATAGCAAAGGTGATAGTGGGCAATCTTGTCATGTACCTTTCCATATATTGATAAAGTGTTAATTCTCCCTCTATCATTACCTTTGCCGTTTGCCTATAATATATGGCTTGTATTGCTTGAATAAATTTTCTGGCAAAGCCCATCTATTCTAATAATAATAACATGAATCTCCAGTTCACATTATCAAATGCCTTTTGTGCATCTAAAAATATCAAAGCCATTTGTTTATCGGGGTGAGCCTTATAATATTCCGAAGTATCAAATATTACTCTAATATTGTCTTTAATTTGTCTATTTGGCAGGAATCCATTTTGGTCAGAATAAATAAAATTATTTAAATATTTTTTGAGTCTCTCTGCCAATATTGAAGCAAAGATTTTAAACCCCTGTCACACAGCACCAACGGATGGAAAGAGGATGTAAAAAGGAGAGAAACACTTGCCATCCATTGGTTAACGCGATGCATCCATTCTGTACTTATTGAGTCCGTTTTTCATACTCTCTATCCGTCCAGCATCCGTCTACTGACATTTCATCCACTCAAAAAGTTTTGAGCTGCACAAAACTTTTTTAGCAAAAAATGTATCCAACGCGTCCATTCTAAATCGGCTACGCATACAGGGAACATCCATTATACGTCCGTCGTCATCTGTTACGCGTCCGCTATATCCGCTATATCCATCATCCGGTGCGCATCCGTGCAACTCGCATCAGCTCCAGTGGAAAACGGACACAGGGAGGAAGCGAAACGGACATGGAATGGACATGCAGCATTAGTAGCAGGGACGTAGAAAGGATGAAAGTGGATGCAGCTTGCATACAAAGCATAAAAACGGAAAAAACGTATCTCGGATATTTAGGATGTCTGCAGGATGCCTAGAGGATGCAAAAGGACACCTAGCAGAAAACCTATGTTTCCGATAAAAAGGGGGAGGAAATCACCTGGATCTCACTTTCAGTCCAGCAGCCCTGTGGTGCAGACTTCTTCAACCTTGCTCTTGCTCTTGCTCTTCCACAGCATCCAGTCATCTCCACCATGGATCATCACACACACCTTTTGGTAGCCGCCATCGTTCTACAACAGTGCGAAGCCCTCTACAGGCTCTTTCACCTGTTCTACGCAAAGAAAAGGAGGCGTCCAAGAAGTGTCTGGGTCCGAAGATGGATCGTGAGAAGAGCTGAGTACAGACTGTATAACAAGCTGATGGTGGAGCTGAGGAACGAAGACACTCGTGCATTCAAGAACTTCATGAGGATGCCACCAGCCATGTTTGACGAAGTTGTGGAGCGGCTGAGACCCAGGTTGACAAAGCCAAGCATCAGCTTCCATCCCTACCTGGACCCCGGACTGAAGGTGGCACTGACTCTGCGCTACCTGGCCTCAGGGACCACGTACATGCAGTACACCTAGAGGGTGCCAAACAACACCATCAGCATTGTGGTCAGAGAAGTGGTGCAGGCCATCATCGAAGTATATCTGGAGGAGCTCCTCCAGTGCCCCTCCACTGAAGAAGGCTGGAAGAAAGTTGCAGAGCAGTGGTATCAGAAGTGGAACTTCCCCCACACTGTTGGAGCCATAGATGGCAAGAACGTGGCCTGCAAAGCTCCAGCCAAATCAGGGTCCACTTATCACAACTACAAGGGCTTCTTCAGCATCACTTTGCTCCCCCGGAAGCCCTGCGGATGTGCCATCTGCTTCCATCCACTTCCATCCGCTAGGCTTCCGTGGAGCATCTGCTTTACATCCTCACTACGTCCTCTCCCCGTCGATTCGTTTCCGTTGTTGTCCGCTCTGCTTATGCAAATTTGGGGAACTTTTGAGAGCGGATAACAATGGATGGAAAATTTTCTCGTCGGCTGTGTCCTTTTTACATACGTTTTGCATCCATTGGCCTATGTGACAGGCCCTTTATAATCTGCATTTAATAAAGAAATAGGTCTATAATTCTTAATTTGTAATGGATCAGCCTCCTCTTTTGGAATAAGTGTAATATAGGCTTCTGACCATGATTTAGGTATCTTCTTTCGCATAACTTCATTCATGACTTCTAGCAATAGAAGGTTCAGCAGTTCTTGCAATGTTTTATGGAATTCTGCCGGAAGTCCATCTGGGCCTGGTGCCTTCCCATTGTTTTGTTTCTTAAGTGCTTCGGTTTACTCCATCATGGTTATGTTGCTTTCTAACATTTGTTCAGTCTCTTTAGGTATCTTAGGTAGATTAGCATTCTGTAAATACTGTTTAATTCTTTCCTCATCGATATTCTCTTGCTCATATAATTTTCCATGAAAGTCTCAAATGATTTCCTTCTTCTCTTTATTGCCATGATAAACCTGACCTTGATCATCTATAAACTGTGGTATTTTCCTTGATTTTTTTTCCTTTCTCAATTTGTATGCTAACCATCTACCTGGTTTGTTTCCATCCTAAAAATAATTCTGTTTAGCACTTCTGATTTTCTGTGCTAATTCTTCTTTCTCTATTAAACTCATTTTATGTTTAATTGTATCCAGTTTTAGCTTAATGTCTTTTTTTCTTTCTGGTGTTTTCTGTAGTTCTTTTTTGTCTTTTATATTCATTCTAAAGCTTCTGTGGCTTGCCTTTTCCTAATGTTCCTTTTCCTCGTGTAGTCTATTATGAAGCCTCTAGCATATGCCTTTATTGTGTCCCATACATTCTGAATTGAAGTATCTTCTTTTTTATTTTCTCTAAAGAAAAAACCAATTCTTTCTCCATCCGCTGTATAAAATCCTTCTCCTTTAGAATAATATTATTTAACATCCATCTCGATCTTCTTTTTTGTCCTTTCTATTTAATTGTCATTGAATTATGGTCTGCCCAAGTACTTGTTTCGATATTTGTTTCTTGAATATTAGATATTAATTCTGTTGAAGTCCAAATCATATTTATTCTGGACCATGTTAAATGTCTTTTTGAGTAAAAAGTGTATTGTTTGGTTTTAACATTTCTTTCTCTCCATATATCTTTTAAATTTCTTTCATCTATCATTTTAAAAAAGGATTTGGGGAGAGTCTTCCTATTTTGCTTTGTTGTTGTTGTTGTTGTTGTTGTTATATAGTCCAGTTTATTGTCTACAATTCCACTGAAATCTCCCATCATAACTATATTGACATTGTCCAGTTCAATAATTTTCATGTGTAATTTTTTATAAAATTCTTCTTGTTTATCATTCGGAGCATAAATGGCAATCAAGAGTGTTTTCGTATTATTATCCATTATTTCCACCATTAATACTCTTCCGTCTTCATTATTATAAATCAATTTTGCTGAAATGGTCTCTTTGATTCATAAAACCACTCCTCTTTTCTTACACTGAGTCAAAGAAGTAAATATTTTCCCTATTTTTGGCTGTATCAACTATTGTTCATATTGTTTTTTAATATGTACTTCTTGTAGACAAATTATATCAAATTTCAGTTTCTCTAATCTGTGAAAAAATTTTCTTCTCTGAACAGCTGAATTAAGTCCATTTATATTCATTGTAATCAGTTTTTTCTCTTCCATAATTATGCTTTATAATTAGGTTTGGCAGCTCTCGTATATCTTGGTTCAGGTTGTTCTTTAAGTCTCCACCGATCCACCTACTTGCCTTTTTCTTTTTCAGTCTCCATTTGGTTGTCTTGTAATTCAATTAGTGAAACATATTTTTCTGCCTCCTTCTCTCTCCTTCCAAAAAGTTCGGCATAGAATAATTCTGCTTTCTCGATTGAATCAATTCTATATCTCTGTTCTTCCCATGTAAACATTAACCCTACTGGGATTAGCCATCTATAATTCACCTCTTTTTTCAATAGCATTTTAGTCAAAAATCGATATTGTCTTTTCATCTCTCTCACTCTCCAAGGTATTTGCTTTAAAACCACTATGTCTTTGTCTTTGTATTTCAATGTTTTCTCTCTTACCACTTGTAATATTTGTGTTTTTATGGCTTTTTTTGTAAATCTGATATGAACTTCTCTTGGTAGGTTATTTCTCATCGCATATCTTGTAAAAACTTGGTATACCTCATCTACTCCATCCATCATCTTCTCTTCTGTTATTTCCAAAGCTTCAACCAATATTTCTATCATTATCTCAGCTAAATTTTGTCCTTTTTCTTCCTCTATGTTTTGAAATCTGAGATAAAATTCTGATCTGTCCATCTCACATTTCAGTATCTCACTTTTATCTTGTTCAACCACTGTTAATCTGATATCAATATCTCCAATCTTCTTGTCCCTTTGTTTGTCTTCTTCTTCAATTTTTTGGAATCTCTCATCATATTTCACCATCATTTGTTGAATATTCTCCACCTTTTCATCAGTTTTCTCTGTTCTTTGCTCAATATTTTCTATTCTCTTTTCAATGGTATCTCATTTTATTTTAAGGTCTTGGATTCCTTGCATAATCATCTGTGGAGTCACTCTTTCTTTATCTTCATCTTGCTTTAACATTGTCTGAATTGAACGTTGTCCTCCAGATGGTGGCGAGGCGGAAGTAGAAGTTGAAGAGCCAGAAGGTATAAATTTCCTACTCGTTTTAAACAATTCAGGATCTTCAGGTTCTTCTAAACCCTACTCCAAATATGAAATAGCCAATTATAATCCAAAATGAAAAATAAAAATGGTAGAGAGAAAAGCCCAATAATAATAAAAAGAAAAGGAGAGTAATTAGAAAGGAAGGAGAAGAATAAAAAAATTTTAAAAAGAACAAAAAGTAAAAAAGAACTAAAAAAAATAAAAGTAATTCTTCAGGTTCTTCAACACCTTAATCCAATTGAAAGTTTTCAAATAAAAAAAAAGCATACCAGAAAACAAAAAGTCCCAAAGAAGAAAGGAAAACAAAAGAGAAAATTTTTGAGGCTTTCCCTTTAAAATACAAAGCAAAGATGAAAATATTACAAAAATAAAGGTTTTTAAAAGAAAAAAGGAACAGTACAGCAGGTGGGGGGTGGGTGACCCAACTTAAGAAAATAAAAAGAAACACACTGCACTTTAAGGCCCTGTCACACTGGCCGACGGATGCAAAACGTTTGTAAAAAGAACACAGTGGATGAGAAAAATGTTCCATCCGTTGATATCCGCTCTCAAAAGGGGCAAAAATTTGCATAACCAGAGCAGATAACACAGAAAGGAATGGACGGGGGGAGGATGCAGGGCGGATGGAAAGCGAATGCTCCATGGAAACCTAGCGGATGGAAGTGGATGGAAGCGGATGGCATATCCGCAAGGCTTCCGGGGGGACGCAGCAAAGCGGACGCGGAACGGATACAGCGGATGTAGAATGGATGCCGAGCAGATGAAGCGGATGCACTGTGGATGCCGAGTGGATGAAGCAGATGCAGAGTGGAAGCCTAGCGGGTGCCTAGCGGAAGCCTAGCAGATGACTAGTATTCACTGCGCATGCGGGGAGAATGCATTGTGTCAGCCCCGTGGATATAAAGGGAGGCAGCTCCCAAGCAGGTCACCATTCAGAGGAAAGACCTGCTTCCAGACACATCAACTGCCTTGCCAGCCTGCCCTGCCTGCATGCCTGCCTGCCAGCCTTGCTGCCAGCCTTGCTGCCAGCCTGCCTGCCAGCCTGCCTGCTAGCCTGCCTGCCAACATGCCTTACAGCCTCCCTGCCAGCCTCGCTGCCAGCCTTGCTGTCTGCCTGCCTGACAGCCTTGCTGCAAGCCTGCCTGCCAGCCTACCTTCCTGCCTCCCTGCCAGCCTTGCTGCCTGCATGCCTGCCTGCCTGCCAGCCTTCCTGCCAGCCTTCCTGCCAGCCTGCCTGCCAGCCTGCCTGACTGCTGGCCAGTCTTGCTGCCAGCCAGAAACCCCACAACCATGCGGAAGAAGAGGAAGCCTCAGCCATCTGCTGCCAGCCCTGGCAAGAGGGACAGGGCCACCCTCCCACCCCCTGGCCCTCACTCAGCTTCTGCTGGGGCTTCTGCAGCACGGGCTCGCTCTTCTGGGGCTAGGCCTTCTGCTGCTTCTGCTTCTGGAGGAGCTGATGGTGATGCTTATGGTGGTGGTGCTTCTGCTGGTGCTTACTCTGCTGATGCTGCTTCTGGTGGTGGTGCGTCTGCTGATTCTGCTTCTAGAAGACTTAATGATGCTGCTTTTGGTGGTGGTGCTTCTGCTGGTGCTTACTCTGCTGCTGCTGATCCTGGTCCTGTTGGTGCTGGTGCTGCTGCTGCTGATGATGATCTTGCTGGTGCTGCTGCTGGTGGTGGTGTGGAGGAGCAGCCCCTACAATCTGGAAGCCCCTCTGATGAGGGTCCATGTGGTCCTGCAAAAGGGAGGAAGAGGCAGACGTGAGAATGGGAGAGGAGGCAATACAACATCGAGGAGGAACACGAGGATGAGGTGCTGGAGTGGCTGAGAGAGAATGAATACCTATGGCGGAAGGGACACAGGCTCTACAGGGACACCAAAAGGAAGCAGGCTGCTTGGAGAGAGAAGGCAGAGAGCCTGGGCTACACTTCGGAGGTGCTCCTCAGCTGGTGGAAGCACATGCACACCTGGTACGGGAAGCTGCACCTCAAGAAATCTGGCCAGGCCGTGGTCAAGCTGACGGACAGAGACCTACGTCATGGCCAAGTGCAGCTTCCTGGAGGGTGAGATCCACCACCGAAGAGCAGCCCCTCTCACAACCCCTCTCTCAGGCAGCCTGCTGAGAGCCAGTCCTCTTCTAACCAAGAGTCAGCTCCTGTCTCCAGGCAGGTGTCTGTGGAGCATGCCACTATGGAGAACCCGCGGACAGCTGTTCTAACTGTGGAGGAGTGGGTGGAGGACTCCCTGGCGCAGTGGGAGAAAGGAGACGACACTTCCACCACAGTCCTACCTGCATCCACCCCCAGCTCCACCTCCACAGAAAGGCAGAGAGCCAGACAGGAGGGGCAGAGACACACTGTCCTGCTGGAGATAAGAGACACCATCAGGAGCAGCATAGATCTCCTCTCTCAGCTGGTCCACACCGACTCCTCATCCTCCAATCACAAGCCCTTCCTCACCTATGTCAACCAGACCTTCACGGACATGACGGAACCCCAGTACCAGGTGGTGAAGGACCGGATCACCGATCTGCTTCACAACCCTCCAGATCCAGATGAACCTGCTCCCACCCAGTCCAGGTCTGCTCCTTCACCCCAGGTGATGTCCCTCCCATTCCAAGGCTTTCCACAGGCCCTCACCTACCAGGGCTACGGCTACCAGGAGGTCCAGCAGCACAGGCAGGAGGCCTTCCCAGTCCAGGCACAGACTCATCATACACCACCGTTGCCACTGGTTCCACTGATGCCACCGATGTCACCCACACAACTGATGCCACCAATGCCACCCACGCCACTGATGCCACCCACGCCACTGATGCCACCCACGTAACCGATGCCACCCATGCCAGTCCTCACACAGCTGCAGACAAGACAACCCCACTACACTGCTACTTCCTCCATCCCACAGCCAAGCCCGGTCTCAGTACATCTGTTGTCGGTACTGGGGCTGACACCTCATGGCATGGAGGAAGGAGCTCTCAACATCATGGGGCTGAGACAGCTGTTTGAGAGCTTCCTCAACACACCGTCACCTGTTGTCCTCTCAGGGCCAGGCACCCCAGTGGCGCTTCAGACCAGCACTCCAGCAGCAGCCACCTCCACAGCACCTGGACCCTTCACCCCTGAGACTGGACACACCTCTGAGTGACAGAGAAGAGTGCCAGAGACTGGGTGGCTACATGTAGACTTTATTTGGACACTTGACTTGGTCATTTTTCTTTTACAGCTTGTTATTAATAAAGATTATCTTTGCTTCAAACACTTGCTTCATTTATTTTTGTAAATAAAGTCTTGGTGGAAACTTTTAGAAATGGTTTCAGCCTTTGCATGCTTGTGGGATGGGTAAGGATAGCAGTGGGATGGGCAGGGATACCTGTGGGATGGGTAATAGATGTGGGATGGCAGGGATCCTTTGGGGTGGGTTAAGATAGCTGTTGGATGGGCAGGGATACCTGTGAGATGGGTTAGAATATCTGTGGGATGGGTTAAGATAGATGTGGGATGGGTTGAGATAGCTTTATGGATAGATAAACCTCTAGTGCAAGCATTATGGGACTGTATGGTCCACCCTCCCAGGTGCCACACCTATGGCCCTTCATTATCAAAAACAATGTAAGCATTGATCCACACATGTCAACATAAACACAACTCTTTGTTAAATGCCCTGTTCATTGTAGGCCCACCCACCATACATGGCCCAATCTCATCAGTGTGATGGGACAGGCTGATGGAAGCACCCATTAATCATCTATCATCCTGTCTTGCCACTGCACTGCTCCAGCTAGGGAGTTGCACCAGTGTTTCAGGAGGTTGCGCTGCTTCTTCCCTTCACATGAGGCTCTGTTGGGGCTTTGCACATCCTCAGTGTTTATCAGGTTTTGCCCTTGCCTCCATTCCCCAGGCTCCATGTCCTCATTGTCTTGTTGGAGGTCCACGAGTCCACGATCCTCCTCACGGTCTCTGGGCAATGCTGCATGGTGGTGAGAAGTCCCTGGAACCTGTTGGCCAGGATGCCAAAGGTGTTCTCCACCACCCACCTTGCCCTGGACAGCCTGTAGTTGAAGATCCTCTCTTCACGGGTAAGGTGTCTTGAAGTGTAGGGCTTCATGAGGTAGGTTCTGAGGGAGAAGGTGTCATCCCCTACAATGGAGTAGGGCACATCTTGTGTGTTGTTGGGCAGGGGATCTGGATGTGGGAAGCCCGTGATGAAGTTGCATTCCAGCCCCTCCTTGAGGTCACTGGCGTTGTATACCTGGGCATCTGAAGTTGACCCGTTTCCTGAAGCATCGATGTACATGAACTTGTAGTCAGCATCGACCATGGCGAAGAGGACGATGCTGAAGAAGCCCTTGTAGTTGAAATAAGTGGACCCTGACTTGGCTGGCGCTTTGCAGGCCACGTGCTTGCCATCTATGGTTCCAATGGTGTGGGGGAAGTTCCACTTCTGATACCACTGCTCTGCAACTTTCTTCCATCCTTCTTCAGTGGAGGGGCACTGGAGGAGCTCCTCCAGGTATTCTTCGATGATGGCCTGCACCACTTCTCTGATCACAATGCTGATGGTGTTGTGTGGCACCCTCCAGCCGTACTGCATGCTCCTGTAGGTGTTCCCTGAGGCCAGGTGGCACAGAGTCAGTGCCACCTTGAGCCCAGGGTTGAGGCTGGGCCGGAAGTTTGTGCTCTGCTTGGTCAACCTGGGTGTCAGCTGCTGCACAACTTCATCAAACATGGCTTGAGGCATCCTCATGAAGTTCTGGAATACACGAGGGTCTTTGTTCCTGAGCTCCACCATCAGCTTGTTTTACAGGCCATACTCTGCTCTTCTCCCGATCCATCTTCGGACCCAGACGCTTCTTGTCCACCTCCTTTTCTTCCTGTAGTAGAGTTGAAAGAGCCTGTAGATGGCTTCGCACTGTTGCAGAACAATGGTTGCTACCAAAAGGACTGTGTTACAATCCATGGTGGACATGACTGGATGCTGTGGAAGAGCAAGAGGCAGATGTAGGCTGCAGAGGTCTGCACAGCTGGCCTCCTGGTCTGAAAGTGAGATCCAGGTGAGTTGCTCCCCCTTTTTATCGGCAATATAGGTTTTCTACAATGTGTCTTTTTGCATCCTCTAGGCATCCTCTAGACATCCTTAATATCCGAGATAGGTCCCCTCTGTGAATGTTTTTTCCGTTTAAAATGCTTTCTTTGCGAGGTGCATCCGCTTTCATCCTTTCTCCGTCCGTGCTACTAATGCTGTGCATCCGTTCTGCATCCGTTCTGCTTTCTCCCTGTGTCCGTTTACTGCTGGAGCTGATGCTAGTTGCCCAGATGCTCAGCGGATGCCTAGCGGATGTAGCGGATGTGTAACGGATTACGACGGATGCAGAACGGATGTTCCCCGTATGCCTAGCAGATGCAGAAGGGACGCGTTAGATACATTTTCCGCTCAGAAAGTTTTGAGCAGCTCAAAACTTTTTGAGCAGATGAAATGGCAGTAGATGGATTCTGGACGGATAGAGAGGAAGAAAAACGGATGCAGTGAGTACAAAATGGAACCATCGCATTAACCAACAGATGGCAAGTGTTTTTCTCCGTTTTACATCCTCTTTCCATCCATTGGTGCAGTGTGACAGGGGCTTTAGGCTCTTGTCCAAGAGTGATCATTGATCACTCCAAGGCTCTTGTCATAGCTCTCTCCAAACTTCAAAGCCAAGTTTCAATTGTTGATAGAAATCCAGGAGAACACCTGCAATAACACTCTTCCATGCTCTTCCCTCTATCTTATCACGTAGCAATGTCCTTGAAAAAGAATTTCACAAGCCTCTAGTTGGCAGTGTTACAAAATTTCTTTACTCTCACTCTCCCCCTCCTTTCCCAGACAAATCATAATAAAAGTTAGAAAAAAGTATAGCTTAAGGGAGTCTCAAATCTAAAATATTACAAAAATACACTACCCCCCAAAATTTTAACCCTAGACTGTCTACTATTGGCCTCACCCCTTTCCTAAGAGGTTTATGGGGGCATGCATAAGCACACCAATATGCTACCAACCCTATCCTATTGTTTCATATGTATATTTTAAGTTTTCGTGGGTTCTTACATGTATGCTGTTAAGCTTCCTTCGGGTATTTTCCCATATCATCATTGTTGTGCTTTTAAAGTTATTGCAACATTTTGGCAGAATCTCATCTGCCATCATCAGGTTCTGTAGTGAGTATGTATGTGGGTCAGGCTATCACAGCCACTAGTTTTAAATTTGAGGCTTGCCTACTGTTGTCCCAGGGTGATTTTTTCTATATCCTGATTGGTTGGGAGTCTTGGTCTGCGTTTATTGGTCTTGGAGTATGTTTGCTTGGTGTTTCTGGTTTCTTCTGTCTTTTTATGGCTTTGATTGGCTGGCAACACTGTGTTCCTGGGTTGGAAGCTCCATAGTTAGCTCCAAAGGAGCACCACTACAAAACCTAGCTAAACACTTAGCAAAACAACTACAGCCCCATGCTGAATCTGCAGCTTCATATGTACAAATCTCATACCACTTCTTAGAAATGATCAAGGATCTACACGTGGAACAAGGAGATCTGCTTGTAAGTTTTGACGTGGTTTCACTATTCACTCAAGTCCCAATAAAAGAAACTCTTGAAATCATCAAAAATAAATACCAACCAGCCAAACACCTCATGGAACTAACAGAACACTGTTTAACCAACACATATTTCATATACAAAGGACAAAGATACAAGAAAATTGAAGGAGCCCCTATGGGATCACCACTGTCACCTGTCATTGCAAACCTGTTCATGGAAGAATTCGAATCCAGAGGCCTGGCTAATGCCACCCACAAACCCAAACTATGGCTAAGATACATCGATGACACATTTGTGATTTGGCCCCATGGAAAAGAAAACCTAAATAATTTCCTAACACATCTAAACAGCACACACCCCAAAATCAAGTTCACCATGGAAACGGAAATAAACAAACAACTACCATTCCTAGATGTACTAATCTACAAAAGAAAAGGTGGCACACTGGGACACACCGTATACCAGAAGAAAACATACACCAACCGCTACCTCAACGCCCAATCCCACCACCACCCAGCACAGATAAATTCAGTGGCCAAAACACTAATCACCAGAACCAAACACCTGGCAGACAAGACACATATAAAGACTGAACTATGCACCCTGACTAAAGTACTGACAGCCAACGGCTTCCAAAAAACAAAATCATAAGCTTGATCCACAAAAACACACTAAGACATAATGGAGACCTAGAAGATCAATAGACCTATGGAACAGCTGTCCTGGCCTACATAAGAGGTACTACAGACAAAATCAGAAAGATACCACACAGGCATCACATCAAGACTGCCTTCAAAACAGACAAAAAAATAGCAGCCATCCTTAAAAACCCCAAAGACAAATTTGACCTGGAAAACCAAGGCATAAACAACGTTCCCTGTGCATCATGCCCGGCCACATACATTGGACAGATCAATAAAAGAATAAGTACCCGCCTGGATGAACACAAAAATGCAATAAAAAAGCTGGAACATACCTCCTTACTAGTCTAACACATGAAAACCACAGGTCACAACATCAACTTCAATGGCACCAAAACCCTAGCCACTATAGAAAACCCCAGCCACAGAATCATCAGAGAAGCCATAGAGATTGAAAAAAGACCTGACAGCATGAATAGAAGAGATGATTCCACCAGACTGTCAATCATTTGGAAGCCTGCACTCTCAAATAGAAAGATCTCCACACCACAAGCCAGGCAAACATCTGGGCACAAACAGACTCCCCCGATACCTCCAGCTCAAACACAACCCAATCAGACACCCAGATGAAATTAGCTTCCTAATAGATAATAGCCGTCCTTTTATGCGAAGCCAAGCTGCAGTGAAAGCCTCCAACACAGGAACACAGTGTTGCCAGCCAATCAAAGCCACAAAAAAGACAGAAGAAACCAGAAATATCAATCAAACAAACTCCAAGACCAATAAACGCAGACCAAGACTCCCAACCAATCAGGATGTAGAAAAAACCATCCTGGGACAAAAGTAGGCTAGCCTCAAATTTAAAACTAACGTCTGTGATACCTGACCCACATACGAACTCAATAATTTAATTAATTAATTAAATTAATCACATTAATTAAAATTATCCAAATGCCCTAAGCTTTATGGTTTCCCCAAGATACACAAAGAAGGAACTCCACTGAGACCAATAGTTAGCTCCCTAGGCTCACCTCTGCAAAACCTAGCCAAATTTCTCACCAAACAACTACAGCCCTATGCAGAATCCATCAACTCACATGTAAGAAACTCATTCCAATTCATCGAGATCATAAAGAAACAAAACTTACAATCCAGCGACCTACTAGTGAGCTTCGATGTCATATCCCTCTTCACCCAAGTGCCTATAAAAGCCTTGACGCCATGCAAAACAAAGAGAAACCCTCCCAAGCATATCCTAGATCTGACCAACCACTGCCTATCCAATACATACTTCACCTACAATTTAAAAAAATACAAACAAATAGAAGGAGCACCCATGGGAATTCCCCTCTCACCTGTCATCGCAGACCTCTACATGGAACACTTTGAAACACAAGCTCTAGAAAAATATGATGACAAACCGAAACTCTGGTTCAGATAAGTAGATGACACCTTCATAATCTGGCCACATGAGAACGAAAAACTGAACAACTTCCTCACACATATCAACAGCTTAAGGCCCTGTCACATCAGCCAACAGATGCAAAATGTATGTAAAAAGGACACAGCGGAGGAGAAAATGTTCCATCCATTGTTATCCGCTCTCAAAAGTGCCCCAAATTTGCATAAAGAAAATGGACAACAACAGAAAGGAATGGACGGGGAGAGGACGTAGCGAGGATGTTAAGTGGATGCTCTACGGAAGCCTCGCGGATGGAAGCAGATGGAAGCGGATGACACATCCGCAGGGCTTCCAGGGGAGCACAGCGAAGCAGACGCACAGCAGAAGGAACGGATGCAGAGCGGATGCCCAGCGGATGATGCGGATGCATCACGGATGCCTAGTGGATGCCTAGTGGATGCAAAGCATTCACTGCACATGCGGGGAGGATGCATTGTGTCAGCCCCGCGGATATAAAAGAATGCAGCTCGCAAGCAGGTCACAATTTAGAGGAAAGACCTGCTGCCAGACACATCTCCAGCCAACAACCATGGAGAAGAAGAGCAAGCTTGTGCCTACTCCTGCCAGCCCTGGCAAGAAGGACAGGGCCACCATCCCACCCCCTGGTGCTGACTCTGCTTCTGCTGGGGCTTCTGCTGCTGGTGCTGACTCTGCTGGTGCTGGGGTTTCTGCTGGGGTTGCTCCTGGTGATGGTGCTTCTGCTGGTGCTTACTCTGCTGGTGCTGTTCTTGGTTCTGGTGCTTCTGCTGGTGCTTTCTCTGCTGGTGCTGCTCCTGGTCCTGCTGGTGCTGCTGGTCCTGCTGGTGCTGTTGGTGCTCCTGGTGCTGCTGATGCTGCTGGTGCTGCTAGTCCTGCTGGTGCTGCTGGTGCTGCTTTTGCTGCTGCTTTTGCTGCTGCTGGTGGTGGTGGTGTTGTGGATCAGCCCCTAGAACCTCAAAGCCCTTCTGATGAGGGCCCAGAAGGCCCTGCCAGAGGGAGGAAGAGGCAATAGTATGATAGGGAGAGGAGACCGTACTCCATTGAAAAGGAACATGGGGATGAGGTGTTCGAATGGCTGAGGGAGAACGAGTACCTCTAGTGGAAGGGACATAGGCTCTATTGAGACACGAAGAGGAAGCAGGCGGCTTGGAGAGAGAAGGCGGAGAGCCTGGGCTACACTTTGGAGGTCCTCCTCAGGTGGTGGAAGCACATACACAACTGGTATGGGAAGCTGCACCTCAAGAAGTCTGGCCAGGCCGCGGTCATGCTCACCGATAGGGAGACCTATGTGATGGCCAAGTGCAGCTTCTTGGAAGGGGAGGTCCACCACTGAGGAGTAGTCACTCTGTCAACCCTCTCTCTCAGGCAGCCCACAGACAGCCAGTCCTCTTCTGGCCAAGAGTCAGTTCCTGTGTCCAGGCAGGTATCTGTGGAGTGCCCCACGTTAGAGACCCCCCCCGACAGCTGCACTCCCCGTGGCAGAGTGTGTGGAGGACCCTCTGACGCAGTTGGAGCAAGGAGAGGCCACTGCCACCAGAGACCAACCCACACCCACACCCAGCTCCACTTCCAAAGAAAGCAGGCAGAGAGGCAGAGCGGAGGGACAGAGCCACACTGTCCTGCTGGAGATGAGGGACACCATCGAAAGCAGTGTAGATCTCCTCTCTTAGCTGGTACACACCGACAAACCATCCTCTAACAGAAAGCCCTTTCTCACATACGTCAACCAGACCCTCATGGACATGTCCGAATCCCAGTACCAGGTGATAAAGGAAAGGATCACCAGTCTTCTGCAGCACCCTCCAGGCCCAGCTCAACCTGTTCCAACCCTGTCCAGATCTGCTCCTCCACCCCAGGTGATGTCACAGCCCTTCCAAGGCTTTCCACAGGCCCTCACCTACCAAGGCTACAGCTACCAGGAGTTCCAGCAGCATAGGCAGCCCTTCCCAGTCCAGGCACAGGTTCATCGCACACCACCAGTGCCACCAATGCCACTGATGCCACCGATGCAAAAGATGCCACTGATGCCACAGATGCCACCAATGCCACAGATGCCACCCACGCCTCACCTCGCTCACCTGCAGACCAGACAGCCCCACTACACTCCTCCTTCCTCCACCTCACTGCCAAGCCCGGCCTCAGAACATCTGTCATTTGTCTTAGGACTGACACCCTATGTCATGGAGGAAGGGGCTCTCGATATCACAGGACTGAGCCAGCTCTCTGAGAGGTTCCTCCACACACCATCCCCTGTTGTCCTCTCAGGGCCAGGCACCCCAATGTTGCCTCTGAACAGCACTCCAGCCACTGCCACCTCCACAGCACCTGGACCCTTCACCCCTGAGACTATGGTCACGCCTCAGAGTGACTGAGAAGAGTGGCAGAGACTGGGTTGTGACCTGTTGACTTTATCTTTGCTTGGGACACTTTACTTGGGTCATTTTGCTTTTACAGGTTGTTATTAATAAAGTTTATCTTTGCTTCACACACTTGGTTCAGTTCTTTTAGTAAATAAAGTCTTGGTGGAAACTTTTAGAAATGGTTTAAGCCTTTGCATGCTTGTGGGATGTGTAAGGATAGCAGTGGGATGGGCAGGAATACCTGTGGGATTGGAAATAGCTGTGGGATAGATAAACCTCTAGTGCAAGCATAGTGGGACTGTATGGTCCACCGTCCCAGCTGCCACACTTTTGGCCCTTTATTATCAATAACAATTCAATCATTCATCAACACATTTAAACATAAAGACATCTCTTTATTAAATGCTCTGTTCATTGTAGGGCCACTCAACATACATGGCCCAATCTCATCAGTGTGATGAGACAGGCTGAAGGAAGCATCCATTAACCATCTACCATCCTGTCTTGCCACTCCACTGCTCCAGCTGGGGAGTTGCACCAGTGTTTCAGTAGGTTGCGCTGCTTCTTCCCTTCACGTGAAGCTGTGTTGGGGCCTTGAATATCCAAGGTATCTATCAGGTTTCACCCTTGCCTCCATTTACCAGGCTCCACGTCCCCATTGCCTTATTGGTGGTCCACAAGCCTGTTCTGCAAGACTGGGTAGCGGGTGCGCATGAGATTGTGCAGGATGCAGCAAGCTTCCATGATGTTCCTCATGGTCTCTGGGCGATGCTGCATGGTGGTGAGAAGTACCTGGAACCTGTTGGCCAGGATGCCAAAGGCGTGTAGTTGAAGATCCTCTCTTCACGGGTGAGGAGTCTGGAGGTGTAGGGCTTCATGAGGTAGGTTGTGAGGGAGAAGGCGTCATCTCCCATGATGAAGTAGGGCACATCTTGTGTGTCGTTGGGCAGGGGGTCTGGATCTGGTATTTGCCTTGGTCAACCTGGGTCTCAGCTGCTCCACAACTTTGTCAAACATGGCTGGCAGCATCCTCATGAAGTTCGGGAATGCACGAGGGTCTTCGTTCCTCAGCTCCACCATCAGCTTGTTATACAGTCCGTACTCCACTCTTCTCACGATCCATCTTTGGACCCACACACTTCTTGGACGCCTCCTTTTCCTTGCATAGAACAGGTGAAAGAGCCTGTAGAGGCTTTGCACTGTTGTAGAACGATGGCAGCTACCAAAAGGAGTGTGCGACAATCCATGGTGGAGATAACTGGATGCTGTGGAAGAGCAAGAGCAAGAGCAAAGCTGAAGAGGTCTGCACAACAGGGCTGCTGGAGTGAAAGTGAGATCCAGGTGATTTCTCCCCCTTTTATAGGAAATATCATTTTTCTGTTAGGTGTCCTTCTGCATCCTTTAGACATCCTGCAGACATCCTAAACATAAGAGATACGTCCCCAATACGAAAGTTTTTTCCATTTTAACGCTTTCTATCCAAGCTGCATCCACTTTCATCCTTTCTACGTCCATGCTACTAATGCTGAGTGTCCGTTCTGCGTCCGTTTCGCTTCCTCCTTTTGTCCGTTTTCCGCTGGAGCGGATGTGAGTTGCACGGATGCGCTGCGGATGCCTAGCAGATATAGCGGACGCGTAACGGATGACAACGGACGTATAACAGATATTCCCCATATGCGTAGTGGATGTAGACCAGACGCGTTGGATACTTTATCCACTCAAAAAGTTTTGTGCAGCTCAAAACTTTTTGAGCAGATGAAATCTCAGTAGATGGATACTGGATGGATAGAGAGTGTGAAAAATGGACGCAGTGTGTACAGAACGGATGCATCGCGTTAACCAATGGATGGCAAGTGTTTCTCTCCATTTTACATCCTCTTTCCATCCGTTGGTGCTGTGTGACATGGGCTTTACACCCCAAAATACAATTCACCATTGAAACCAAAGCTAACAATCAACTCACCTTCCTAGATTTCTTCGTAAAAAAAAATTCCAATGGCTCCCTAAGACACACCATCTATCAGAAGAAAAAACATACAAACTGCTATCTACACGCAATCTCACCCCACCACCCAGCACAGATCAATTCCATTGACGAGACATTCATCTACAGAACAAAATGCTGAGCTGACGAACAACACCTAAAAACCAAACTGCATACTCTCACTAATGTACTAATAGCCAATGGATTCGAAACAAAGAAAATTACCCACCTAATCCAAAAACAAACCCTAACCAAAATCCAAGATAGAGAACAAGAGAATGGCAAAGCCCTCCTCCCATATATAAAAGGCACTACAGACAAAATCAGCAAGATCCTCCAAAAACACATTAAGACAGCATTCTGCACAAACAGAAAAATATCCACCATCCTAAGAAACCCAAAAGACAGAATCAGGTTAGAAAACCAAGGAGTATAAGAAATCCCTTGCAACGCCTGCAACGCCACATACATCGTGCAAACCAACAGAAGAATTAATGCACGTATTGAAGAACACAAGAACTCAATAAAAAAAGAAGAACCAATCTCTTCCCTAGTACAACACTTCAAAACCAAAGGACATGAGATTGACTTTAAAAATACTAGAGCTATTGCCAAAATCGAACACTTCAACAACAGAATAATCAGAGAAGCCATAGAGAAAGAAAAACACCCAAACAGCATGAATAAAAGAGATGATAACTCCTGCCTACCAGCCATTTGGAAACCCGCCCTCATTAACAAATGAATACCTAACATGAAGAATGACACCAGACCCACGAGGGCTACACAAGATGCTACCACCATAGGCAAGCCCCCACCTGAAAAGAACACACCTCCAGCCAATTGGAACACAGCCAATCCCCCAACCAATCAGATCACAGCCAGCCCCCAACCAATGAGAACACACCCCCAGCCAATCAGAACACAGCCAAGCCCCCATCCAGTCAAGTCACACACCCACTGGAAGTTAAAAAGAAAAAACAGCTGCAAGCTCACATTACTCTGAGAAGCACAAGACCGAAGACACAGACCTGAAGATGATGAATGAGAATTCATCGAAACGTCGCCAAAATACTTCCAATTTTATGCAGGAGAAAACCTGAATAACCAAAGATCCATATATATACACATATATATTTGTTTTTTTAAATTTTCGCAGGTACTTACATGTGTGCTGTTCAGCTTCCTTCGGGTATTATCCCACGTCATTGTAGTTCTGTTAAAGTTGTAGC
>BLBF01000051.1:14963970-14982639 GCA_015471245.1 Laticauda colubrina
ACATATATATATATATATATGTGTGTGTGTGTGTGTGTGTGTGTGTGTGTGTGTGTGTTTAAGTTTTCACGGGTACTTACATGTATGCTGTTCAGCTTCCTTCGGGTATTATCCCACGTCATTGTAGTTTTGCTTTTAAAGTTGCAGCAACGTTTCGGCAGAATCTCATCTGCAATCATCAGGCTTCTACATTGAGTTTGTATGTGGGTCAGGAGGGTTGTAATAGCGGATGCATAGCGAATGACGCGGCTGCATCACGTACGCCTAGAGGATGCATAGCAGATGCATAGCGGATGCATCGCAGATGCAAACCGTTCACTGCACATGCAGGGATTATGAATTGCATCAGCTCCGCAGATATAAAAGGATGCAGCTCGCAAGCAGTCAGCATTCAGAGGAAAGACGTGCTGCCACAGACATCTTCGAATAACACCATGGTTCGTCAGTCAGGGAATAAGAGAAAGCCTGTGCCTACTCCTGCCAGGCTGGCAAGAAGGACAGAAGCACTATCCCAGCCCCTGGCACTGACACTGAAGCTGCTGGTGCTTCTGCTGCTTGTGCTGCTGCTGCTGGTGGTGCTTCTCCTGCTACTGGTGCTGCTGCTGCTCCTGGTGCTTCTCGTGGTGCTGGTGGTGCTGGTGCTGCTGCTATTGCTACTGCTGCTGCTGCTGTGATTGACCAGCCCCAAGGCCCTCAAAGCCCTGATGCTCAAGCCCCTGAAGGCCCTGTTGCTCAAGCCCCTGCCAGAGGGAGGAAGAGGCAAGGGAAGGAGAAGGGAGAGAGGAAACAGTACACCCTTCCTGAGGACCATGAGGAGGAGGTGCTGGAATGGCTGAGGGAGAATGAGTACCTGTGGAGAAAGGGCCAAAGACTCTATCGTGACACCAAGAGGAAGCAGGCAGCTTGGAGAGTCAAGGCAGAGAGCCTGGGATACACTTCAGAACTACTTCTGGGATGGTGGAAGCACATGAACACCTGGTATGGCAAGCTACACCTCAAGAAATCTCGGCAGGCCGCTGTCAAACTCACTGACTGGGAGATGAACATCATGGCCAAGTACAGCTTCCTAGAGGGTGAGATCCGCCACCAAGGAGCAGCCCCTCTGACAACCCTCTCCCTCAGACAGCCCACAGAAAGCCAGTCCTCTTCCAGTCAGGAGACAGCTATCGTGTCCAGGCAGGTGTCTTTGGAGGGCCCCTTGGCAGAGACCTCCCTGACAGCTGCACTCCCCATGCCAGAGGACATGGAGGATCCCCTGTCACAAGTGGAGGAAGAAGCGGCAGCCACCAGAGATCAACCCACACCCATCCCAAGCTCCACCTCCACAGAAAGCAGGCAGAGAGGCAGAGACAGACTGGAGGGCCAGAGCCACACTGTCCTGTTGGAGATCAGGGACACAATCAAAACAAGTACAGATCTTCTCTCTCAGCTGGTTCACAGTGACATACCATCCTCGAACCGCAAGCCCTTCATCACCTACGTGAGCCAGACCCTCATGGACCTTCCCGAGGCCCAGTAACAGGTGATAAAGCAGAAGATAGCAGCACTTCTGCACAACCCTCCAGGCCCAGCTGAGCCTGCTCCGACCCAGTCCAGATCTTCTCCTCCACCCCAGGTGATGTCACAGCCCTTCCACGGCTTTGAACAGCCCCTCACCAAGGCTATGAGTACCAGGACTTCCCACAGTCCAGGCCCAGGTTCATCGAATGCCACAGACGCCTCACCTCGCCCAGCTGCAGACCAGAGGGCCCCACTACACTCCTCCTTCCTCCACCCCACAGCCAAGCCCCTCAATGGACAATCTGTCATCAGTCTTGGGCCTGACATCCCAGGTCCTTGATGAAGGGCCTCTCAACCTCACGGGACTGAGTCAGCTCTCTGAGAGCTTCCTGAACACACCATCCCCTGTTGTACTCTCGGGTCCAAGCACCCCAATGGCGCCTCAGACCAGCACTCCAGCCACAGCCACCTCCACAGTCCCTGGCCGCTTGACAGCTGAGACCATGGACATGCCTCAGAGTGACTGAGAATAGTGCCAGAGACTGAGTTGTTACCTGTTTACTTTATCTTTGCTTAAGACACTTTACTTGGTTCATTTTGCTTTTTTAATAAAGTCATACAGTTTACTTAAGACAGTTATTAATAAAGGTTATCTTTGCTTCACACACGGAAGTAGTTAAGAAAATGGGCCTAAAACTAAAACCTTTGAAGATGCCCATTTCCTTTTGCCAAATAGATGGATCAGTGGCTGGAGGTTGCCCTGCACGGTTTGTCCCGGAACCTATAGAAATGATCATGGGAGAGCATGATGAGGCCCTGCATTATATTGTGGTCCCTGGGATGGAGCAACCATTAATACTTGGATTGCCCTGGCTCCAGAAATGGAACCCCCAGGTAAACTGGAGAAAGGGGTGGTTGCGCATACGCACCAAGCAGCAACTGGGAAAAGAGGGCAGATCCCAGCCGAGGCCTGAGGTCCTAATTGAAATAGCTTCCACAGGTACTGAGCCCGTGAAAGGGGAGGAGAAAATTCCCAAAGAGTATTGGGATTTAAAAGAAGTGTTCAGTGAGAAAGCCTCGGATGAGCTTCCACCTCACTGGAATGGGCTCCACCATGCACCAGAAAACAACTTCAAAGCTTTTTGGGATTTGCAAATTTTTACCGGCAATTCATCCCGACGTTTGCTAAGATAGCAATGCCCATCACAAATCTCTTGGAAACAAAAGGGAAGGTGAAGCTAAGGCCAGAGAAGCCGCTGGAGTGGTCCATGGAGTGCCAAGCCGCTTTTGAAAAGCTAAAACAACTGTTTGCTGCAGAACCAGTGCTGAAGCACCCAGATATGGACACTCCTTTCGTGATTCAAGCCGATGCAAGTGATGTGGCTATTCGAGCGGTTTTACTTCAAATCAATGAGAAAGGGACCTTACAGCCTTGTGCGTATACCTCCCGTAAGCTGTCTGAAACAGAGAGAAGATGGGCCGTCTGGGAGAAAGAAGCTTTTGCAGTTCGTTGGGCCTTGCTGACCTGGAGACATTTCCTGGAAGGAACAAAACACCCATTTGAGGTATGGACTGATCATATGAATTTGGAAGCCTTACAAATGCCCCGGAAGCTGCACCCTAAACAAGTTCGCTGGGCCCAGTACTTTAAGCGGTTCAATTTCTCATTGAAGTACATTCCAGGTGGGAAGAACTTCATGGCGGATGCTCTCTCCAGACTACCCCAATATAACAGTATGCACCAGGAGGTGATAAGCCCAATTGTCTCAACCAAACATCTAGCCGCCCCAGTGACTACCAGAGCCCAAAAGAAGAAACAAGAAGTGGATTTATCGAATGACCCAACCGAACAATTAAAAGAAGCTTTAAAACTGGATGAATAGTTCCTGGCTCATTCAAGCGACTATACAGTTAGAGATGGTTCGGCTTGGGTGGGGACCAAGTTGTATGTGCCACAGGTGCTGAGGACCCAAATACTACAACAGGCACATGATTCTAAAGCAGCTGGCCACTTTGGATTAGTGAAGACCTTACATCTGGTTCAGCGGCAATTCTGGTGGCCTACTTTAAAGAAGGACATTGAAGCAAATGTAGCTAGCTGTCCAGTTTGTGCTTCAGCAAAGAGACCTCCTGGTAAGCCAATAGGATTGTTACAAAATGTAGCTAGACCACCGGCCCCCTGGAACGAAATCTCTATGGACTTTATAGTAGAATTACCTGAAAGTGGTGGAAACACGGTCATCTGGGTAGTAACCGATTTGTTTTCCAAACAAGTACATTGCATCTCTTGTTCCAAGATTCCATCTACTAAGACGCTGTTAAACTGTTTATTTCACATATCTATAGGTTACATGGCGTTCCGGAACGTATAATCTCTGATAGAGGGGTCCAGTTTACCTCAAATTTTTGGAAAGAGTTCCTGAAGTTGATAGGCTCCTCCCAAGGTCTAAGCTCCACCCACCACCCTCAAACCAATGGGGACTGTGAGAGGACTAACACAGTGTTAGAACAGTATCTTAGATGTTACATAAATTATCAACAAGATAACTGGTCCGACTTACTACCATTTGCCGAAGTGGCATATAACAACTCCGTACACAGTACTACTGGATTTACTCCATTTAAAGTGGGTTCGGGACAAGATTTTGTACCCATACCTGAACTTCCTCGTGAAAAACCTAACATCCATTCATTGGATGAATGGATAACTCAACTCCAACTTAACTGGCCAGTAACACGCAAAGCCTTAGATGAGGCATATCAAACTCATAAGAAGTTCGCGGACAAGAAAAGATCTCCACAGAAAGAATATAAAGTGGGTGACAAAGTTTTCCTGTCCACCAGATACCTGCAGACCACTCAAAAGTCAAAAAAGCTTGGTCCTAAATATGTTGGTCCTTTCACGATTGAACGGATTATAAATCCTGTAACAATCCAGCTGAACTTACCCAAAATTCTTCGATGAATTCATCCGGTGTTCCATGTTAGTTTGCTAAAACCTGAACGTACTTCTGACTTAAGACCCATCCAGGCTGATCCTCCCATACCAATACTGATTGAAGGTGAACACATTTTGAAGTTAAAGAAATTCTGGACTCTCGCAAATGGAGGGGTCGACTCCAGTATCTTGTAGCCTGGAAACATTTCCCTTCTTCACAAGCCGAATGGGTTAACGAAACTGACGTTAAAGCCCCGAAGTTGGTCAAGGCATTTCGTTCCAAGTATCCTGATAATCCTTAGGATTGTGGGGTTTTGTAATTATTTAATGATTAATAATTGTCTTTATATTTTCTCCTCTCTCCCTTTTTGGATTGATAGTTTTCCCTTTTTCTAGGAGGGCTGAATGTCAGCCTTCAAGATCTTCTACTATTGCTTTGCATCTTTCGGCTGTCATAAGAAATGGGGGGGAGGGGAGGTAGGGACAAGTCTGGGAAATGAGCTGGAGGTGTTACATTCTTCTGTTGTGTAAAAGTGGGGGGGGGCATACAATAGAGTTAGGTTTCTATTTCTTGCTTAGCTTTCTTTTCTCTGCGCAATTGCAACCCGTTATCAAAGTATGCCAACGTCAATGGACAGAGGCCTCATCATCACCTGAAGATGCCCACATGATCATACTCACAACTTCTAATTGGAAGTTTCATCTGAACTATTGGGGGTGGGAATACTTCCATCACTTTGTATATGTGAATTGCACGCCTAATTTCTCAGATTCAGAATTCTCGCTCTGTCCGTCGAGCATGCGTCCACTGCAATTTCATCCACGCAAAAAGTTTTGAGCTGCACAAAACTTTGTGAGCGGATGAACTTTCTGCCGCGTATGATGTACATCTGCGACATATACAGGCAACAAAGGTTCTATGTCCGTTATCAATCGTTAAACGTCTGCTGTATCCTCTCTGCATCCTCTGGCCATCCCCTCAATTCACATCTGCTGCAGCTGAAAACAGAAAGAGGGAGGAAACAAAAGGTGCATGGAACGTCTACACAGCGTTATTAGCATGGAAGTAGAAAGGATGTAAGCGTATGTATCTCGTATATAAAGGATTAAAATGGACAAAACGTTTGTATCTGGGATGTATCTCAGATATTTAGGATGTCTGCAGTATGTCTAGAACATGTAGAAGGACACATAACGGACTACCAATATTGCCTATAAAAAGGATGTTGTAACTATGTATCATTTATGTGCTTTCAACTGTATATCAATGCAACTATGGATCATTCAAACATTTCAACATTGTATCATTTCACGTGTAATCATTAAGCTTCTGTCTTCTCAGTGACCTTTTACAGGGCACGTACAGGGACAAGGAGTCAAATATTTGCAAGAAATGGTTTATTCACTTGGGATTACATTGTCTGGCAGGCAGCTTGGTAAAGAAGTAATATCCTGATCAAATATAATTCCTGCCATCCTGTCTGTCCTGATATCCTGCTGTTTTCTGAGTCATTGTTAAATTTGTATATTCCGTCTGACCTAGGCTTAACCTAGGTTCTGAGTAAACAATCACCCTCCTTTGAAAAAGCATAATAAAAGAGCTTGTACCCAGCCATTCTGGGCGCACTCATCTCGAGGAACTTCGTCTCCTGTCGTTTTTTCTCTCCTTCGCTCCCTGTCATGAGGCGCCCATCTGATGCGGGATAGCAGATACCGCATTCTGGTGACCCCGACGTGATTCCCTAAGGGGGATACGCCGCAACGCGCTCATATCTTACTCGCTCGAGGGGAGCTGTGCACATCATCGGATCTGAAACACGGTCTCGACTTTCGTAAGTATGGGCGGAAACTTTTCTCAACAGCAGACGGAGCATCTGAAGGAATTGAGGGAGTTAGTTGCCTCTTCTTCTAAATATTCTGCTAATTTAAAGGGCTCGCCTGTAAAAATTAAACCTATTGCTACACTATTGGCTTATGTGTGGCAACATTGTCCCACTTATCCAGAGAAAGGGTCCTTAAAAATCTCTATTTGGGAAAAAATTGGTGACTATCTCCATAATCCTCCTCGTGCACCTATTGGCATTTTGGTCACTTGGAGGAAAATTATGGAGGCTTTAAAAGTCCATTATAAAATAGAATTTGAATCTCCTCCACCAAATTGTGATAACTTTCCTGTCCTTCAACCTTCCGTTCCCAATGATCAAAAATCTTTAGGAGAGCCTCCCTCCATCCAATCCACTTCTTTAAAAGGAGAGCTCTCGTGTCCTCCACCACCACCCCCAAAAGGGGGGAGTGTTGTAAAAGCCATTCAGAAAGCCTTTTCTGAGGGAGAGATAGATGAGGACACCCTTGCAGCTGCCTCCCTTTATCCTATCATACAAATTGGCAATCCTCCAGCTCCTCTGTACAGCCCATTGTCATACAAAATAATTAAGGATTTAAAAGCAGCTTGCAAGGAAAATGGTATTCAATCTCGCTATGTACAGGGTCTTTTAGGATCCATAGGCCAACCAGGAGCTGATTTAATAAATGCTGATTGGCGCACATTATTTGCCATGATCCTCACTCCTGCACAATTTTTGATCTGGGAGTCAGAATTCCATAAGCGTACTGCAGCCGCAGCCGCTAGAGGCTTACCGGCAAATGTCACTCTAGATATGCTTAATGGCACTGGCACTATGCTTACCATTGCCCAGCAAACTGCCACAGATGCAGCTGCTTTTCCTATACTACAGGATTGTGCTTTGGCTGCTGCTAGAAAAGTTGACAATGCAGGATGTGTGCCCAAATCTTTTTCTAAAGTTATTCAAGGACCTTCTGAGCCTTTTTCCTCCTTTATAAACCGTCTCACAGAAGCCTTAGAGAGACAAATTGATAATGAGGAGGCTTGTAATGAATTACAATTGAAACTTGCCTATGAAAACGCAAACGCTGATTGTCAGAAAGTTTTGCAACCAATAATCAATAAGAAAAATGTCACCCTGGCAGATTATCTTACAGCCTGCCGAATCATAGGAACCACATCCCATTCCATGTCTACTCTGGCTACAGCCATTACTGAAGGCATGCAGCAGAACATGAGCTCTCTCCTTCCCATTTCCCAACAAAACACTCGCAAAATGGGCAATTGTTTTAATTGTGGCAAGCCCGGTCACTTTAAAAGCCAATGCAGAGCCCCGGGCGGGGGAGCTAATATGTCAAGAAACCAGGTAGCTCGCCCAAAGACACCATGCCCTCGATGCCAAAAAGGCTATCACTGGGCTAATCAGTGCAGAGCCCAAAAGAATGAACAACAGAATAACCCTGCAATCATCCAAAAATCTTTTTTAAATCAGGGAAACTAGAAACGGGGCAGGCAGCCAGCCCCACAACAAAGGCTGCAGAAGATTGCCACTTTTCCTCTTTCGCTTACGATCTTGTTGCTAATGAAACTGTTACTTATCTTCCTGGTGTTACTGACTTTCTCTTTGTACGTCTTGTTCAGCCTTTTCATATGCCCCCCAATATTCCAGTGCTAGTCTTTCCTGTAAAGGATTTAGCTGAACAAGGTATTCTTGCCTCTCCTTTTCTGCATGATCCTACTGTATTGTCTGATGTCTGCCTGTCTGTACTAGCTAATACAGAAGTTACTATAAATGAGGGGGATGTTGTGGCAAAAATGATTGTGCTCTTAGACCAACAACAAGAGCAACTCTATGCAATTGAAAGACCAATTAGTCAACCAAAACCTACAGTAACATTCTTATTGAATGGACGATCCTTTCTTGGTCTTTTAGATACTGGAGCGGATATTTCCGTCATCCGAACCGCTGAGTGGCCAAACACCTGGCCTGCAGATGTGGCACCAGCGGTGAGAGGAGTGGGGGGACTCCAGGAGACTCGCATTAGCAGAAACTGGGTAAAAGCCCATTCCCCTGAGTCTCAATGTGTTGCTTATATTAAACCAGCTGTAATTCCTCTGTATACTAACTTGTGGGGGAGAGACCTTATGTCACAATTTAATGCACAACTTACCCTTTACTAACCATGCTTCGCTTGCATCTGACTCACAATAACCCTGTGTGGATTGATCAGTGGCCTCTCCCTTCTATAAAACTTGAAGCCTTACATTCTCTTGTTCAAGAACAATTAGATAAAGGTCATCTAGAACCTTCATTGAGTCCATATAATACCCCAGTTTTTGTTATCAAAAAGAAAAATGGCGCTTGGCGCCTCCTTCAAGATTTAAGGGCTGTGAATTTGATCCTCCTTCCAATGGGACCCCTGCAATGTGGTCTTCCAAATCCTAACATAATTCCTCAAGAGCATGACCTTATCATCATTGATTTAAAAGACTGTTTTTTCTCCATTCCATTACACCAGTCAGATAGAAAATTATTTGCTTTTACAGTACCAACTTTAAATAATCAGAGACCTACCAAACGATATCAATGGAAAGTCTTACCACAAGGCATGTTAAACAGTCCAACTATGTGCCAATTTTTTGTGGATTTAGCCTTGCAACCATACAGGGACAGATATCCTCATTTTTTAATCTATCATTACATGGATGATATATTGGTATCTGCACCTGGCCCAAAGGGCACAGTATTAAAAACTCTGCCATGCCTGACCTCCATTCTAAGTAAAGCAGGTCTCACAATAGCCCCAGAAAAAATACAATCCAAACCACCTTTTTCCTATTTAGGTCACAAGTTACTTGCTTCAGCTGCTGTTCCTTCCCTTCCCCTCCCAACACTTCCCCCAAAACCTACACTTGTGATCTTACAACAGTTCCTAGGAACCTTAAATTGGGCACGTCCTTATTTGGGTTTGACCACAGCTACACTAGCTCCTCTCTTTAATGCCCTCACACAAGGTAAAGCCCCTTCTGATATTATCATTCTAAACAAAGAGCAGTTGCAGGCATTAAAAGACATTTCTCATTTACTGGCTACTCGATGGGTGGATCGAGCTATAGAGAATTGCCCTTTATCAATTGCTTTACTAAATACTGTTCAGAGACCTACAGCTGTTATAATGCAATCTCATCAAACACAGGTTCTGATTTTAGAATGGCTTCATTTGTCTCACACCCCACGGACCACAATCACCAGTAAAGCCTCTGCATATTCCCAGTTGATCTTTAAAGGTCGACAAAGATGTAAACAACTCATGGGATGTGAGCCTGTTTCAATATTCACTCCTTGCTCACTGACCACATGGGAAATGCTATGGTGTAATTCAGAAGAACTACAATACGCTTTAGAAGAATGGCCAGGGCAAACTTCTTGCCATTTACCAGCAGACCCACGTTTCACTTTTCTTAAAACTCTCCCTTTTGAATGGCAATCCCCTCTCTCAATGTCTCCATTAGTAAATGCACCTACGCTTTATGCAGATGGGGGGAAAGTGTATGGTGCTTGTGCATGGAACCAGGAGGGAGAGTGGAAAACTAAAATTACCCCCCCGCAACTTTCTGCTCAACAGGCAGAACTTGCTGCATCTCTTATTGCATTTCAACAGTTTCAAAAAGCTCCTTTTAATTTAATAGTTGATTCCTTGTACGTTTCTCAGATTTTGAAAAATATATATCAAGCCTATTTATCTCCTAACATATCTGTTCCTTTGTTAAAATTGATGATTCCTATACAACAATGTATCAACAGTCGTAGGCATCCATTCTTTGTAGCACATATCAGGAGCCACCAACCTCTTCCTGGTATTTTGCAGGAGGGAAACAAGGTGGCAGATGCAGCTGCATCAGGTAAATTAATTTGTAATCTGACAGCAGCACAAAGCCATGACTATTTTCACCAAAATAAAAAAGCATTACAAAAACAATTTTCTCTAACTCAGGCAGAAGCTGCTGCCATTATTCAACAATGCCCCACATGTAGCAAGCAAGGACATTCCATTCCCATAGGAGTAAATCCTAGAGGATTGAAAGCTTGTGAAATTTGGCAAATGGATGTAACTCAGTATCCACCTTTTGCACCTTGGAAATATTTGCACGTTTCCATCGATACATATTCAGGATTTATTCTGGCTACTCCTCAAAGGGGAGAAGCTGTAAAACATGTCATCAATCATTCAATTCATACCTTTGCCTCGCTGGGACGTCCAAAAGAAATCAAAACAGACAATGGACCTGCCTATACGAGTCCTGCTTTCCAGGACTTCTGTAATAGATGGGATGTAACTCACAAGTTTGGGATTCCCTATAACAGCCAGGGGCAGGCTATTGTGGAACGAGCTCACTTATCTCTGAAACGTGCTCTTGATCGCTATTCGTTGCGGGAAAAACCTCCCAACCTCCCAGCATTGCAAAATTCTCTTAACATTTGTCTTTACACTTTAAATTTTCTTAATCTGACTGGCATTCCTCCTACTTCTGCTGCCTCACGTCATTTTTCCTCCCCTTCACCCCCTCCTAACAGACCTCTGGTACATTATCGCAGATTGCCAGATCCCACCTGGCAGGGTCCTGCTGAGCTTCTCACCTGGGGACGAGGCTACGCTGCGATTTTACTACCAGACAAAACCACTTGCTGGGTCCCTGGTCGGGCGGTAAGACCCTATCATGGGAATTCCTCCGCTACATCTGCATCTTAAACTCTTCCTGATATTCTTACCTATATCCTCTTTGCAATTTCTACCTTATTCATATCCTACTTATACCTTTGTTCAACATGGTCATTGGACCACATTAGAATTTCACTTTACTAATTATGATAATGACTGTCCTATTGTCTGTTGGCATAATAATCTTCCCTTAAATCTATCTCCTTACATTTACACATACTTCAACAAAACCTATGCTTCCTGTCAAAAGATTATGAATATTAAAGCCACTTCATTAACAGAAGGCTATTATACTTGTTCTATGAGGGTATGTCATGAAAATGCTACCCATAACTTTCACTCTGTCACTTCTGTTTTGTTTACAGAACACTCTATTACTCACTCTTTTGTTCCTTCCTTACTCTTCCTATGGAAAAGAACCTTAAAATCTTTTCCTCTATTCAAGTTAGATATAAGGGGACCTAAATGTCCTTCTCTTGTATTATGGGTTCCTCCAACCCAATTAACATCCTTGATGAATGACCAAATTAATCTTCATTGTCATTATTGTAATTATTATCCTTTTTCTACTAATTGCATTCCCTTTTCATCTCTTAAATGTTCTACAACTAACTTATCCATAGTCCTCTCTCCTACTTGTAATGCTTTTATATACCCAAACTCTGATCCTGTCAACAAACAACGCTTCAAAAGAACTGTCCATGACGATCCACAGAAGCCTCACAGAAAATATAATATTACTTGGACTATAAAAGATTTTCAGGGCATTCCTTTAAGCTCTACAACCAATTCTTCTCGCATAGAAGACTTCTACCCACCACTTCAATTTGATTTGGCAGAAATGCTTGTAGGCTCCACCGCCTACAACTCACCTTCTCATCCACCTGAGCCTAGTCATAAATCCCCATTCTTGCAACCCATAACACAAGGAGTTAACCCATTGATTCCAATGATCAAAGCTTCCTATGCCTTGCTGAACTCTTCAAACTCATCAATTGCCTCCACATGTTGGCTTTGTATTTCTGCCTCTCCACCTTTTTATGAAGCCATCGCTTCCCAAGAATCCATTACCAATTCCACATCAGACGAACTTTGCCGTTGGAGGAACTCCACTATTACTGTTTCTTCCATCACTGGAGTTGGTTGTTGCTTGGGAAATATTTCATCCACTTACTCACAATATTGTCATAATGTTTCTAATGGCTATCATTGTAATGTATACCTTCCTAAGAACCACCTTGGCCGCACCCACACCATCGGAGGATACTCTGCAGTCTACACCACCTCAGGAGGAAATTTAACATCACGCCTGAAAGGAATGTATTTTATCCCTGGCAATAACTCTGTCTGGGCTTGTTCCACCGGTCTCACAGCATGTGTCTATGGGGATGAACTTATTAAATCCAAATCATTTTGCATTCAAGTATGGCTTGTACCAAAAATTAATGTGTATAACTCTGATGATTTTAAAACAAAAGGTTAAACATGTATAATTGGTATCAAAGCTTGTTTTCTATTTCACCATGGATTACAACCCTTATAACTGCATTGGCAGGACCATTAATAATCATTATATTAATATGTATTATAGGACCTTGTTGTTTTAATAGAATATTGCAATTTTTGAAAAATCAATTATCCTCCATAACTGCTAATGTTAATGTGTTATTGCAAACTCATGTCAAGCCCTTAACACCGGATGAAAAAATGTCATTGCTGAGTTACCGCTCCTTGGACAACCCTGATGCTGACGGATCGCATCCCTGCCTAGATGACTGGGACGATGAACATTTTAGAAAAAAGGTTCCTGTCTTCTTGGACAAGGAAGAAGATTCGTCATAAAAAATAAAAACAGAGGAGATGTTGTAACTATGTATCATTTATGTGCTTTCAACTGTATATCAATGCAACTATGGATCATTCAAACATTTCAACATTGTATCATTTCACATGTAATCATTAAGCTTCTGTCTTCTCAGTGACCTTTTACAGGGCACGTACAGGGACAAGGAGTCAAATATTTGCAAGAAATGGTTTATTCACTTGGGATTACATTGTCTGGCAGGCAGCTTGGTAAAGAAGTAATATCCTGATCAAATATAATTCCTGCCATCCTGTCTGTCCTGATATCCTGCTGTTTTCTGAGTCATTGTTAAATTTGTATATTCCGTCTGACCTAGGCTTAACCTAGGTTCTGAGTAAACAATCACCCTCCTTTGAAAAAGCATAATAAAAGAGCTTGTACCCAGCCATTCTGGGCGCACTCATCTCGAGGAACTTCGTCTCCTGTCGTTTTTTCTCTCCTTCGCTCCCTGTCATGAGGCGCCCATCTGATGCGGGATAGCAGATACCGCAAAAGGGGAAGAAAATCATTTGGATCTCAGTATGAGGCCAGCAGCCATGGTGTACAGACCTCTTCACCCTTGGTCTTGGTCTTCCACATCATCAATTGTTCTCCACCATGGATGATGATACAGTCCATATGGTAGCTGCGATCATTCATCACCAGAACCAAAATCTGTTCAGACTGATTCACCTTTTATACAGAAGGAGAAGGAGATGTCCAAGAGCTGTGTGGGTCCAAGGATGGATCAAGAGAAAAATGGAGTTTGGACTCTATGACCAGTTGATGGTGGAGCTGAGGAATGAAGACTCTCATGCATTCCATCCCTTCATGAGAATGCCACCAGCCATGTTTGATGAACTTGTAGAGCGTCTGAGACCCAGGTTGACCAAGCTTAGCACCAACTTCCATGCCAACCTGGACCCTGGACTGAAGGTGGCACTGACTCTGCGGCACCTGGCCTCAAAAACCATATACAGAAACATGCAGTATGCATGTGGGTGCCACAAAACAGCATCACCAAAGTCGTAAGAGAAGTGGTGCAGGCCATCATTGAAGAATACATGGAGGAGCTCCTCAAGTGCCCCACCATTGAACAAGGCTGGAGGAAACTTGCAGAAGAGTGGTATCAGAGGTGGAACTTTCCCCACACCATTGGAGCCATAGATGGGAAGCACATGGCCTGCAAAGCTCCACCCAACTCAGGGTCCACTTATTTCAACTACAAGTGCTTCTTCAGTATCATCCTCTTTGCCATGATTGATGCTGACTAGAAGTTCATCTACATTGATGCTTCAGGCAACGGGTCAGATTCAGATGGCCAGGTATACAATGTTAGTGACCTCAAGGATGGGCTGGAACACAACTTCATCATGGGTTTTCCAGATCCAGACCCCCTACCCAATGACACACAAGATGTGCCCTACTTCATCATTGCTGATGACATGTTCTCCCTCAGAACCTACCTCATGAAGCCGTACAGTTCAAGATACCTCACCTGTGAAGAGAGGATCTTCAACTACAATCTGTCCAGGGCATCCTGGCGAACAGGTTCCAGATAATTCTCACCACCATGCAGCATGACCCATAGACTGTGAGGAGCACCATGGAAGCTTGCTGCATCCTGCACAATCTCATGCGCACCCGCTACCCAGTGTTGCAGAACAGACTTGTCAACCGTCAACAAGGGAATGGGGACATGGAGCCTGGTGAATGGAGGCAAGGACATAACCTGATAGACAGTGTGGATGTACAAGGCCCCAACAGAGCTTCATGTGAAGGCAAGAAGCAGCGCAACCTACTGAGACACTGGTGCAACTCCCCAGCTGGAGCAATGGAGTGGCAAGACAGGATGATAGATGATTAATGGATGCTTCCTTGAGCCTGTCGCATAACACTGATGAGATTGTGCCATGTATGTTGAGTGGTCCTACAATGAATAGGGCATTAATAAAGAGCTTTGTTTAATTTAAAATGTGTTGATCAATGAATAAATTGTTTTTGATAAGAAAGGTCCATATGTGTGGCAGCTAGGATGGGGGACCATACCTTCCCACTATACTTGCACTGGAGGTTTATCTAACCCACAACTATCCTTATCTATTCCACAATCATGCAAAGGCTTAACCAGTTGTTAAAAGTTTTCACCAACAATTTACTAAGGTAAAAAAAATTAACCAAGTATCTTAAGCAAAGATAACCTTTATTAAGTGTCTTAGGTAAACTTTATTAAATAAGCAAAATGAACCAAGTAAACTGAATTAAGTGTGTTAAGCAAAGATAATCTTTATTAACTGTCTTAGGTAAACTTTACAAATTTATTAAAAAAGCAAAATGAACCAAGTTAAGTATCTTAATCAAAGATAAAGTGAACAAGTAAACAACTCAGTCTCTGAGACTATTCTCAGTCACTCTGAGTCATGTCCATGGTCTCAGCTGTTAAGCGGACAGGGACTGTGGCTTGAGTGCTGGTCTGAGGCACCTTTGTGGTGCTTGGCCCCGAGAGTACAACAGGGGATGGTGTGTTCAGGAAGCTGTCCGAGAGCTGACTCAGTCCCGTGAGGTTGAGAGGCCCTTCATCAAGGACCTGAGATGTGAGGCCCAAGACTGATGACAGATTGTCCGTTGACGGGCTTGGCTGTTGGGTGGAGGAAGGAGGAGTGTAGTGGGGCTGTCTGGTCTGCAGCTGGGTGAGGACTGGTGTCTGTGGCGTGCGACAAACCTGGGCCTGGACTGGGAAGATCTGTTTTTGCTGTGGGAAGTCCTGGTAATCATAGCTGTAGAAGGGCTGTGACATCACTGGGGTGGAGGAGCAGACCTGGACTGGGTAGGAGCAGCTTCAGCTGGGCCTTGAGGGTTGTGCAGAAGTGCTATTATATTCTCCTTCATCACCTTGTACTGGGCCTTGTGCAGGTCCCTGAGGGTGTGGCTCATGTAGGTGATGAAGGTGTGGCGGACCAAGGATCCACTGTCCAGGTGGACCAGCTGAGAGCGAAGTTCTGTGCTGGTCTTCATTGTGTCCCTGATCTCCAACAGGACACTGTGGTTCTGGCCCTCCAGTCTGCCTCTTGGCCTGCATCCTGTGGAGCTGGGGGTGGGGGTGGGGGTGGGTTGGCCTCTGGTGGCTGCTGCTTCTTCCTCCATTTGTGACAGGGGATCTTCCAAGTTTGCCAGCATGGGGAGTGCAGCTGTCGTGGTGGTCTCTGCTGCGGGGCTCGCTGGCTCCTGGCTCGAAGAGGACTAGCTGTCTGTGGCTGTCTGAGGGAGAGGGTTCTCAGAGGGGCTGCTCCTTGGTGACGGATCTCACTCTCCAGGAAACTGCACTTGGCCATGACGTACATCTCCCGGTCAGTGAGCTTGACAGCAGCTTGCCCAGATTTCTTGAGGTGTAGCTTGCCATACTAGGTGTGCATGTGCTTCCACCATCCCAGGAGTACTTCTGCAGTGTACCCCAGGCTCTCTGCCTTTTCTCTCCAAGCTTCCTGCTTCTTCTTGGTGTTGCGATAGAGTCTGTGGCCCTTTCTCCAGAGGTACTTTTCTCCCTCAGCCATTCCAGTATCTCATCCTCATGCTCCTCGGAAATGGTGTACTGTTTCCTCTCTCCCTTCTCCTTCCCTTACTTCTTTCTCCCTCTGGCAGGGGCTTCAGCAGGACTTTCAGGGGCTTGAGCAGCAGGGCCTTCAGGGGCTGGAGCAGCAGGGCCATCAGCAGCAGTGCTTTGAGGGGCTTGAGGGGCTTGAGGCTGGTCCACCACAGCAGCAGCAGCAGCAGCAGCTTCAGAGTCAGTGCCAGGGGGTGGGATGCTCGTTCTGTCCTTCTTGCCAGGGCTGGAATGAGTAGGCACGGGCTTCCTCTTCTTCCCTGACTGACGAACCATAGTGTTCCTGCTAGATGTATGTGACAGCACATCTTTCCCCTGAATGCTGACTGCATGCGTGCTGCATCCTTTTATATCCACAGAGCTGACACAATTCATACTCCCTGCATGCATGATGAACGCTTTGCATACAATATACATCCGTGAGGCATCCACTTTGCTTCCTATAGGGATCCGTGATGCATCTGCTTCATCCGCTATGCATCCGCCCCTTCCGCTATGCATTCACTTTGCAATTCTCCCCTGGAACCCCTTTGTAGGTGTCATCTGCTTCCATCCTCTGTCAGCCGCTAGGCTTCCTATGAACATCTGCTTAACATCCCCGCTACGTACTACCCATATCCGGTTTTTTCCATTCTGTTTATGCAAATTTTGCCACTTTTTGGAGTGGATGACAATGGATGGAGCCACCCCTGAAATTTTGCTTGTCCTCTGTGTCCTTTATGCATAAGTTTTGCGTCCGTCGGACAGTGGGACCTAGCTTTAAGATTTATACGACTACAATATCACCTAGTGGTTACTTCATCCAGCTTGTTTATATTTCTGCCTTTCCTTTTGTATAGCTACAGAACTTTAAAAACATATGTCACTCATTTGAAATCCACAACAATATATTTCTCTTTTTTTTAAAGTTACTTATTTAATAAACCTGATATCTAATAAAACTCTTATGTTAGATTATTTCCTTAATTTTTAAAATCAGAGAGACATTTTCCAAACAGAAGTAGGCTTTTTTAATGCCTCCTAAAATTCTTAGTTTCAGAAGTGTTATATTTCAGGTCTTGAACAGAAATGCCTGTATAAAAGAGAGACACCTGATAAATATAGCACATAAAACTAACGTTCTAAACTGAATTAGATTAAAACTACCATCAGCCTAAATTATCATATTAAGCTACAGCAATGCACCTGTTTTAATTCAATACAATTAAGCAACTGGGTTTTTTTTAAAGCTTTTACTTTCCTATTTTGTAGGTGGTATAAAAGAAGTCACGATTGTATAAAACAGAGATAAGACTCTATTGGTGTCTCACAGTCCATCTATTTTGGGCAATATGTAGGCAATCATCATTGTGCTAAAGGAAATAGACACCACTATGAAATGTGAAGAGCAGGTTCAGAAAATTTTAGGAAAAAAAATCCTTGGGGATTAAAAAGGATCAAATACATTAGGAGAAAAAAATAAGATGGTCTTGCTCTGTTATGCTTTGTTTTACTTTACATGTACACGAGAATTTCTGCACCACAGACAAATTCCTTGTGTACCTAATCACACTTTGTCAAATAAAATATTCTATTCTATTACTAGTGGAAACAGAGATTTTAGCAATGCTTCCTCCCATGAAGTTTCCTTTAGTGACAGCATGATGAATGGAAAAACTTATCCTCATTTGTCTCTCACTATTTGCCCTAGTGGTCAAAAATCCTCAAATGTGCAAAGAGATAATTCAATCCCCAGCACTTCTTCTCACTTGTCTTAGAAATTCATGACACAAATTTTCTATTGAACAAGGTGAAACTGATTTCAGGGCAATAACTTTCTCAGCACATGAAAGATTTTCTGCCCTGCTAACCTGCTAATTGCGAACTCCTCAGCTTAAATGTAACTTTGATGGAGGAAATTATCATAAAGTCATCCTTCTGCTCGTCCAGATATATAATCTATAGCCAGGAACAACAAGCATGCATGTGAAGATCCTTCTATCCAATGGTGGGATTCAAAAAAAAAAATTATGAGTTTTGTGGGCATGGCTTGATGGGCATGGCAGGGTAAGAATACTGTAAAATCTCCAGTCAGAGGTTTTTATTTATTTATTTATTTTTATTTATTTATCAATTGCTTATAAGATAATAGGTATAAGTAAAAACATAGTTATATATATATATATAGTTATGAATACATGGATACATACAAGAATATATATATATATATATATATATATATAT
>BLBF01000051.1:14982739-15003122 GCA_015471245.1 Laticauda colubrina
AGAGATATCTCTGTCCTTTTCAGGATACGTTTGGTAGCTGCTGTGTTTTTATGAAATGTTAATTTGAAGCAGGTTGGTGTTACATTGTTGTCTCTGCAGCTGCATAGGAATTTTAGGTCACATAGTATTCCTGCTCTTTTAACTTCCAGCTTCTCATAGCTTCTGATCTGGCTGTTTATTTCCTCCCCGTAGAGGTCAGATATTTGTTTTTTTAAGTTTTCGCGGGTACTTACATGTGTGCTGTTCAGCTTCCTTCGGGTATTATCCCACGTCATTGTAGTTCTGTTAAAGTTGTAGCAACGTTTCAGCAGAATCTCATCTGCCATCATCAGGCTTCTGTATGGATGTGGGTCTTACAGCTCCTGGTTTTTAAATTTGAGGCTGGTTCATTCTGATTGGCTGGGAGCCTGGACCTATTTCATTGGACTTGGAGTTTGATTGATTGGTGTTCCTGGTTCTCCTGTCTGTTTGTGGCTTTGATTGGCTGGCAACAGTCTGTTCTTGTGTTGGAGGCTTTCAGTGCAGCTTGGCTGCGTGTGAAGGGACGGCTGCTCTTTATTAGCAAGCTGGGTTTCACCTGGGTGCCTGGTGGGGGGGTTAGGTTGGAGCTTTCAGAGAGAGTCTGTTTTTGCCCAGGTGTTTGTCTGGCTTGTGGCATGGAGATCTTTCTATTTGAGAGTGCAGGCTTCCAAATGATTGACAGTCTGCTGGAATCATCTCTTCTATTCATGCTGTCAGGTCTTTTTTCAATCTCTATGGCTTCTCTGATGATTCTGTGGCTGGGGTTTTCTATAGTGGCCAGGGTTTTAGTGCCATTGAAGTTGAGGTTGTGACCTGTGGTTTTCATGTGTTGGACTAGTGAGGAGGTGTGTTCCAGCTTTTTTACTGCATTTTTGTGTTCCTCTAGGCGGGTACTTATTCTTCTATTGGTCTGTCCAATGTATGTGGCCGGGCATGATGTACAGGGAATTTCGTATATGCCTTGGTTTTCCAGGTCAATTTTGTCTTTGGGGTTCCTCAGGATGGCTGCTATTTTTTTGTCTGTTTTGAAGGCAGTCTTGATGTGATGCCTGTGTAGTATCTTACTGATTTTATCTGTGGTACCTCTTATGTAGGGCAAGACAGCTGTTCCATAGATCTGTTGGTCTTCTAGGTCTCTGTTATGTCTTGGTGTGTTTTTGTGGATCAAGTTGGTGATTTTGTTTTTGTGGAAGCCATTGGCTGTCAATACTTCAGTCAGGGTGCATAGTTCAGTCTTTATATGTGTCTTATCTGCCAGGCATTTGGTTCTGGTAATTAGGGTTTTCGCTACAGAATTTATCTGTGCTGGGTGGTGGTGGGATTGGGCGTTGAGGTAGCGGTTGGTGTGTGTTTTCTTTTGGTATATGGTGTGTCCCAGTTTGCCATCTGTTCTTTTGTAGATTAGTACATCTAGGAATGGTAGTTGTTTGTTTATTTCCATTTCCATGGTGAACTTGATTTTGGGGTGTGTGTTGTTTAGGTGTGTTAGGAAATTGTTTAGGTTTTCTTTTCCATGGGGCCAAATCACAAATGTGTCATCGATGTATCTTAGCCATAGTTTGGGTTTGTGGGTGGCATTAGCCAGGGCTCTGGATTCGAATTCTTCCATGAACAGGTTTGCAATGACGGGTGACAGTGGTGATCCCATAGGGGCTCCTTCAATTTGCTTGTATCTTTGTCCTTTGTATATGAAATATGTGTTGGTTAGGCAGTGTTCTGTTAGTTCCATGAGGTCTTTGGCTGGTTGGTATTTATTTTTGATGATTTCAAGAGTTTCTTTTATTGGGACTTGAGTGAATAGTGAAACCACGTCGAAACTTACAAGCAGATCTTCTTGTTCTATATATATATATATATAGACTGCACACTGCACTTTGTTTATTTATCCAAGGCTCTTATTATGACTCTCTTCTCCAGCAGCTTCAAAGCCAAGCCTCAAGTGTTGAAACATTGATAAGAGTCCAGGAAAACACCTGTAATAATATTTATCTGTGCTCTCCCTCCATCTTATCACATTAAAATGTCCTTGAGAAGGAGTGTTTATACATTTCTCCCCAGTTCAAATAAAATATTTTCAAGCCTCTAGTTGGCAGTGTTGCACAGTCTCTTAATACTTTTTTCCCCCCTCAGCCAGAAAGAAAAGTAATGTATACAAAACTCAGAGGGAAAAAAAAGAAACAAAGGGGGCCTCTATCCTAAAGAAAATTAAAAAATCAAAAGAAGCATAAAAATATATATAAGAAAAAATTCAATCTGATTAGCTACAAAATCACATTAAATTCCTCAGAGAAAAAAATAGTAAGGAAAGAATCCAAGCCTCAATTTGACATCACTTTAAAAAACGCCGCTCAAGGAGATTCCAGTCAAAGATAAATAAAGGTTTCTTCTTTGTTCAGGATATCCTTTCAGGTCTCAGCCAATTTGTAATACAAAAGGAAGTTTCTCACCCAGCCGACACACCCTCTCTCCAGCCTCTTTCTTTTCGGAGCTGTCCCGACTTCAGCAGCTTTGGAGGCTGCCTTTTCACCGCCAGCAAAAGGGCTTCTCCCGGATCAAACCAGAGATTTTGCGATATCTCTGGGATCCTGGGACTGTGCCCTTCACAATCCCCGTCTCTACGGGACGGTTTAGGTCCGTTAGGACCGACCAGGGGTGAAAATATCAGCTGCGATCTCAGAGCCCCGAGATCGCAGCTGTAGCACCGAGACGAGGCTCCGCCTTCTCCTACACAGTGTTTTCTTAACAAGCATGACATTCACTTAATAATTGTGGCGTTTATTGAACAACCACTACATAAAAGGGCATAACATTAGGCATGGCTATCTGGTGAACCAATTAACAAGTGCCATGTCTAATTTTGGGTTCATTTACAATCATGAGCTGAGGACAACATGCACTGTATTAGTATTAAAAAGTACACATTTTTCTTTATCTTGAATATAATATTTATGTGTGCTGTTTTAAAAAGTTTGACTTACCCTGGATTTTTCATGTAATCCTAAAATAAATGATTCATTACAATTATCTTTTATAAAGCCTTGAAAGTTAAATTTATGACAATGCCAATTATTATCTATCTCTAATAAACTATAACTATCAGAGATCATTTGCTCTGGAAAGATTTGAAAAATTTCTGTCAGCAATCCTTCTTTATTTGTGTCAAAAGCACCTTCAAATTATAACATTCAACACTGAGCAAGGAAAAAAATATTAAATAAGCCATAGAAATATAAGCACAGGTAGACAATAAGTACAATAAATAGGATTAAAACTAAATGACTTTTGCCCAGTATCGATCCACATCAACAGCATTTTTTCTCACTACCATGAGCTCTTCCTCCATATACATTGAAGGATCCAGAAGCCTCCTTTGATTAGTAATCACTGATGATATACATCAAAATTTTCCCTAACAGGAGTGCCTCTGCCCATATGACAGTTATAATTCACTGATACATTTTCTGATTTACCAAAAATCCAAAGAGAAAATTTAAGGAATATTTGAGAGAAATGTAAGAAAATTTGATGAGAAAAATAAAGTAATACTACTCAACAATCATAGTGGTAGCATAGAATGATATGGTCTCTAAAGACAGACTATTTTGCTCTCTGAGGAGAATGCAAGTTTATCTATTCTTGCCTTTTTCCTAGAACTGGTAACTAATAACAAACCCACTATAGTGTGCTAACCATAGGTAGCACAAATCTGTCATCAGTGTATGCATGTAAATCTCTGGACTTCTAGGATGAATGGCAAAAAAATACTGCAAACAATTAATTAATTGTCAACACTAATACTGTCTAGAGAATAAGCAATCCCAATGAGGAAGAATTGACATGGGGACCTTCTGTAGGGTTTATAAAATAGAATGCATCAGAAACAAAAAAAAAATTTTCTCAGGATTAATTATTGTAGTTTTAAAAAGCTATTTTAGAAATATTTCTGTTTTATATTCAAAAAAGTTTCAGCTTTTCCAGAGTGCAGATTCTCCAAAGTAATTTGGAAGTAAAACATAACTGAATTCTTAGGAAATCTATAGCAAATCACTTTCTGCAAACAAATTCCCATTTCAGCAGCTTTATCTGTTCTGTCTCCCCTTCCCTTTCCTCCAAAAGATAAGGGATTATATACACACACACAAACACAGGCAAGCTGGCTCAAACTTCACAGAGCAAATAACTAATAACATTCTTGGCATCCCACTATGTCCTGCCTGCCAAGTCTGAGCTGGCAGCAATTGTAAATCAAGTCTGAGCTGGCAGCAATTGTAAATCAAAGTCTTGGCATCCCACTATGTCCTGCCTGCGAAGTCTGAGCTGGCAGCAATTGTAAATCAAAGTCTTACTCACACAGAGGGAAATGGGTCTTTTACTTCACAAAGCACAAGGCAGTCCACAAAACAATCATTCTTCCAACATAGTCATGAATAAAGTCTAAAGTAAGTTAAACTTTGTCCTGTACAAAGTTTAAGGAGAAAGCACAGCCACTTTTATCCCCTGTGGGGTGTGGCTCAGTGACTCAGCTCACTTTCTGACCCTCCCATGCCTCCTACATTGCTACTCATGTTTCTCCCTATGATGCTGCTTGGGGTCGAGCCAAGACTTCTCCTCTTCACTTCCTGTCAGGGGCTGCTCTGACATGCCTTCCTCCTGATTCATCTCAGGCTGTTCCTCTCAGTTGTCTGATTACCAGGAAGGAAGGCACTGACAGGGAGGAAGGTCCTAGGGAGGAAGGCATTGGCAGGGAGGAAGGTCTTAGGAGGAAGGCATTGCCAGTTCCTCTCCCTCATTTTCCAGGTCCTCTTCCTCTGACAGCATAGGCTTGGGAGTCAGGGCCACAACACTATCCCCCACTGCAGAGCCTTTCCCCTGAGTCTGACGATCAGGACATGGTTGCAAGGGAAAGTGGTCATGGAACAGCTGTGTAAAGTCTGGGGTGTGGATTGTGGAAGCATCCACCCAGGAGAGGGCCTCTGGCCCATCCCCCTGCCTCTCAATCAAATACTGAAACCGCCCTTTCAGCCAGCAGGAATCCCTAATGCTGGCCACCTTGCCTTCTACTGCACCATCCTCACTGGGTGCAGGTGGTGGATCAACAGCTCTGGGACGACAGTGATAGCATGAGGGGGTGTCAGGGACCAAAAGGGAATGGTGGAAGACTGGATGAATCCATATGGAGTGCAGTAGAGTTAGTTGATAGGCCATGGGGTTGATGACCACATCGATGGGGAACGAGCCAATGAACCGGTGGTCCAGCTTCTTTTATTGGGCGGTTGGCCGGGAGGTGTTTTGTGGACAACCACACATGGTCTCTGTTAAGCCTGGGTTCCCCAACCAGGGTTAGGTAGACAAGCTAAACAGAATGTGCAGCATTAGTCAGATAGGCACACAGATAAATGAGTGAGCTAAGCTTGTATGTTTATTAACATACAGTAAAAATAACAGATACTCTTGTGCTATCAAGAATATATTTTATTCCAGTATAAGTTTATGGCATAGTCAAATAACAGTCCAATATTCATTTACCATGTAGTCAGTCCATTCAGGGATATTCAGTTAGCAAAGTCCATGTAGAATATCCTATGTCAGTTCACTTACAAATCAGTCCTTTGTTCTCTCTCCCGTTCGAGCAATGCAGTCTTGATTCCAAGCAGTAATCAGGGATCATCAAAGCCAGAGAGAGAGAGCAAGCCGTAGTCTTGCTACTTTTATATTGTTTTCTTAACCACTCCTTTAATTGCTATTTCACAGTTAAAGCTGCATACACTCTAACATACACTAACTATGATTCATAGTTATTATTTCACCTAAACCAGTTAGGGTAAACAATGTTATCCCTAACAGTCTCCTACAGCCAGTGGAGGTGTTGCCCATCGAGAGTGATCGGCAAACTGCTTTTAGTCTTTCTTGGCCTGTATCAGTTGCTGCCACACCAACTGCTGAACTGATTGAAGTTCAGAAAGTAAGTCCCGGGTCTTGGGAACAGGGGAATCCGATGGTGTCAGAGGGAAGAACTGCGGATGGTACCCCATGTTATCATAGAACAGGGTCATTTGGGTGGAGGTGTGCAGGGAGTTGTTGAATGCAAACTCTGCCAGAGGGAGATAATCAGCCCAGTTGTTCTGCCATTGGTTTACAAAGCAGCGCAAATATTGCCCGAGGATGCCAATGATCTTCTCTATCCTCCCATCAGTCTCTGGATGGTGTGCCAATGACAAGCATGCCTGCACTTGTAACGTGATCATCAGGTTTTTCCAGAATTGGGCTGTAAACTACACCATGGTCAGAAACTATCCTGTCTGGCAGGCCATGGAGATGAAAAACATGCTGCAAGAACAGACGGGAAGTTGTACGGGCTGTTGGCAGTGTATGACATGGAATGAAGTGGGCCATTTTTGTCAACAGTTTGACCACCACCAGCACAGTCATAAATCCAGAGGACAGCCATGGTAGAGATGTCCTGGCCAGCACAGGTGTGGCAGAAGTGGTCCACGCACTGCAGACTCAGAAAACAAATGGCTTTCTGCAACCATGCCACAGGAGGATTGTAAATCCGAAGCCAAGCCATGCCAGGGACCAATGGGAAATGGAGGTCTGCGGTGACATAAAAGTGGATTGCCTCCTCAAGTGCTCCAATGGCTAGGCAAAGGCTGGGTGGTGAATTTAATGGGTCCTGCAATAAGTTCCCACCAATCAATAGTCTTGACCCTCATCGGGTGTTCTACCAGATCCAAAAGGACATCAAAATGGGCTGCAAAGACCTGGTGCATAAAGTTAGTCATGGCTCCTGAGTCCACCATCACATGTGCCAGAATCCCCTCTGACAGGTTAGCTAAGAAAACCAAAGTGTCCAAAATCAGATGCTGAGGGGGCCCAGAGTCAATCTCTGCTAATTCAGGTGGGCATTTGATATGTGCCCAGTCTAGGGTTTTCCCCAGATCAGGCCTGCCCCATTTCCCAACTGATCATACCGAGATTCAAGCACAGGCTTGAGTGCCCCATTTCACTTTTGAGGACAAGAAATAGCAAAATGTCCGGGCTCCCCACAATACAGGCACAAACCCCCTTGGCATCTTTGCGTCCGTCAGGCAAGGTCTGGCTGCTCCCAGCTCCATTGGCTCCTCAGCCGTTGCCACAAAACGCAGGGTGACCTGGGGCACTGTCGATGCTGGGTACATTGTGCAGATGTGGATGGCAACTCCTGGACAGTGCGATGGGTCTTTCACCGTTAGAGATGTACACTGATGCACAGGCATTGCACCACTAGAGCATCGAGGATCAGGGGTGTCTCCATTCGAACTAATTCATCCTGCAGTTCATCTGACAGGCCATCCTGGAAGGCGTCCATTAACGCCATGTCATTCCAGTTGGAGTCCAGGAACAAAAGCCCAAATTCATGAGTTATCCAAATTCTCCAATTATTTTAGTTATAGTGACAGAGAGAATTAGAGTGCTTCAGAAATTTACATCTGTTTTCTTTTTTTATATATATTCTAGATCTGAGTTTCATTTAATGATGGTAGATACAGAAAAAGGAAATCAAACGGGAATTACAGAATTCATTCTTCTGGGTTTTGGGATTTTTCCTAAAGCCCATGTCACACTGAACCAACGGATGCAAAGAGGATGTAAAACGGACAAAAAATCTTGCCATCTGTTAGAAAATGCGATGTACTCACTGCCTCAGTTTTGCTTCCTCTCTATCTGTCCAGCATCTGTTTATTGACGTTTCATCCGCTCCTAAAGTTTTGGGCTTCCTAAAACTTTTGCGTGGAAAATGTATCCAGTTCATCCGTTCTGCATCCACTACGCATCCGCTACGCATCCATTACGCATCCGTTACGCATCCGCTATATCCGCTTGGCGTCTGCTGTGCATCCGTGCAACTCGCATCCGCCCGGACGCAGGGAGGAAGCAGAACGGACGTGGAACAGATGCAGAACGGATGCAGAACGGATGCAGCACAGAAACAAAGCGTTTAAAGCAGAAAAAACGTTCGCAGAGGGGACCTATCTCGGATATTAAGGATGTCTAGAGGATGCCTAGAGGATGCCTAGAGGATGCAAGGGACACCTATATTGCCTATAAAAAGGGGGAGCAACTCATCTGGATCTCACTTTCAGACCAGAAGCCCACCTGTGCAGACCTCTGCAGCCTTCATCTGACTCTTGCTCTTCCACAGCATCCAGTCATGTCCACCGTGGATCGTGCCACAGTCCTTTTGGCAGCCACCATCCTTCTGCAACAGTACAAAGCCATCTACAGGCTCTGTGAACTCTACTACGGGAAGAAAAAGAGGCGGCCAAGAAGCGCCTGGGTCCGAAAATGGATCGGGAGAAGAGCAGAGGACGCACTGTACAACAAGCTGATGGTGGAGCTCAGGAACGAAGACACTCGGGCGTTCCAGAACTTCATGAGGATGCCTCCAGCCATGTTTGACGAAGTTGTGCAGCGGCTGACACCCAGGTTGACCAAGGCAAACACCAACTGCTGGCCCCGCCTGGAACTTGGGCTCAAGGTGGCACTCACTCTGCGCCACCTGGCCTCAGGGACCACCTACAAAAGGATGCAGTACGGCTGGAGGGTGCCACACAACACCATCAGCATTGTGGTCAGAGAAGTGGTGCAGGCCATCATCGAAGAATACAAGGAGGAGCTCCTCCAGTGCCCCTCCACTGAAGAAGGATGGAAAAAAGTTGCAGAGCAGTGGTATCAGAGGTGGAACTTCCCCCACACCGTTGGAGCCATAGATGGGAAGCACGTGGCCTGCAAAGCTCCAGCCAAGTCGGGGTCCACTTAATTCAACTACAAGGGCTTCTTCAGCATCGTCCTCTTCGCCATGGTCGATGCTGACTACAAGTTCATGTACATCGATGCTTCAGGCAACGGGTCAGCTTCAGATGCCCAGGCATACAATGCCAGTCACCTCAAGGAGGGGCTGGAAGGCAACCTCATCGTGGGCTTCCCAGATCCAGAACCCTTGCCCAACGACACGCAAGATGTGCCCTACTTCATCGTGGGGGATGACGCCTTCTCCCTCAGAATCTACCTCATGAAGCCATATACTTCCAGACTCCTGACCCGTGAAGAGAGGATCTTCAACTACAGGCTGTCCAGGGCAAGGTGGGTGGTGGAGAATGCCTTTGGCATCCTGGCCAACAGGTTCCAGGTACTTCTCACCACCATGCAGCATCGCCCAGAGACCGTGAGGAGGATCGTGGAAGCTTGCTGCATCCTGCACAATCTCATGCGCACCCGCTACCCAGTCTTGCAGAACAGGCTCGTGGACCATCAACAAGGCAATGGGGACATGGAGCCTGGGGAATGGAGGCAAGGGCGAAACCTGATCGACACTCAGGATGTGCAAGGCCACAACAGAACCTCACGGGAAGGGAAGAAGCAGCGCAACCTCCTGAAACACTGGTGCAACTCCCCAGCTGGAGTGGTGGAGTGGCAAGACAGGATGGTAGATGCTTAATGTATGCTTCCTTCAGCCTGTCTCATCACACGGATGAGATTGGGCCATGTATGTTGGGTGGGCTTACAATGAACAGGGCGTTTAATAAAGAGTTGTGTTTGTGTTCATATGTGTGGATCAATGCTTACATTGTTATTGATAAACAAATGGCCCTAGGTGTGGCACCTGGGAGGGTAGACCATACAGTCTCACGATGCTTGCACTGGAGGTTTCTCTATCCCACAGCTATTAGCCATCCCAAAGGTATCCCTGATCATTCCACGGGTATCCCTGCCCACCCCATGCTATCTTAACCCAACCCACAAGCATGCAAAGGCTTAAGCCAATTCTTAAAGTTTCCACCAAGACTTTTTTTTAAAAAAACAAATGAATCAAGTGTGTGATTCAAAGATAAACTTTATTGAACAACAAGCTGTAAAAAAACAATTACCCAAGTCAAGTGTCCAAATAAAGTCCACAGGTAGCCAGCTACCTGGTCTCTGGCACTCTTCTTGGTGACTCGGAGGTGTGCCCAGTCTCAGGGGTGAAGGGTTCAGGTATTGTGATGGTGGGTAGTACTGGAGTCCCTGGCCTCGAAAGGACAACATGGGACGGTGTGTTGAGAAAACTCTCGGACAGTTGGATCAGCCCCGTGATGCTGAGAGGTCCTTCCTCCATGCCATGGGGTGTCAGCCCCAGTACTAATGACAGATGTACTGAGGCCGGGCTTGGCTGTGGGGTGGAGGAAAGAGTAGTGTAGTGGGGCTGTCTGGTCTGCAACTGGGTGAGGACTGGCGTGGGTGGCATCGCTATCGTCGGTGGCATCATTGTCGTGAGTGGCATCGGTGGCATAAGTGAAACAGGTGGCAACGTTGTCGCCCAATGACTCTGTGCCTGGACTGGGAAGGGCTGGTGCCTGTGCTGCTGAACCTCCTGGTAGCCATAGCCCTGGTAGGTGAGGGCCTGTGGGAAGCCTTGGAATGGGAGGGACATCACCTGGGGTGGAGGAGCAGACCTGGACTGGGTGGGAGCAGGTTCCTCTGGGTCTGGAGGGTTGTGAAGCAGCTTGGTGATCTGGTCCTTCACCAGCTGGTACTGTGGATCCACCATTTCCTTCAGGGTCTGGTTGACATAGGTGAGGAAGGGCTTGCGGTTGGAGGATGAGGAGTCAGTGTGGACCAGCTGAGAGAGGAGATCTATGCTGGTGCGGATGTTGTCCCTGATCTCCAGCAGGACAGTGTGGCTCTGCCCCTCCAGCTGCGGAGGCGGAGCTGGGGGTGGTGGATGCGGCTAAGACTGTGGTGGACTCGATGTCTCCTTTCTCCCACCACACCAGGGAGTCCTCTACACACTCCACCATGCTTACCACACCTGTCTGCGGGTTCTCCGCCATGGCACGCTCCACAGAAACCTGCCTGGAGACAGGGACTGACTCTTGGCCAGAAGAGGACTGGCTCTCAGCAGGCTGCCGGAGAGAGAGTGTCATGAGAGGGGCTGCTGGTGCTCCTCGGTGGTGATCCTCACCCTCCAGGAAGCTGCACCTGGCCATGACATAGGTCTCGCTGTCTGTCAGCTTCATAGTGGCCTGGCCAGATTTCTTCAGGTGCAGCTTCCCATACCAGGTGTGCATGTGCTTCCACCAGCCGAGGAGCACCTCCGAAGTGTAACCCATACTCTCTGCCCTCTCTCTCCAAGCAGCTTGCTTCCGCTTGGTGTTCCTGTACAGCCGGTGTCCCTTCCGCCACAGATAGTCGTTCTCTCTCAGCCATTCTAGCACCTCATCTTCGTGCGCCTCCTCAATATAGTATTGCCTCCTCTCCCGTTGTCCCATATGCCTCTTCCTCCCTTTGACTGGACCAGATGGGCCCTCATCAGAGGGGCTCCCAGGTAGTAGGGGCTGCTCCTCCACACCACCACCAGCAGCAGCAGCACCAGCAGAATCATCATCATCATCATCATTATCATCATCCTCACCAGCAGGATCATCATTATCATCATCCTCACCAGCAGGATCATAATCATCATCATCAGCAGCAGCAGGATCATCATCATCATCAGCAGCAGCAGCGGCAGCAGGATCAGCAGCAGCAGCAGGACCAGCAGGACCAGGATCAGCAGCAGTAGAGTAAGCACCAGCAGGGCCAGCAAGTCCAGGAGCATGAGCAGGACCAGGAGCACGAGCAGGACGAGCAGGACGAGGAAGACCAGGAGCATGAGCAGGACGAGCAAGTCCAGGAGCACGAGCAGGTCGAGCAGGACTAGCAGGACCAGGAGCAGCTTCAACAGAGTAAGCACCAGCAGAAGCCCCAGCACCAGCAGAAGCACCACCGCCAGGAGCAGCTTCAGCAAAAGCCCCAGCAGAAGCAGAGTCAGGGGCAGGAGGTTGGCCCTGTCCCTCTTGCCAGGGATGGCGGCAGGTTGCTGAGGCTTTCGCTTCCTCCCCAGGGTTGTGGGGTTGCTGGCTGGCAGGGAGGCTGGCAGGCACCAAGGCTGGCTGGAAGGCAGGCTGGCAGGGCAGGCAAGGACCTCGAAGTGTCCAGCAGCAGGTCTTTCCTTGGAATGCTGGCCACGTGCGAGCTGCTTCCCTTTATATCCAGGGGGCTTACATAATACTTCCCCCCCGCATGCGCAATTAACGCTCGGCATGTGTTCTGCTTCCACTGTGCATCTGCTTTATCCGCTGTGCATCCGCTTCATCCGTTCGGCATCCGTTCTGCATCCGCTGTATCTGTTCCACGTCCGCTTCGCTGAGGCCCCCCAGAAGAAGCCCTGTGGTTGCGCCATCCACTCCCATCCGCTTCCATCTGCTGGGCTTCCGTTCTGCATCCACTTTGCATCCGCCCTGCGTCCTCCCCGTGTCCGTTTTATCCACTCCGGTTATGCAAATTTTTGCCCCTTTTAAGAGCGGATAACAACAGATGGAACATTTTGCTCATCCGCTGTGTCCTTTTTGCATCCGTTGGCCAGTGTGACATGGGCTTAAGGTGGAGCGTCTTCTTTTCTGATTCATCTTGATGATTTTTGTGGGCAATCACTCGCTTCATACCCCAATGTACTTCTTCCTTGCAAATTTGTCTTTCCTGGGCACTTGTTATAGTTCTGTCTTGCTGCCCAAAATGTTGGCTAACTTGCTTACTGGGGAAGTACAGAAATTTATCTTTTGGCTGTCATGTCTTATGATTGCTATTTAGCAATTTATAGGCCTTTATGCTTCTATTATGAAAAGGAAATCATGTAGTTTTATGTTTAATGTTATTCTGGCAGCTTTTATGGATAAGCTGCCCTTCTGTGATCCTAATTTCATAGATCATTAATTTTATGACTTTTGTCCATTGGAGAAATTGTTATATACTGATACAAGATTTCTTGAACTCTTTGTTTTTTGCATGACCATCCTATTTACAATTCCTCCATTTCTATTGTTTGCATCATTGTCACAATCATTGAAAGGCGAAAGCCTTTTTCAACTTGCTCCTCTCATCTCATTGTAGTTTGTCTCTATTATGGCACATTAATCATTGTCTATGTATTTCCAGATACCCTCTTCCTCAGACATCTCAATAAAATATCATCTATTTTCTATACAGTCGTGACTTCTTTAGTCAATCCTCTAATTTATACCTTAAGAAACAAAGATGTTCACAAAGCCCTAAGATGGCTTGATCTTAATAATTTTGTATATATTATCTGAAACTGACAGTTATGAAGTTCACTAAGTAATCATATCTGGAATGTAAGTGTATGGTATCAATAACAGGCTGTTAATCTGATCATAATATTGGTTAAGGATCTGGACTGGAATCACAATGAGAACAAAGTTTAATAGTCAGGCCAGATATGGTATTCAGCAGGTTCTGACCAGTTCTGGAGAACCAGTAGCAGAAATTTTGAATAGTTCAGGAAAACAGCAAAAACCACCTCTGACTGGAGATTTTACAGTATCCTTCCCCTGCCACGCCCACCAAGCCATGCCCACAGAACTAGTAAAAAAATTTGAATCCTACTACTGAGTCAGGCCCAGCTCCAACTAACTCCTCTTCCCCATTTGTTTCTGAGCTCATACTGTTAATTCATACTTGTTTTAAAATTAAAATATGAACTTCATTTAACAAATCATTTCCCTTGGAGAGCAAGATACATAAATTTCATTGCTATTGTTTATTAGTTGTTGTATAATACCTATTTCTTGTTTTCAATGGGTTTTCATGGTTTGACTACCTAAATTCATTATATTGCCTAAAATAAATGACTTACTGAGATTATCATTAATAATTTCCCAAAATGTTAAAGCTTTTTTATTTCAAATATCTATTTCCTGGACATTTGTTTCAACTATTTATTATTGCCTCTTTTACTTTTGTATCTTATTAAAATTGCTTGAATCTGAACCTATTGGGAAGCTCATTCAATACATCTCTTCATTTAAATGAACCTGTAGATGAACATTTTGGAGATGTTTTTCAAGCTGATTATTCATTTCCTTAATTGCCAGCTTCCAGTCCACATTTCAATAATATTCTGTAAATATGGGACTTTTTGTATGGCCTTGCACTGAGCCAAATTATAACATACGTATGACAATATCACTGTCATTTTAATTCTGCTAAATTCGATTATAGACAGATCTCAGTGTGCCTGTATGCTGATGGTTCGCAGCCTGCTGCAGAAATTAAATCTGTTTGTCTATATTGCAACAATGAAAAATTGCTGATAAATTATCAGTGAACAAATCTATAATCTTAATGAGAACAAAATAAAACAGATTAAGTAAGTGCTTTAATTATCTTGGAATTTCTTTTCATTCATTTTGAGAGACCCACATCTGATGCATGCATTATAATGGCTGATAGGAATTCTTGGCTATTTTGGTTTTCTATTTTTCTAAGGACAAATAGTACATTCCATCTGCCTTAAAAGTGTTTGAGGCAAAAATAATGGAACTTATATTGTTTTTAACTCAATTATGTAATTCCCTGAATTTATATCTAACACAACTGTATGATTAGAATCTGGATTTATACTCAACACCATGATTTTTTAAATTACATGGTTTAGCAGGAACAAATAATTGTCAGTGAAATTTATTTATTTATTAGTTATTACTCTAAATTGGGCAGCTGTCAGTATACCAAAATAGTATAACAACAGAACTATTCTCAGGCAAAAAGAATAAAATAAAAAACAAAATAGCAAACCCCAAAACATCTGTTGGCAAACCCCAAAGCATCTGTCAGCCCCACTAGGTAGACAAGATTAAGAAATCAATTCTACAGAAAGGCTAAGACTACTTTAAAAAAGATTGTCTAATACAACAGAATCTTAAAAATCTGATTGTGTTCTGCCTTCTTGTCTTCCTTATAGTTCAGTGAACTAGGGTGATGTCAATCTGAACTGCTTCTGAATGTTACTTGAACATTTTGGATTGAAAAAATGCTGCAGTTCCTTTATCTAGATAATGATGATAGCATTTCTCCATTAGGATAGTCTACTTACATCAATATCCATCAGTGGTGGGATTCAAAAGTTCCTACCACTGGCTCTGTGGGCGTGGCTTGTTGGGGGTGGCTGCAGGGGTGGATTGTGTGACTCAGATGACTCATGTGATCGTGTGCATGCACAAATGCCAAACGTGTGCTTTGCACAAATGTTAAAACAGTAAAAACTAAGTTACTGCACCTTTCAGCTATTTAACACAGCAATCAGTTCTGCCACACCAAACAGCTGAGAAGTTAAAAAGGACCTAGGAGCAGGGGAAGGCAGGTAGGCCCAATTGCAGAACATCGGAGAGGCTTGGAGCGAACTGGTTCTCTGCCAGCTGGTTTTTGGCACTACCTGTATGCCAGAACCAGGCCAAACCAGTAGAATACCACCAATGATATCCATCAAATTCTCATCTATCATTAAGCTACTTGTTTAATTGAAGGAAACCAGAATGTGTCAACACTGTCAGCAAAAATTTGCTGGACAGACATCATGGGAGATCGGCAATCTATCAAATAACTGAGCCCTTTATCAAGTTAGGGCTTTATATATCTACCCAGTAACATAAATTGCAATGCAGCTTACAAAGAATAGGCATGCCCATAATTAACATAATTAATACTCTATTATCATCACAGTGCCAAAGAAACCCTCCATTAGGGAAGTGAATGAATACAGTCCAGTTGCTCTAACATCTGTAGTTATGAAAACCTTTGAAAGGCTAGTGCTGTCCCACCTAAAAACCATCATGGATCTGCCGTTAAATCCCATGCAATTTGCATACCGAGCATATAGATCGACAGATGATGCTATTAATATGACTCTGCACTATACCCTACCACACCTTGAATCTCTAAATACCTATGCAAGGGTCCTCTATGTAGACTTCAGTTTGGTATTCAATACCATCATTCCAGACATTCTTCTAAGTAAGGCATTCTTGCTTTCATGACAAACTATTTTTGATGAATTTATGTTGTACCAACAAAACAAATAAAGGGAGACTAGTATAGATGTATTTGAAACTATTTAGCTCTCATCAGCTAGCCTTGATGCCCTGATAAAAACACTTAATCTTTCCTTTGATATAGCCAACAAAGCAAGGAAAGCCCATAGTTTAGAGGTTAATACATCTACCTAATAGGCAAGTAGCCTAGGTTTGAATCCAAGAAGGGTATGGCTAGCTGATGAGTGCTAAATATATCGATATAAGTCTCTCTTTATTTCTTTGTCAGGAAAACATAAATTCAAGGTAACCCAGTACCAAGAGGTAGAGAGTACCAACATATAGAAAGAAAGACATAAAAACTATAGCTGATGGTACAGGTCACTCTGTATCATCTGTACCTAAATATCATCCTGCAGATTCTCAGGATTTATTTTCTTGGAGGAGGGGACATTATTCTTTCAAAATAATAAATTCCAAACAAAAGAAAATTCAGGGGAACATAATTAAAGGAGAAATTTTTTTTGAGGCTAGCAATTTGGTTGTAGATTAAAGCTTTATAGAAAGTTAGATAATCAGCAGCAAGTGATCTCAATGGATCATTTAATTGAAATGCCTGGGGAAGATTCTTTAGAGAAACACATGTTTATTGTGGAGAATGTTAGTGTTAGGTTTAATGATGGCTGGACATCTATGAGTTTGAAAATCACTTGTGGCAATTAAGTTTCATAATGACATCAATCCTTTGTACAAAACAATATGCATTTATTGGCAGGGACTCCAAGTGTTTCAGACTTTAAGAGACTGATATAATAGTTCTTGTAATCTATTTTCCCCCACAAGATGGAGCTTCTGATAGCAAGACTGATAGCTGGACAAAACCTATGGGAAATATGCCCCTTACCTACCAAGGCTACCACTACCAGGACTTCCCACAGCAGAGGCAGCCGTTCCCAGTCCAGGCCCAGGTTCATCGCACACCACAGACACCACAGACACCTCACCTGACCCAGCTGCAACACCAGATAGCCCCACTACACTCCTTCTTCCTCCACCCCACAGCCAAGTCCTTCCTCAGATCATCAGTCTTGGACCTCACATCCCAGGTACTTGATGAAGGGCCTCTCAATCTCACAGGATTGAGTCAGCTCTCTGAGAGCTTCCTGCACACACCATCTCCTGTTGTACTCTCAGGGCCAGGCACCCCAATGGCACCTCAGACCAGCACTCCAGCACTCCAGCCACAGCCACCTCCACAGTCCCTGGCCCCTTTACATCTGAGACCATGGGCACGCCTCAGAGTAACTGAGAAGAGTGCCAGAGACTGAGTTGTTACCTATTCACTTTATCTTTGCTTAAGACACTTTACTTGGGTCATCTTGCTTTTTTAATAAAGTCATACAGTTTGTTATTAATAAAGTTATCTTTGCTTCACACACTTGGTTCATTTTTTTTATTTAATAAAGTGTTGGTGAAAACTGAAAAAATGGTTAAGCCTTTGCATGCTTGTGGGATGGGTAAGGATAGCTGTGGGATGGGTAAGGATAGCTGTGGGATGGGGAAGGATAGTTGTGGGATGGGTAAGGATAATTGTGGGATAAATAAACCTCCAGTGCAAGCATAGTGAGACTGTATGGTCCACTCTCCCAGCTGCCACAAATATGGCCCTTTATTATCGATAACAATTTATTCATTGTTCAACACATTTCAAAATAAACAAAACTCTTTATTAATGCCCTATTCATTGTAGGGCCACTCAACATACATGGCACAATCTCATCAGTGTGATGAGACAGGCTCAAGGAAGCATCCATTAAGCATCTACTATCCTGTCTTGCCACTCCACTGCTCCAGCTGGGGAGTTGCACCAGTGTTTTAGGAGGTTACGCTGCTTCTTCCCTTCACATGAGGCTCTATTGGGGTCTTGCATATCCTCACTGTCTATCAGGTTTTGCCCTTGCCTCCATTCCCCAGGCTCCATATCCCCATTGCCCTGTTGGAGGTCCACGTGCCTGTTCTGCAACACTGGGTAGCGGGTGCGCATGAGATTGTGCAGGATGCAGCAAGCTTCCATGATGCTCCTCACTGTCTGTGGGTGATGCTGCATGGTGGTGAGAAGTACCTGGAACCTGTTGGCCAGGATGTCAAAGGTGTTCTCCACCACCCGTCTTGCACTGGACAGCCTGTAGTTGAAGATCCTCTCTTCACGGGTGAGGTATCTTGAAATGTAGGGCTTCAGGAGCTTCGTCTCGATGTTACAGCTGCGATCTCGGGGCTCTGAGATCGCAGCTGATATTTTCGCCCCTGGTCGATCCTAACGGACCTAAACCGTCCCGTAGAGACAGGGATTGTGAAGGGCACTGTCCCAGGATCCCAGAGATATCACAAAATCTCTGGTTTGATCCGGGAGAAGCCCTTTTGCTGGCAGCGGAAAGGCAGCCTCCAAAGCTGCTGAAGTCAGGACAGCTCCGGAAAGAAAGTGGCTGGAGCGAGTGTGTGTCGGTTGGGTGAGAAACTTCTTTTGTTTTGTAAATTGGTTGAGACTTGAAAGGACATCCTGAACAAAGAAGAAATCTGTGACTTTATTTTTGTTTGACTGGAACTGGTTGAGCGGCGTTTTTTAAGTGATGTCAAATTGAGGCTTGGATTCATTCCTTATTTTTTTTTTCTGAGGACTTTAATGTGACTTTGTAGGTAACCGGATTGAATTTTCTCTTATATATATTTTTATGCTTCTTTTGATTTTTTTAATTTTCTTTAGGTTAGAGGCTCCATTTGGTTATCTTTTTTTTTTCTTCTTGTTTGAGTTTTTTATAAATATTTTTTCTTCTGGCTGGGGGGGGAAAGAGTATTATGAGATGTTGCAACACTGCCAACTAGAGGCTTGAAAATATTTTATTTGAACTGGGGAGAAAAATGTATAAGCACTCCTTTTCAAGGACATTTTAATGTGATAAGATAGAGGGAGAACACAGTAAAATATTATTACAGGTGCTTTCCTGGACTCTTATCAATATTTCAATATTTGAGGCTTGGCTTTGAAGCTGCTGGAGAAGAGAGTCATAATAAGAGCCTTGGATAAAGAAATAAAGTGCAGTGTGCAGTATATATATATATATATATATATATATATATATATATATATATATATTTGTGAAATTCCTACTCGCCAGCTTTTTTGTAAATTTTAACTCTAGTATTTTAGCTTTTTATTTTAAAGGGAAAGCCTCAGAGCTCTTTCTTTTTTTCTTTGCTTTTTTGCTTCTTCCATCTATGTTTTTGGATCACTTTGTTTTTCTTTTTTGATTATTTTTTTTTCTTTTTCTTCTATTTTTTCTTTTTTATGGTGGATTATTTCAATTGGACTAGGGTCTAGAAGAACCTGGAGACCTTCCTTTTTCCTTTTTCCCTTTTTTTTGTTTTTTTTGTTTTGGGCTTTTTATTATTGGATTTTCTTCTTCTTATTTTTTTTTTGGACTATAATTGGCTACTTTATCAGCTGGATTGAAAGTCAAAGAGAATCTGAAGCTTTGGAAGCATTAAAATGAGCAGGAAACCAAAATCATCCGGTATTTCTGCTTCTACCTCTGCTTCCCCACCATCTGAAGGACAACATTTAATTCAGACAATGTTGAAGCAAGATAAAGAACAAGAAAAAGTAAATTTACAGATGATTATGCAAGGAATCCAAGATATTAAGATAAAAATAGATGCTATTGAACAAAGAATAGAGAAGACTGATGAAAAAGTGGAAAATATTAAACAAATGATGGGGAAGTATGAGGAGAGATTCCAAAAAATTGAGGAAGAAGGAAAACAAAGAGAGGAGAAGATTGGAAATATTGACACTAGATTAACAGTGGTAGAACAAGAAAAAAAATGGGATGTTGAGGTGGGAGATGGAAAGGTCAGAATTTTATCTTAGATTCCAAAATATAGAAGAGGAAAAAGGAGAAAATTTGGTTGCGATAATGATAGAAATGTTGGCAGATGTTCTGGAAATTACAGAGGAAAAGATGATGGATGGGGTAGATGAAGTATATCAAGTTTATACAAGATATGCGATGAGAAATAAATTACCAAAGGAAGTCCATATTAGATTTACCAAAAAATCCATCAAAACACAAATATTACAAGTGGTAAGAGAGAAAACATTGAAATATAAAGGCAAAGAGATTGTGGTTTTAAAACAAATACCTAGAAGAGTGAGAGAGATGAGAAGAGAATACCGATTTCTGACCAAAATGCTACTGGAAAATGAAGTGAACTATAGATGGCTGATACCAGAAGGACTAATCTTTACGTGGCAAGAGCAGAGACATAGAATTGATTCGATTGAAAAAGCAGAACTTTTCTACGCAGAATTTTTTGAAGAAGAAGAGAGGAGGCAGAGAAAGAGGTCTCATTAATTGAGTTTCAGGAGGAACAACAGGAGATTGAAAAAGAGAAAGGAGTTGTAGGTGGACAGGTAGACAGTA
>BLBF01000051.1:15043122-15071057 GCA_015471245.1 Laticauda colubrina
AAATTTTCTAATATTCATTTCCTGTTTCTGGCAAATACTCTTAATCTAACCATTTTATTTTTTCTTTTCCTTATCTTTTTATTCACTGGTTTTTATTCTTAATCCAACTGTACCATTTTTCCTTAATTGTAATTTATTTTGAGTCTACCTCTTCCTTTAGTTTTTGGATAAGTATATCCATCTCAGTGCAGTCAAGGACCTTCTGGATTATCAGATTGTTTGTTGGCATTTGGTCACTCTTACAGCATTGTGCTAACATGATTCTTGATTTAGTAATTAAGCGAAGGATTAGATATTTTGTTTTTGTTTTTTTGCATGATCACTTTTTATCATTCCCAATAAAAAATATTTCGGCCTTGAATTCTAATTGATTATTAGTATTTTTTTTAGCCAAATTTTTTTTTCCAGTATTTTTTGATTTTTGGGCAAAGCCACCAAATGTGGAAGAAGGTACCCTTCATTTGCTTACATTTCCAACAAAGCGGACCTGGGTTTGAATACAACTTTGAGGGTGCCAGATACCACCGATAACACTTTTTTTAATTGATTCTCTTTATAGACTGCCAATTTTGTTATTTTATAATTTTGTTTCCAGATTATTTCCCAATCTTCCAGGTGGATGTTGTGTCCTACATTCTTTGCCCATGCAATCATTGGGCCCTTAACTATTTCTTCTGTCAATTCGAATTCTAGTCGGTAATTATACATTTTGGAGATTATTTTTTCATCTGTTCCCTCTGATATTTTGTCTAACTGATTTGGCTTTATATCTATTCCAAATTCTTCTACATCTTTTTTGTACCTCATTTTAAGTTGTAAATATGGTCACCACTCTATCTTCATCCCTTGCTCTTTAAGTCCTTGATTTGTCTTTGGTATTCCTTGGGAGTCTAAAACATCATAGTACCTAATTCTTCTTCCAGTTTCTATTGCATTGGGGTGGATCAGTGCCTCCAAGATTAATACTTACCCTGGAATCTTCATTTAATGTCTATGTTTAATCTCTCTCGAAATCTTCATTAGTGAATTTCGAATTGCATGTCTGTTAAAGTAAGAGTAAATCTTGTTTCCAGGGTTCCACATGAAGGCATGCCACCCGCCTGTAAATCATGCCCTTCTAGAATTAAAATTGTTTTATTTCTCATATTGGCCCATTCTTTAATCCACATTAAAACTGCTGCTTTATAATATGGTTCCCAGGCAGGGAATCCAAATCCACCTCTGCATCTTGTAGTATGCTTAGTTTTATTCTCGCTTTTTTTCCTGACCAAATGAATTTCGTCGTAAGTTTATTTAATTCATTAAAAAAAAATCTAATTTTACTGGGATTTTTTTGAAAAAGTAATAATAGTCTTGGCAAGATGTTCATTTTAATGGTCACAATTCTCCCTAAGATTGCTAATTATATTTTCTCCCATTTTTCTAAGTAACTTTTTATTTTATGTATGCTTCTTATCTGGACTACCTTAAAAGGCTGACAAAATTTGATGTTTCTTTGGCATATTCTATAATTCAATTGTTATTATATGTCTGACAATACATCTTCTCAAGAAGTGTTACATGAGAAAGACTTAAATTCCTTTTTAAAAATAAGAAGCTGTGTGCAAAACAAAAATCTTAAGGGAAAATAATTAATATAAAAATCCCATTTGGATTTAGGAGACTGGTTGAATTTTATAGTTTTCCAGAAAACTAGAAGATTAATTTCAAATCCCCAGTGAACTCATTTGAAATTCTAAGTATACTTTTAATAATGGTTACCAAATGCCATTTTTTAATGTTGGAATTTAAAGATATAGCACTAATGAGGGTTAGGATATCTGTGAAACTTTCACTCACTGAAGGCAGGTAGGTTGTAGTCTCAGACGCTACAAGACATTTTTAAATAATTGGAACATGAAGACTTCAGATTAAATCATGTATATTTATATGGAATATGTATATGTTTCTTTCCTATGTATACTGTGACTCAACCAGGTATTTATTCCAAAATTATTTCTTTAAAGGTCACAATTGGAAGAAACAAGTATAACGAAGTGTCAATAATCTAAACTTTATTCAATTTCAAACTATTTTCTTATTAATATTGCCTAATTTCTGATCCTCAATAAAAATGTTGAAGTGATGATTAAGAAATGTGTTCAGTTAGAATTTAGATAGTGTAGCAATTGTGCCTGTCTTTGAATTTTTGGAAAATGATCTGTTCTACTATTTGGACTTGTCCATTTTGGCAAATGATCTTTGCCCAGAGATGCTACTTGGAATTGAAAATGATTGCAATTACTCATAATTATATTTTGATATATCTTGATAATATTTTAATAAAGCAATATTTCACTGCTCTTGAATTAAGCTGAAATAAATTAATGGGAGATAAATTAATTAAACATAACAATGCAATAGTTTATACAAAGCAGTATGATACTCTTTTTGTAGAAAGTCCAATAATAAGCAGTTCATAGTTACCTATTTCTTTACATATGTAGAAATATCTACTCAATATATAATTCAATTTACTCAGCAAACAAGATATAAAGAAAAAATATTATCAAAATAAGATGAGATGTATGTTGTCAACCAATTCTAATGTAAGATTTTGATCATTAATCAGCCTAGCTAACTAAACCATTGTTTCTTTACAACAATGTCAACCAGACAAAATTTGACCTAATCAAAGATATGTTGATTTGTATTATTTCATTTGCCAACATGATCAATCAACAGAAACCTTAAGTGAATTCATGATTGTAATAAAATGGATTCTAAAGCAAAACATGAAGAAAATCAGTCCCAGTGTATATAAAATAGAATTCAGGATTATCTTTCCTCTGCTTAGTTCTTTGATAACATCTTTTTATTCTGATAATGAACCTGTTTTTATTGATGTACAATTTATGCATTAGAGACTGAAAATATGAATGTGGAAAGATCCTAGACACATAATGCAATAGTATTCGGAAAAAATGTTTGTGTATTTTTTAACAGCATCATTGTTGGAGACAATTGCAAAAGGCAGAGTCTCTATCCTCCCTGTAATTTTTGCTTGAGGAGAATAGGTGATGGAACTTACATAAAAATTCATTGCTGATTTGTTTCTTGTAATTTTCAGTTATTCAGGTCTTTTAATATTCAGAGAAAATATGGGTGAACTATGAAGTAGAAGAATCTTCTAAGGTTAATTATTGGAATGATACCACCGATCACTAAGAATTCCATAGACAGATGGAGAGTTCTAGTGATTCATTGTAGATATTTTTTATTTCACCCACACTACTTTTTGGAAGTTTGGATTAAAGGATCCAGTGGAAATCTCAGACTCATGATTTTCTGATTGTATTGTACTTTTGAATGTGATGCAGTCAACCAAAATAAAAATAAAAATGCTGGCTTCAGAGAAAGGAAACCAATCAGACATTGTAGAATTCATCCTCTTGGGTTTGGGGAATTCTGTTCAGCTGCAATTTCTGCTTTTCTTACTCTTCTTGTTGATTTATCTTGTGACAATAACTGGGAACCTCCTCATTATTGCACTAGTTTTGGCTGATCCATGTCTTCATACCCCCATGTACTTTTTTCTTGGAAATTTGTCCTGTCTGGAGGCATGCTATACTTCAAGTATACTGCCAAAAATGTTGAGTAATTTGTTAACTGGAAAGGCAACTATTACTGTGAGTCAATGTCTAACCCAATATTATTTCTTTGGCTCTTTTGCAACTATAGAAACATATCTTCTTGCAGCAATGTCTTATGACCGCTTTTTGGCTATATGTAGACCTTTCCTTTATAGTTTGATTATGAGTAGGAAGCTGTGTGTTTATCTTATGGCTGGGTCATGGCTAAATGGGCTAGTAGCTAATGGCATCACTTTGTTTCTCCTTAGCCGGTTATCCTTTTGTGGCCCAAATGTCATTGATCATTACTTTTGTGACTTGACTCCTCTAGAAAAACTATCCTGTACTGATACAAGCTTTCTTGAACTCATTGTCTCTCTCCTTTCCATCACTGATGCTGTCATTCCATTTATTCTGACATCCACATCTTACATATGCATCATCATTGTCATCATAAAAATCAAATCCAGCACTAGAAGACAAAAGGCTTTCTCAAACTGTTCCTCTCATCTCATGGTGGTTTGTCTTTTTTATGGCACCATTATCATTGTCTACATGTTGCCAGATACTCCCACTCTGAGACATCTGAATAAGTTCTTCTCCATATTTTATACAATTTTGACTCCATTAGTCAATCCCATTATTTATACTTTAAGAAATAAAGATGTTCACAAAGCTTTAGGATGGGTTCAAAAGAAATTGAGAATTTTTGGAAGAACTTATTTCTTTTGTTTATAGACACAACATATGTAAAAGAGTTGCTAAATGAGAGTTAGATATATTTTTGATTGCCATACAATTTTAACTGTTTTTCTACAGGACAGTGAGGCTGTGGCTGGTGATAGAGCAACATTATTGGAGTGGATGAATTAATCTATATTTAGAGAGAGAGCTTGATTTTTTTTTCATAGTGTTTTACAAGGTTTGAAGGGCCCTATAATATGACTATTTTAAGCTTAACACTGTAAGTTTGCCATAAGTTATAAAGAACAGAGCAGAAAATTAGCTATTTGGCTTATTGGATTCTGATAGTTTTAATCATCAGAGAGCTTTTTTTTTTTTTTTAATTCCTTTTCCATACATAAATTCTTTCTTGGGGAAAATAAATAAAATTTATTTCTGATTCTGTTGTAATCTTTTTTCCTTGTTGAAAGAATCACTCCAGAAAATGATAGTTCATGTATAATAATTGCATAGTTCACTGTATATAAATATGAATACAGTTATTACTTTATTGTTAATCTCATTTCCAACACAACTGCTCTCTCTCTCTCTCTCTCTCTCTCTCTCTCTCTCTCTCTCTCTCTCTCACACACACACACACACACACACAGACTTTCTGTCTAATACAAACAGAGGTTACCTAAATTAGTATCTAGTAAGATAGTTCCCCAAAGTTATCTTGTTGCTCCTTGAGTTCTGTAAGAGTTTCCAGAAAAAAAAAACTCTGGGAAAAAAGGAATGAGAGAAATAGAAGAAGAGAAAATAAAATAGCAGCTGTCAATAGAATAGAGAAGCTCTTACTGTTCTGTATGGAACTTGGTAAGTTCCAAGTACTTCATTCTGATTGGCCGAAAAGGCTACATATGGATTGGTTTGCTAGGAACCAATCCGGGAAGCTGCCAAACGGTGGGAAGAATTAAATAACTGTCATTGGCCACAAGCCAGCAGGCTAGCCTCTATATAAAGGGCTGCCGCGGCTTAGGCTATGTTCCGTTTCTTCACCTAGTGGCTTGAAATAAAGAGTTGTTTTTTGGAACTAGGTCTCACACACTTCTTTCCGGATGGAACACTTACAATCTATAATCTGATTTCCTAATTTTTCTATTTCTTTATCAAAAGTAACCAGGCGAATCACATTGATGTTGTCATAACATATTATGACTATCCAAAACCATTTTGGGGAGCTGTTAATTCTACTTGGGTTCTTCTTGATCCTGGAAATTCATATCCTGCTCTAATCTCTCAATCATACTGGATTTTTTTTTTCTTGATCTATGGATTTTTTTTCCTGATCTCCACTGCATTGATGTGATCATATACCATACTCTTATTTTGAGTGTGGTTTAAATGTTATGGTCTTATGATCATATACCACACTCTTATTTAGCTATGTAATCAGTGGATTCTATGTATTGTCTTAGACTGAATGTTCCTTATAATGTTCATTAATATTAATACCCATCATGATCATTCGAGGTATTTGTTGCAAATAAGTTATATTCTACTTCAGCCGAGTTTCTCTCTAGTTCAGGCAGCCTTTAGCATTTATATGTCCAAAGTAGCCTTTCAACACACTTTGTATGAGTTTACTGTTGTTTTCAATGGGTTGCCTTGGAGTTTTTACCAAAAACATTTATATTGTTGAAAATGTTAGTAATCTTTCACTTATTATAAAAGAACTTCTAATATTATATAAGGCTACTGATAATTCATAATAGAAATTTATAATAGAATGGGATTTAGTGGAAATTTGAAAGGTAAAATATATTTTAATAAACATAATAAAATTATTCTGACATTTCTAATTTCTCTGTTAATGTATGCTTATTATGTTTTGTTGTAATATCATTTCTTAGATGGTTTCTCAGCAGAATGATATACATTTTAATTTCCATTGATTGTATGAGTTTAGAAATTAGTGTATTGCAATGATAAACCATATGCTTGACAGAGAGCACATTTTATAAGTTGATAAGTGAGAATGGGGCTTATTTACTTATAGTGATAAGTCACCATATGTCACCACTAGAGTGGATTCAGACTTACTGCTTAGCCTGTGACCTCTACAAACCATACAACTTGAATGTATATATTAATTCAATAATTCATTCATTTATTCATATGTGCATATGTGTATTAATACACAATACATATGTGTATTAATAAAGATAAATTTATTGTTAAACTAATGGAATTTAGTGGAAGTTTAAAATGTGAAAAGAAATTTTAATGATATAATTTAATAAATATAATAAAATTATTCTGATAATAGTGTCTTCTTACTGATAATTATAATTGATGCTAATTGTCTGCCTGGTGTAACATTGTTTATTTCATACTTTCCCAAAGTAAGAAATGATAACAACAACAACAACAACAACTATTATTATTATTATTATTATTATTATTATTATTATTATTATTATTATTATTATTATTATTTAATAGTAACTGCCTCTGAATGTTTAAAGGTGTTTTATTATATTGGTAATTAAAATTCACAGCAGAGGGCCTATTTCATGACATGATGGTCCAATCAGTGCACATTTACACATACAGCATCATTTATAGCAGTGGACGCCAACTGGTGGGTTGCGTCCACCAACGGGCTGTGGAAAAATTTTGGTGGACCACAAAATAAATTCCTCCCCCCCAAATTAATCTGGGCTGCACAGTTCTTGCACCTCCCGGCTCTCTGAGGGACCCCAGAGTCAGGCCCCTGAGATGCACATGCCAACCAGCTCCTACACCCGGAAGCAACGGCAACATCAGTCCCCTCCCCCAGCACCCACTATCAGCTCTTTCCATTAGTTCTCTAGCTTTGAATTGCTCCTGGCTCTTCTCTTTTCTCCCCCTCTGCCCATGTGCAGGCGGGAAAGGAAAGAAAGATGGAGCTGTGCACAGTGCTCCCCTTTTCCAGCCCTTGCTGCCTCTCCCAACATTGAAGCCTTGGAAACACAGGCAAAGCCGCCGCAGTGGTAGCTTCCTGAGTTGCCTTAGCATGCTTGGTTAGTTAAGAATCGCCCTACCCAGAGACAGGGTTGCCCTCTGGCTGTTTTTCCGGCCAAATTTGAGAAATCTGGCCAGATAGAAATCTGGCCGTGAAAAAAATCATGTCTCCAGCCAAATATATTTGGCCCAAAATTTGGCCATATGAAAGTTGCTTGGCTGTGAAATCGACATTTTGGCTGAATACCAGTTTTGAATACAATATATTCGCATGAAAATGACTGTCAGATCGTCTGAAAACCTCTGAAAAATGACGTGATACACTGTCCAAAGCCTTCTGACTGTGAACAGTGCTGCGTAATACAAGCGGATGTTAACCCGAATGTAAACATCTCAGTATTGGATTGTTTTCTCACCACCCAGCGTGCGGCATCACGGAAAATCCCCGATGTGCGACCGAGAGAATATGCCTGTGGTATATGTAAGCTAGCTAAACACATTGTGCGTGTACTCTGCATGCATGGTAAGGTAGCTATGTGTAATGTGTATGTGCACAGCACTACATTGGAAGTACTCTTTGTTTTCATGTAATTATTGGGATAATTCCTCTCTTTTTGAAAAGATGGTTATTGAGTATTCAGTTTTCATACGGATTCTATATATAATTGCTATTTTTGTGTCATTTTATTTGTTTAGTGATTATATTTTTTCAATCGGGGGAGGGGAATCCCCCTAAAAACCCTCATGCCCTAGCTCCCCCCTCCTCAGGATCGTTGCATTTGGCCCTGAGCTTTCCCAATGGTAGTAGCAGTTATTTGAAGTGAGCTGTCTAGCCTGGATGTGAGTAAAGAAACACAGAAATTCCCATGATGTCACATCACATTGTTGAATAAAGACTATTTTTTATGATTTGATTATTTAAAAACAGTCAAAAAAGAAAAAATCAATATATCCACATGTTATTTTGCATGAAAAAAATGGGTTGTGAGAGAAAATAATTTGGCCAAATTTGGCCATATTTTGACTTGAGTTTGGCCACAGAGCCAAGCTGCAATCTGGCAACCCTGCCCAGAGAAGGAAGTGATGCTGGAGGAGGAGGAGGAGGCAGTAGTGGAGAAACAAGCAACTCAGGGCACTACTGCTGTGGCAGCTTTGCCTGCGTTTCCAAGGCTTCAATGTTGGGAGAGGCAGCAAGGGCTGGAAAAGGGGAGCACTGTGCACAGCTCCATCTTCCTTTCCTTTCCTGCCTGCATGTGGGTGGGGGGAAGGAAAGAGGGAGAGCCAAGTGCAATTCAAAGCTAGAAAACTAATGGGGAGAGCTGACAGCGGGCGCTTGGAGAGGGGACTGTTGTTGCTGCCGCCGCCGCCATCATGTGTGCGAGCATGCATCTCAGGGACCTAAGCCAGGAGGCATGGGAACTGCAAATGGGACCATTTGATGATTTCGAAGAACTCCTGGATTGGCGTTTTGTAGGTCTCGGTGAAAGAATGAGCTTTGTTTTGTCTCCTTTCCTCCCCTGGTAATGTGAGAGATGCTTTCTCTCTCTCCCCTGCCCCCAATTAATCACTGGCAGTGGCTGGGTTTGGCAGTGAAGTGCTAAAGTAAGTGAAGTGATCCCAGAGACATTTTTCCTTACCTGTGTCCAGGTGACACTGGAAGAGCAACCCCCAGCTTCCTCAGCTGCAGATCTGAGCCTCTCTATCCTCCACTCAGGATCTGAAAGGAGCCCCCACTTTCTCCCCCTCCCCTCCCCCAATTAATCACCAAAAATTGCAGTCCTTCTATAGGCAGATGCCTGCTGAGAAGCCCCTGGAGTGGCAGTCAAGGGAACTGCCCCTCAAGGAAAGCAAAGCCCCCTTTCTGTATCTGCTTCTCCCAGCGGCAGTTGCCCTGAGGCCCCTCAACTCAGACACAGACACAGACACACACAGACACACATACACACAGACACATACACACTGCCTGCTCTTCTGTCTCTTTGGAAGGTGCCAGGTGGGGGGAGGCTTCCAGCCTGGAACATTTTATTTTGTTATCATTAAGCATTTATATTTTTGTTATAATTAAATAAGTGTGGGTATGTGTCTATATAAAATTTTATATTTAACATAAAAATTATATTAAATATATTAGCTTTTAAAAAAATCATATTAGTGGTCATCAGGATTTAAAAGTATGAGTTTGGTGGTCCCTGAGATCCAAAAGGCTGGCGACCCCTGATTTATAGAGATAAGTTACAGAATATTACAAGTCTTCTCTTTTAGTATAGCCAGATTTATACTTAACTAATTGCCTATATTGCCATTCACCTTCTTTTCAGAGAAGGAATGGAAGATAACAGAATTGGAAGGGACCTTCTAATCCAGTCCCCTCCTCAGGCAGGAAATCTTATACCATGTCAGAAATATAATTGTCTAATCTTTTAGAAATTCCCAGTGTTGGAGCATCCACAACTTCTGGAAGCAAGTTGTTCTGCTGATTAATTGTTCTAACTGTCAAGAAATTTTTCCTTAGTTCTAAGTTGCTTTTGTCCTTGACTAGTTTCTATCCATTGCTTCTTGTCCTGCTTTCAGGTGTTTTGGAGGATAGTTGCCCCCCCTCTTTTTGTGGCATTACTTTAGATATTGGTACACTGCTATCAAGTCCCTCTTAGTACTTCTTTTCATTAAAATAGACAGGTCTATCTCTTTCTAACTCATTGCAAATGATTTCCCAGTCCCTGTTTTCAAACACTGATTCAAAAATTCTATTTTCTCACCTGTGCCTTTCACAGTGGATATACTCCACTGCTTTGTTCAAATAAAATTAAAGTCACAGCTGTGGTTGGTTGCAAGGCTTGAAAAGTCTTTTTACCACCAGCTGTGGGTCCCAGTTTTCTCAACCATTTCAACTGCTATGTTGCAATGCTCATAGCTGAATTGAACTTGCTTTTTTAATCTTTTTAATTATTTAATCTTTTTAAACTCTTTTTAATCCAACTGATTCAATCAAATGAACTATCCTCACTTCCAGAAACCCAAGCTCTATTCAATCCCCCAAATCCAAAGCTCTGTTTTATGCTCTGTCTATGTTCTTTCTGCTTTCCCATTGTTCCAGAATGTTTTTAAATTTTCCTTTTCATTACTATTTTAATAACATAGTGAAAAAAGCCCCTGTCACACTGCACCAACGAATGGAAAGACGATGTAAAACGGAGAAAAACACTTGCCATCCGTTGGTTAATGCAATGCTTCCGTTTTGTACTCACTGCATACATTTTGCTTCCTCTCTATCCGTCCAGCATCCGTCTACTGACGTTTCATCCGCTCAGTGGGTTTTGAGATGCTCAAAACTTTTGCGCAGAAAATGTATCCAATGCGTCCATTCTGCATCCGCTAGGCATCCGTTCTGCATCCGTTAGGCATCCACTATATCTGCTAAGCATCCGCTACGCATCTGCACAACTCGATCCGCTCCAGCGGTAAATGGACGCAGGGAGGAAGTGGAACGGACATGGAACGGATGCGGAATGGATGCAGAATGGATGGAGAAAGGATGAAAGCAGATGCAGCTCGCAAAGAAAGCATTTAAAACGGAAAAAATGTTCGCAGAGGGGACCTATCTCGGATATTAAGGATGTCTAGAGGATGCCTAGAGGATGCAAAGGGACACATAGTGGAAAACCTATACTGCCTATAAAAAGGGGGAGCAACTCACCTGGATCTCACCTTCAGACCAGCAGACCAGCTGTGCAGACCTCTGCAGCCTTCATCTGACTCTTCCTCTTCCACAGCATCCAGTCTTGGCCACCGTGGATCATAACAAAGTCCTTTTGGCAGCCACCATCGTTCTGCAACAGTGCGAAGCCATCTACAGGCTCTGTGAACTCTACTACGGGAAGAAAAGGAGGTGGCCAAGAAGCGTCTGGGTCCGAAGATGGATCGGGAGAAGAGCAGAGTACGGAATGTACAACAAGCTGATGGTGGAGCTCAGGAACGAAGACACTCGGGCATTCCAGAACTTCATGAGGATGCCTCCAGCCATGTTTGACGAAGTTGTGCAGTGGCTGAGACCCAGGTTGACCAAGACAAACACCAACTTCCAGCCCAGCCTGGAACCTGGGCTCAAGGTGGCACTGACTCTGTGCCACTTGGCCTCAGGGACCACCTACAGGAGCATGCAGTACGGCTGGAGGGTGCCACACAACACCATCAGCATTGTGTTCAGAGAAGTGGTGCAGGCCATCATCGAAGAATACATGGAGGAGCTCCTCCAGTGCCCCTCCACTGAAGAAGGATGGAAGAAAGTTGCAGAGCAATGGTATCAGAGGTGGAACTTCCCACACACGGTTGGAGCCATAGATGGCAAACACGTGGCCTGCAAAGCACCAGCCAAGTCGAGGTGCACTTATTTCAACTCCAAGGGCTTCTTCAGAATCGTCCTCTTGGCCATGGTCAATGCTGACTACAAGTTCATGTACATCGATGCTTCAGGCAACGGCTCATAATCAGATGCCCAGATATACAATGCCAGTGACCTCAAGGAGGGGCTGGAACGCAACCCCATCATGGGCTTCCTAGATCCAGACCCCCTGCCCAATGACACACAAGATGTGCCCTACTTCATCGTGGGGGATGACGTCTTCTCCCTCAGAACCTACCTCATGAAGCCCTACACCTCCAGACTCCTCACCCGTGAAGAGAGGATCTTCAACTACAGGTTGTCCAGGGCAAGGCGGGTGGTGGAGAACGCCTTTGGCATGCTGGCCAACAGGTTCCAGGTACTTCTCCCCACCATGCAGCAATCAGCCAGAGACCGTGAGGAGGATTGTGAAAGCTTGCTGCATCCTGCACAATCTCATGCGCACCTGCTACCCAGTCTTGCAGAACAGGCTCGTGGACCCCCAACAAGGCAATGGGGACATGAAGCCTGGGGAATGGAGGCAAGGGCAAAACCTGATAGAGAGAGAGGATGTGCAAGGCCCCAACAGAGCCTCACATGAAGGGAAGAAGCAGTGCAACCTCCTGAAACACTGGTGCAAATCCCCAGCTGGAGCGGTGGAGTGGCAAGACAGGATGATAGATGATTAGTGGATGCTTCCTGCAGCCTGTCTCATCACACTGATGAGATTTGGCCATGTATGTTGGGTGGGCCTACAATGAACAGGGCATTTAATAAAGAGTTGTGTTTATGTTGACATGTGGGGATGATTATTACATTATTATTGATAATAAAGGGCCATAGGTGTGGCACCTGGGAGGGTGGACCATAGAGTCCCACTATGCTTGCACTGGAGGTTTATCTATCCCACAGGAATTACCCATCCCAAAGGTATCCCTGCTCATTCCACAGGTATCCCTGCCCATCCCACTGCTATCTTAACCCATCCCACAGATATCCTTACCCATCCCACAGGTATCCTTGCCCATCTGACAGGTATCCCTGCCCACCCCACTGCTATCTTAACCCATCCCACAAACATGCAAAGGCTTAAACCATTTCTAAAAGTTTCCACCAATACTTTATTAAAAAAAAGAAATGAAGCAAGTGTGTGAATTAAAGATAGACTTTATTAACAACAAGCTGTAAAAGAAAAATAACCCAAGTCAAGTGTCTAGATAAAGTCCACAGGTAGCCAGCCAGCCAGTCTCTAGCACTCCTCTTGGTCGCTCGGAGGTGTGCCCAGTCTGAGGGGTGAAGGGTCCAGGTGCTGTGGAGGTGGCTGGTGTTGGAGTGCTGGTCTGAAGCCCCACTGGGGTGCCTTGCCCCGAGAGGACAACAGGTGATGGTGTGTTGAGAAATCTCTCGGACAGCTGGCTCAGACCTGTGATGTTGAGAGCTCCTTCCTCCATGATATGGGGTGTCAGCCCAGTAGCGATGACAGATCTACTGAGGCTTGGCTGTGGGGTGGAGGAAGGAGCAGTGTAGTGGGGCTGTCTGGTCTGCAGCTGGGTGAGGACTCACGTTGGTGGCATCGTTGGCATGGGTGGCATCAGTGTCGTGGGTGGTATCGGTGGCATTGGTGGCATCAATGTCGTGGGTGGCATTGGTAGCATCAGTGGAACTGGTGGCAACGGTGTCGTCCAATGACTCTGTGCCTGTACAGGGAAGGGCTGCTGCCTGTGCTGCTGGACCTCCTGGTAGCCGTAGCCCTGGTTGGTGAGGGCCTGTGGAAAGCCTTGGAATGGGAGGGACATCACCTGGGGTGGAGGAGCAGACCTGGACTGGGTGGGAGCAGGCTCCTCTGGGTCTGGAGGGTTGTGAAGCAGCTCGGTGATCCGGTCCTTCACCACCTGGTACTGGGGTTCCGCCATGTCCATGAGGGTCTGGTTGATATAGATGAGGAAGGGCTTGCGGTTGGAGGATGAGGAGTAGGTGTGGACCAGCTGAGAGAGGAGATCTATCCTGCTCCGGATGGTGTCCCTGATCTCCAGCAGGACAGTGTGGCTCTGCCCCTCCGGTCTGGCTCTCTGCCTTTCTGTGGAGGTGGAGCTGGGGGTGGATGCGGGTAGGGCTGTGGTGGACGTGCCATCTCCTTTCTCCCACCGCAACAGGGAGTCCTCCACGCGCTCCACCATGGTTAAAACACCTGTCCGCGGGTTCTCCGCCATGGCACGCTCCACAGAAACCTGCCTGGAGACAGGAGCTGACTCTCAGCCGGAAGAGGACTGGCTCTCAGCAGACTGCTGGAGAGAGAGGGTAGTGAGAGGGGCTGCTGGTTCTCCTCGGTGGTGGATCTCACCCTCCAGGAAGCTGCACCTGGCCATGACGTAGGTCTCTCTGTCCGTCAGCTTAACCGTGGCCTGGCTAGATTTCTTCAGGTGCAGCTTCCCGTATCAGGTGACCATGTGCTTCCACCAGCCGAGGAGCACCTCCGAAGTGTAGCCCAGACTCTCCGCCTTCTCTCTCCAAGCAGCATGCTTCCCTTGGTGTCCTTGTAGAGCCGGTGTCCCTTCTGCCACAGATAGTCATTCTCTCTCAGCCACTCCAGCACCTCATCCTCATGTTCCTCCTCAATGGAGTATTGCCTCCTCTACCGTCCCCGCATATGCCACTTCCTCCCTTTGGCAGGACCAAATGGGCCCTCATCAGAGGGGCTCCCAGGTAGTAGGGGCTGCTCCTCCACACCACCACCAGCAGCAGCACTAGCAGAATCATAATCATCATCATCATCATCATCATCATCATCATCATCATCATCATCACCAGCAGGATCATAATCCTCCTCATCATCAACATCAGCAGCAGCAGTAGAAGGGGCAGCACCAGCAGGATCATCATCAGCAGCAGCAACAGCAGCAGCAACAGAAGCAGGACCAGCAGGACCAGGATCAGCAGCAGCAGAGTAAGCACGAGCAGAAGTACCACCGCCAGAAGCAGCATCATCAGCTCCTCCAGAAGCAGAAGCAGCAGAAGCCCCAGCAGAAGCAGAGACAGGGACAGGGGGTGGGAGGGTGGCCCTGTCCCTCTTGCCAGGGATGGTGGCATGTTGCTGCTTTCTCTTCTTCCCCATGGTTGTGGGTTGCTGGCTGGCAGGGAGGCTGGCAGGGAGGCTGGCAAGCACCAAGGCTGGCAGGCAGGCAGGCAGGCACCAAGGCTGGCAGCAAGGCTGGCAGGAAGGCTGGGAGGCAGGCGGGCACCAAGGCTGGCGGGGGGGCGGGCCAGGAGGCTGGGAGGCAGGCTGAGTGGCAGGCTGGCAGGAAGGCTGGCTGGAAGGCTTGCAGCAAGGCTTGCAGGCAGGCATGCAGGCAGGGCATGCAAGGCAATCAATGCGTCCGGCAGCAGGTCTTTCCTCCGAATGGTGACCTGCTTCCGAGCTGCTTCAATTTATATCCACGGGGCTTACGCAATGCATCCCCCCTGCATGCGCAATTAATGCCAGGCATCCGTTAGGCTTCCACTGTGCATCCGCTAGGCTTCCGCTCTGCATCCGCTTAATCCGCTGTGCATCCGCTTTTGCATCCGCTTCATCTGTTCCGCGTCCGCTTTGCTGAGGTCCCCCGGAAGCCTTGCGGATGTGTCATCCACTTCCATCCACTTCCATCCGCAAGGCTTCCATTCTGCATCCGTTTTCCATCCGCTCTCTGTCCTCCCCGCATCCTTTCCTTTTCGTGTTATCCGCTCTGGTTATGCAAATTTTTGCCCCTTTTGAGAGCTCATAAAAATGGATGGAACATTTTTCTCATCCGTTGTGTCCTTTTTACTAATGCTTTGCATCCATTGGGCAGTGTGACAGGGCCTTAATGAATTCAGGAAGCCTTGATGAAATTTGGGATAAAATATTTACAAAAAACTTAATCAATACCTTGTTATTGATCTCCTGACACTTGACTGGTAAGTACAGATAGTAATATGAGCATAAACAGAGGAGACAACACGGAAAGGAACGGACGGGGGGAGGACGCAGGGCGGATGGAAAGCGAATGCTCCACGGAAGCCTAGCGGATGGAAGCGGATGAAAGCAGATGGCACATCTGCAAGGCTTCTGGGGGACTGCAGCAAAGCGGATGCGGAACGGATACAGAGGATGCAGAGCTGACGCCGAGCGGATGAAGCGGATGCAAAGCGGAAGCCTAGCAGTTGAGGTGGATGCAGAGCGGAAGCCTAGCGGATGTCTAGCGGAAGCCTAGCGTTCACTGCGCATGCGGGGAGGATGCATTGCGTCAGCCCCGCAGATATAAAGGGAAGCAGCTCCCAAGCAGGTCAACATTCAGAGGAAAGACCTGCTTCCAGACACATCGACCACCTGCCAGCCTGCCTGCCTGCCAGCCTGCCTGCCAGCCTGCCTGCCTGCCTGCCTGCCAGCCTGCTGCCTGCCAGCCTCCTCGTCCTGCTGGTCCTGCTGGTGCTCCTGGTCCTGCTCGTGCTCCTTCGTCCTGCTGGCGCTGCTGGTGCTGCTGGCACTGCTGGTGCTTACGCTGCTGCTGATGATCCTGGTCCTGCTGGTGCTGCTGCTGCTGCTGGTGGTCCTGTTGGTTCTGCTGCTGCTGGTGGTGTGGAGGAGCAGCCCCTACAAGCTGGAAGCCCCTCTGATGAGGACCCGTGTGATCCTGCCAAAGAGAGGAAGAGGCATATGCGAGAACGGGAGAGGAGGCAACACAACATCGAGGAGAACATGAGGATGAGGTGCTGGAGTGGCTGAGAGAGAATGAGTATCGATGGCGGAAGGGACACAGGCTCTATAGGGACACCAAAAAGAAGCAGGCTGCTTGGAGAGAGAAGGCAGAGAGCCTGGACCACACTTCGGAGGTGCTCCTCGGCTGGTGGAAGCACATGCACACCTGATACGGGAAGCTGCACCTCAAGAAATCTGGCCAGGCCGCGGTCAAGCTGACGGACAGAGAGACCTATGTCATGGCCAAGTGCAGCTTCCTGGAGGGTGAGATCCGCCACCGAGGAGCAGCCCCTCTCATAACCCTCTCTCTCAGGCAGCCTGCTGAGAGCCAGTCCTCTTCCGGCCGAGAGTCAGCTCCTGTCTCCAGGCAGGTGTCTGTGGAGTGTACCATGACAGAGAACCCACCGACAGCTGTTCTAAACATGGCTGAGCACGTGGAGGACCCCCTGGTGCAGTGGGAGAAAGGAGATGGCACTTCCACCACAGTCCAAACCGCATCCACCCCCAGCTCCACCTCTACAGAAAGGCAGAGAGCCAGACAGGAGGGGCAGAGACACACTGTCCTGCTGGAGATAAGAGACACCATCAGGAGCAGGATAGATCTCCTCTCTCAGCTGGTACACACCGACTCCTCATCCTCCAACTGCAAGCCCTTCCTCACCAATGTGAACCAGACCCTCATGGACATGGCGGAACCCCTGTACCAGGTGGTGAAGGACAGGATCACCGATCTGCTTCACAACCTTCCAGATCCAGATGAACCTGCTCCCACCCAGTCCAGGTCTGCTCCTCCACCCCAGGTGATGTCACAGCCCTTCCAAGGCTTTCCACAGGCCCTCACCTACCAGGGCTATGGCTAACAGGAGGTCCAGCAGCACAGGCAGCAGCCCTTCCCAGTCCAGGCACAGGTTCATCGGATGCCACCGTTGCCACTGGTTCCACTGATGCCACCGAAGCCACCCACGTCACTGATGCCACCTACGCCAGTCCTCACACAGCTGCAGACCAGACAGCCCCACTACACTGCTCCTTCCTCCACCGCCAAGCCCGGCATCAGTACATCTGTCGTCGGTACTGAGGCTGACACCCCATGGCATGGAGGAAGGAGCTCTCAACATCACGGGTCACTTGACTTGAGTCATTTTTCTTTTACAGCTTGCTATTAATAAAGATTATATTTGCTTCACACACTTGCTTCATTTATTTTTGTAAATAAAGTCTTGGTGGAAACTTTTAGAAATGGTTTAAGCCTTTGCATGCTTGTGGGATGGGTAAGGAAAGCAGTGGGATGGGCAGGGATACCTGTCAGATGGGCAATAGCTGTGGGGTGGGTTAAGATAGGTGGATGGACAGGGATACCTGTGGGATGGTAATAGCTGTGGGAAGGGCAGGGATACCTGTGTGATGGGCTGGGATACCTTTAGGATGGGTAATAGCTGTGGGATGGGGAGGGATACCTTTGGGATGGGTTAAGATAGCAGTGGGATGGGCAGGGATATCTTTGGGATGGGTTAAGATAGCTGTGGGATAGATAAACCTCCAGTGCAAGCATAGTGGGACTATGGTCCACCCTGCCAGGTGCCACACCTGTGGGTCTTCATTATCAGTAACAATGTAAGCATTGATCCACACATTTCAACATAAACACAACTCTTTATTAAATGCCCTGTTCATTGTAGGCCCACCCAACATACATTGCCAAATCTCATCAGTGTGATGAGACAGGCTGAAGGAAGCATCCATTAATCATCTATCATCCTGTCTTGCCACTCCACTGCTCCAGCTGGGGAGTTGCACCAGTGTTTCAGGAGGTTGCACTGCTTCTTCCCTTCATGTGAGGCTCTGTTGGGGCCTTGCACATCCTCTCTCTCTATCAGGTTTCGCCCTTGCCTCCATTCCCCAGGCTTCATGTCCCCATTGCCTTGTTGGAGGTCCACGAGCCTGTTCTGCAAGACTGGGTAGCGGGTGCGCATGAGATTGTGCAGGATGCAGCAAGCTTCCACGATCTTCCTCACAGTCTCTGGGCGATGCTGCATGGTGGTGAGAAGTACCTGGAACCTGTTGGTCAGGATGCCAAAGGCATTCTCCACCACCCGCCTTGCCCTGGACAGCCTGTTGTTGAAGATCCTCTCTTCACGGGTGAGGCATCTGGAGGTGTAGGGCTTCATGAGGTAGGTTCTGAGAGAGAAGGTGTCATCCCCCATGATGAAGTAGTGTACATCTTGTGTGTCATTGGGCAGGGGGTCTGGATCTGGGAAACCCATGATGAGGTTGCATTCCAGCCCCTCCTTGAGGTAACCTGGGCATCTGAAGATGAACCATTGCCTGAAGCATCGATGTACATGAACTGGTAGTCAGCATCGACCATGGTGAAGAGGATGATGCTGAAAAAGCCCTTGTAATTGAAATAAGTGGACCCTGACTTGGCTGGAGCTTTGCAGGCCACGTGCTTCCCATCTATGGCTCCAACGGTGTGGGGGAAGTTCCACTTCTGATACCACTGCTCTTCAGCTTTCTTCCAGCCTTCTTCAGTGGAGGGGCACTGGAGGAGCTCCTCCAGGTATTCTTCGATGATGGCCTGCACCACTTCTCTGACCACAATGATGATGGTGTTGTGAGGCACCCTCCAGCCATACTGCATGTTCCTCTAGGTAGTCCCTGAGGCCAGGTGGCGTAGAGTCAGTGACACCTTGAACCCAGGGTCCAGGCTGGGCCGGAAATTGGTGCTCTGCTTGGTCAACCTGGGTCTCAGCCGCTGTACAACTTCGTCAAACATGGCTGGAGGCATCCACATGAAGTTCTGGAATGCACGAGGGTCTTCGTTCCTCAACTCCACCATCAGCTTGTTGTACAGTCCGTATTCTGCTCTTCTCCCGATCCATCTTCGGACCCAGACACTTCTTGGCCACCTCCTTTTCTTCCCGTAGAACAGTTGAAAGAGCCTGTAGATGGCTTTGCACTGTTGCATAATGATGGTGGCTACCAAAAGGAGTGTGCGACGATCCATGATGGACATGACTGGATGCTGTGGAAGAGCAAGAGGCAGATGAAGGCTGCAGAGGTCTACACATCAGGGCTGCTGGTCTGAAAGTGAGATCCAGGTGATTTCTCCCCCTTTTTATAGGCAGTATAGGTTTTCCACTATGTGTCCCTTTGCGTCCTCTCAGCATCCTCTAGACATCCTTAATATCCGAGATAGGTCCCCTCTGCGAACATTTTTTCCGTTTTAAATGCTTTTTATGTGAGTTGCATCTGCTTTCATCCTTTCTCCGTCCGTGCTACTAACGCTGTGCGTCCGTTCTGCGTCCGTTCCGCTTCCTCCCTGTGTCCGTTTACCGCTGGAGTGGATTTGAGTTGTGCAGATGCGCAGCGGATGCCTAGCGGATATAGCGGACGCATAACGAATGATGACGGATGCAGAACGGATGTTCCACGTATGCGTAGTAGATGCAGAACGGACACGTTGGATACATTTTCTGCTCAGAAAGTTTTGAGAAGCTCAAAACTTTTTGAGCAGATGGAACCTCAGTGGACGGATGGTGGATGGATAGAGAGGGAGAAAAACAGACACAGTGAGTACAGAACAGATGCATCGCGTTAACCAATGGATGGCAAGTGTTTCTCTCCATTTTACATCCTCTTTCCATCCATTGGTGCAGTGTGACATGGGCTTAATTAATTCTCCTGTCTCCTATTTTCTCAGCAACATAACTGTGAAATCAATTGGGCTAGGGGAGAGAGAGAGAGACTGAAGCAAGGTCATCCAACTGGCTTTTTATTCTTAAGGGAGATGTAGAACTCATAGTATACTGCTTTGTAGGCCAGTATTTTAACCACTAAACCAAGCTGTGTCTCTTTGGGCCATCATTTAGCAGCCAGCATATCAGTCATTACAAATGTGTATGCCTTTCAGCAGATCTCTACAACTCATTGCCTCTTTCCCCACCACTAAATACATCTCTTTAATGAGCTTTTCATTCATTCAAATCACTAGAGATGCCTAACTACTTATTCTCTGAATACTATACATATGAAGAGATGGTAGGTGTGCTAATTTCTGAAATCATAACCATAAAAATCTTGTTTTCATTCAAGGTAAAATATTTGGTCTTGTATATTTTTTTTTTATGAAACCTGTATGTAGATATTTTTTTAAGTACAATGAATCTCCTCCTTTCCCCATTCCAACCATCGATTTTGGGAAAAATGTCTGGTTTAAAAAATGCTGACATTCCCATATTTTAGCACCACTGTTTGTTAAAGCCACATAAACAGAAAAGAAACTAATTATTTATAGCTGTTTTCCAGTTTCAATCTGGTTTATTACTATAAGCTTCTTCAGATCTTGCATTTACCTCTCTACTGATCTTTTGGGAAATAAATGCAAATTCTGTGATTCTTTCATATTTATCAGACAAGTTAACTAATGAACCAGCAATGATTTGGAGTTTAACATTACTGATTTCTTGGAGAATCTATCAAACGCAATTATACCTTGTAGAACAGGGGTGTCAAACTCATGGCCTGCAGGCCAGATGCATCACATTTCCATTTTAATGAAGTGGGAAAAAGTTACAACACATTATGACACCCCTGTTGTAGAAGAATTATACCTTTTGTTACGGCATTCTTTCCCATTAGAAGCCTAAACTGCTTTACAGATTGTATTAAACCATAATATGGATTCATTTTATTTCAACTTCATCTAAAGAGATAGCCTGTGTGATTTATAAAACATGGTATGGTTTTCACTCTGAAGTTCAACCATACCTCACAGTGAAAAGAGAGGGTTGAATTGCATAAGCCTATTATACTGGACAATATGCCTCTGGCCTGAAGAAAGACCTGGTGACCTATTTCAGTTTTCTTTGCAAAAAATGTTATGGATTGCCTCAAAGATGCAGAAGATATCAACAATCTCTGATATGTAGTAAAAATCTCTGATATGCAGATGATACAACATTGCTTTCAGAAAGCAAGGAAGATCTGGAGTGGCTAATTCTGGAAGTCAAAGATAAATGTGAAAAATTTGGACTACATCTTAACATCAAGAAAACAAAGATAATTATGACTGCAGAGAACACACAGATCAGAATGCAGATCAACAATGAAGCAGTCAAGGAATTCAACTTCTTGGGCTCTAAAATCAACCAGCATTGTCACTGCAACTGAGTGAGATCAAAAGGAAAATAGCACTTGGAAGGCCTGCAATGTTCAGCATGAATAACATCCGGAAGAGTAAAAATATCATCCTCCCAATCAAATGCAGATTAGTCAAAACAATTGCAATTTTCTGATTGTGACTTACAGCTGTGAAACCTGGATTCTGAAAAAGGCAAATAGGAGAAGGAAGGACCCTTTGCATTATGGTACTAGGGATGACTATTACATATCTCATGGATTACAAAAACCACAATGTTCTAGACTGAGCTTTACCAAAAATATCATTCAAAGCCAGTGATTGCCAGACATGTCATGTGAGCTGATTCACTCAAAAAGTCAGTTATGTTGGGAGAGATTAGCAGAAAAGGAAGAAGGGGTTGTCTTATTACCCATTGGCTGGACACTACAAAATGACCATGGTGGATATGAAAGGGGTGGTGTGAGAAGATATGGAGAATACTGATCCATAGAATAGCTGAAGGTCAGACACAACTGAATGGCTGACAACAAATATAATTAAGTACCGTTTACCCTTATCAGTAAGTGCAGACATTGTGATTTTTTCAAGAATCAAGTACAAACAAATAAAGCTTTCATGCAATGCATAAAGACAATCCAAGGCATATGAATTGAAAGCCTAGGAACACTTTTTTCTTTTGGCCTGATGTTATGAAAAATATATAGGATCATCAATGAAGTTAAAGAATGATTATTTTAATCTGAAAATGATTTCAGTGTAATGTGGGACCAAAAATGAAAGTGTACCTATAAATACATAAATTTGATGAAATCCAAACTGTATCTGCAAATACTACAGGCCATTTGTTATCATGTGTGCATGACATTATCTTGCACACAAATATTTATTGTAAAATATTTTGATTATTTTCCAAAATAATAAGCTCTAAGTAAGACAGAATTCCCATGGATAATTAACACAAGAATCACATTTGGGTTTAGGAGACTGTTACATTTATAACTTCTTAAATAAACTAGAAGATCAACATCCAATCTCTCTGAGCACTTATTTAAGTGTTTGGGGAGAGTTCTAGTGTATACTAAATGCCATGTGTTATGCAATAATTTACAGAAACAGCAATAGTAAGGATTACAATTACTTTGATGTTGATATTCAGTTGAGGCAGGTAAGTTCCATCCTCAGACACTTCAGGACTATTTTTGAAATTAGAATGGAAAAACATCAAATGGGCTTATGTGATTCATTAAATAATAATATGATTTGTATTGTTTTGGTTTATTGTCATGCATGAATTCAGGCCATGTTCATTTATATTACCTTAATCTCTAAAAATGGAATGAATACATATGATAAAAACCAAGTATAGTCCTTCTGGATCCCTACATATTTTTGGAAGAGGTCTTGAAAACTACTGTTTTATGTGAATTTGACTATATGGACAAATGCTATTTGTATAAAACCTCTGATTGAGCAAGTCTTCTTTATGTTGCACTACATTCACTAAGAAACTCAATTCAAAGATTGTGTCCTAAAACACAGAGAGGCAGAGAGGGAGGGAGGATAGAAGGAAGGAAGGAAGGAAGGAAGGAAGGAAGGAAGGAAGGAAGGAAGGAAGGAAGGAAGAAAGAAAGAAAGAAAGAAAGAAAGAAAGAAAGAAAGAAAGAAAGAAAGAAAGAAAGAAAGAAAAACAGCCTGGACAGCACCCTGTGCCCAAGATATTTCATCCATTTAATTAACCATTGTAATCTTTTATAAAAAAGATTAGTAACATTTGAGTACAAATTAAAAAAAAAATTGTTAGCTAATTATAGATAAACTACTTTTCCCTATTGTCACCATTCACTGCATGTGAAGTTCTATTTTATCTTGGAAGGATTTATGGATGTTATATCATCACAAATAATTCATTGTTAATATATTTCTTGTAATGCTCATTTTTCAGGCCTTTAGAGACTCACAAGGGGCAAAAATGAATAAAGGATGGCTTCTGAAGTCAATCAGTTTTATGATTTCATTTATTACCTAATAGCCAGAAAAGCAGGTGGATGATTCACTTAGGATGAGATTCTGATTTAAATTGCAAGCTACTTTTTGAAGTAGACTTGGCATTATAAGTATCTACTAAAAATTCAGATTCACGATTTTCTGTTTATATTCTACTTCTGCATGAAATTTGGTGAACTGAAACAATGCAGGGTGGAGCGAAAAGAAATGAGTCACTCTTCACAGAATTTATCCTCTTAGGTTTGGGAAATCCTGCTGAAATGCAGGCTATGAGTTTCTTCTTCTTTGTACTGATTTGTCTTGTGGCAATAATTGGGAACCCTCTCATCATTATGCTAGTTGTGATTGACTCATGTTTTTCCATCATCATATTTTTTTCATGGAGAATTTATTCTGCTGAGAGACCTCAAACATCTTACCAAAATGTTTTTTTGAATGGAGACAGAACTATTATTGGGATTCAGTATCTAGTCAAATATTGTTTTCTTGGCACTTCTTTAGATATAGTAATATGGCTTTCAAGGAAAGGGATCCTAGTGTTATAGAATTACTTATTCCATCTTGAACACAGTTTAGAAATCTATGGAGAATTGATAGGAGATATTTGGGCGTAGAAAATAAATTGAATTGCTTGATCCTACAAATTGTTCTGCATTATTTGCATATGCTGTGTCTCCTATTTTCCCAAAACAGATATGAGGGAAAAGGGTGATTTTGCACCAGCAATGTCCCAACTGTAGCTAAAATCCGACATGAAATAAGGATATATAAAAACTACCACACTTTTCAAGATGCTAATAAAATGTTATGAAACTAATAAGAAAATAACATTTCTTAACTCTGTCGTTAACTGCTTCTTACTATATATTGTAGATCTGCTATATTAGTATACATTATAGATCTGATTGACATTTGACACATGGAAAACATTTTGGATACAAAAAAAGAAAATCAGACAAGCATCACAGAATTTATCCTTCTGGATTTTGGGAATCTCCAGGAACTGTAGCCTCTCCTTTTCTGCTTCTTCTTGATGATTTTATCTGATAACAATAATTAGAAATATCCTCATCTTCCTGCTTGTTATGGCTAATCAACTCCTTCATACTCCAATGTATTTCTTCCTGGAAAATTTATCTTTTCTGGATACCTGTTATAGTTCTACTTTGCTGCCCAAAATGTTGGCAAACTTTCTGAGTGCTGAGAAAACAATTACTGTGAATGGATGTCTAGCCCAATATCATTTCTTTTGTCTTAGTGGAGCTACAGGAGCATACCTTTTGACTGTAATATCATATGATCGCTATTCAGCAATTTGTAGACCTCTGTTCTACCCTTCTATTATGAAGAAGAATTTTTGTTTCCAGCTTATTGCTAGGACTTGAATAAGTAGTATGGTATTTAATGCTGTTCTGGTGGCTTTCGTGGCTCAGTTATCTTTCTGTAGACCAAACATCATAGACCATTACTTTTGTGATTTACATCCACTGACAAAAATGTATTGCAGTGACACAACACTATTTGAACTCTTTGCTTTTTGCATGACCATCATTTTCACAATTCCTCGGTTTCTTTTGACTCTCGTCTCGTACATTTGCATCATTGTCATCATTAAAATAAATTCTACTATTGGAAGACAAAAAGCCTTCTCAACCCGCTCCTCTCATCTCTTAGTAGTTTGCCTTTTTTTATGGCACATCAGTTATTGTCAATACATTGCCAGATACCTCCTCCCTAAAACACCTCAACAAAATCATCTCTGTTTTCTATACTATTCTAACTCCTCTGCTCAACCCACTTATCTGTTCTTTAAGAAACAAAGACATTCACAAAGCCATAGGACGACTTTTTAATAAAGTGTTATTTTTGGCATGAATCACCCAAAGCTCTAAATTTATTTTCAGTTCATTAGATAGTCAAACTTAAGGCCCTGTCACATTGGCCGACAGATGCAAAACGTTTGTACAAAGGACACATCGGACGAGAAAAATGTTCCATCCGTTGTTATCCACTCTCAAAAGTGCCCCAAATTTGCATAACCAGAGTGCATAACACAGAAAGGAATGGACGGGGGGAGGACGCAGGGCAGATGGAAAGCGGATGCTCCACGGAACCTAGCGGATGGAAGTGGATGGGAGTGGATGGCACATCCGCAAGGCTTCCAGGGGGCCGCAGCAAAGTGGACGCGGAACGGAAAGAGCGGATGCAGAGTGGACACCGAGCAGATGAAGCGGATGCACAGCGGAAGCCTAGCGGTTGCCTAGCGGAAGCCTAGCAGATGCCTAGCATTCACTGCACATGCGGGGAGGATGCATTGCGTCAGCCCTGCGGATATAAAGGGAGGCAGCTCCCAAGCAGGTCACCATTCAGAGGAAAGACCTGCTTCCAGACACATCGACTGCCTTGCCAGACTGCCCTGCCTGCATGCCTGCCTGCCAGCCTTGCTGCCTGCCTTCTTGCCAGCCTGCCTGCCAGCCTTGCTGCCAGCCTGCCTTCCAACCTCCCTGCCAACATTGCTGCCTGCCAGCCTGCCTGCCAGCCTGCCTGCCAGCCTTCATGCCACCTGCCTTCCAGCCTGCCTGCCAGCCTTCCTGCCAGCCTTCCTGCCAGTCTTCCTGCCAGCCTTCCTGCCTGCCAGCCAGCCTTGCTGCCAGCCAGCAACCCCACAACCATGGGGAAGAAGAGGAAGCCTCAGCCATCTGCTGCCAGCCCTGGCAAGAGGGACAGGGCCACCCTCCCACCTCCTGGCCCTCACTCTGCTTCTGCTGGGGTTTCTGCAGCACGGGCTCGCTCTTCTGGGGCTAGGGCTTCTGCTGCTTCTGCTTCTGGAGGAGCTGATGCTGCTGCTTATGGCGAGGGTTATTAGGGATAACATTGTTTACCCTAACTGGTTTAGGTGAAATAATAACTATGAATCATAGTTAATGTATGTTAGAGTGTATACAGCTTTAACTGTGAAATAGCAATTAAAGGAGTGGTTAAGAAAACAATATAAAAGTAGCAAGACTACGGCTTGCTCTCTCTCTCTGGCTTTGATGATCCCTGATTACTGCTTGGAATCAAGACTGCATTGCTCGAACGGGAGAGACAACAAAGGACTGATTTTGTAAGTGAACTGACATAGGATATTCTACATGGACTTTGCTAAATGAATACCCCTGAATGGACTGACTACATGGTAAATGAATATTGGACTGTTATTTGACTATGCCATAAATTTATCCTGGAATAAAATATATTCTTGATAGCACAAGCGTATCTGTTATTTTTACTGTATGTTAATAAACATACAAGCTTAGCTCACTCATTTATCTGTGTGCCTATCTGACTAACGCTGCACATTCTGTTTAGCTTGTCTACCTAACCCTGGTTGGGGAACCCAGGCTTAACACTGGTTATGGGCCCAGAGGCTGCAAAGTCAGTTTAACTAGGTTAAACAGATTTATGTACAAAGTGAGAGTTTGTGTTGTTATACATTACAGTAAACAGACAGCTGTGTTTTATTAATTATATTTTTATATCCATATAAGATAACATGGCACAAGTCAATCTACAAAGTTTGTCCCTTATATCCAAGCTGGATGGAACAAACTATGTATCATGGTCTACAAAATGTAGTCTACTTCTAAGAGGAGAAGGTCTGTCGAACATAACTGAAAATCCACCAAACGTAGAAGAATGGGATCCAGAGGATGAGGAAGACAGACTAAAGATAGAAGAATTTAAGCATAAAAATCAACAAGCCATTTGCATAATTGCATTAACCTTAACTGATCAACAGCTTGTTTATATCCACGGAGAGAAAACGGCTTTTGGGTGTTGGCAGAAGCTGAAGAGAATTTATGTTCGAGATAATATTGGTGCTCACATAAATCTAACACGGAAGCTTTTCAGGACACATCTCCAAACAAATGGTGATATGCAGAGTCATTTAAAAACTATGCAAAGCATTTTTACAGAATTACATGAGAAAGAGCTTATATTCTCTGAACAACATCAAGTTTATATAATTCTATCTTCCCTTGATGAAAGTTATGATAACTACGTAACTTCACTTGAAATTTTGCCAAAGGACAATTTAACTGTAACTGATATAACTGGCAGATTGATCGAAGAGGCCAGAAGAAGGCATGAAAGAGATGAATTAAGGAGGGAGTAACCTCATAAAGAAGATAATGAATCTCCTACTGCATACACAATTAAAAAGTGTTTTAATTGTGGAGGAAGAGGACATTTGGCAAGATTTTGTAAAAAGGCAAAGCGCCAGAATGCTGGCCAGAATACTAAAAATCATCAAAAGATAAATAAACATTTAGAGTTAGCCATGTATACTAACGGAGCTGTAAAAAATAATTTATGGGTGGTTGACAGTGGAGCATCCCATTGTATAACAAATGATAACAAAAATTTTAT
>BLBF01000051.1:15126488-15178206 GCA_015471245.1 Laticauda colubrina
GTCTCTTCAATTGTTGCTTTTCCCAGGATTAAGCCCATGTCACACTGAACCAATGAATGCAAAGAGGATGAAAAAGGGAAAAAAAACCTTGCCACCCGTTCGAAAACGTGATGTACTCACTGCCTCCGTTTTGCTTCCTCTCTATCCATCCAGCATCCGTATATTGACGTTTCATCCGCTCAGAAGTTTTTTAGCTGCACAAAACTTTTGCACGGAAAATGTATCCAATTCGTCCATTCTGCATCCGCTACGCATCCACTACGCATCTGTTCTGCATCTGTTACGCATCCGCTATATCCTCTAGGCATCCGCTGCGCATCCGCGCAACTCGCATCTGCTCGGACGCAGAAAGGAAGCGGAACAGAAACAGAACGGATGCATAATGGATGCAAAATGGATGCCAAGCGGAAACAAAGCGTTTAAAATGGAAAAAACGTCTGCAGAGAGGACCTATCTCAGATATTAAGGATGTCTACAGGATGCCTAGGGGATGCCTAGAGGATGCAAAGGGACAGCTATACTGCCTATAAAAAGGGGGAGCAACTCATCTGCATATCACTTTCAGACCAGAAGCCCATGTGTGCAGACATGTGCAGCCTTCATCTGACTCTTCCTCTTCCACAGCATCCAGTCATGTCCACCGTAGATCATACCACAGTCCTTTTGGCAGCCACCATCCTTCTGCAACAGTACGAAACCATCTACAGGCTCTGTGAACTCTACTACGGGAAGAAAAAGAGGCGGCCAAGAAGCGTCTGGGTCCGAAAATGGATTGGGAGAAGAGCAGAGTACGGACTGTACAACAAGCTGATGGTGGAGCTCAGGAACGAAGACACTCGGGCATTCCAGAACTTCATTAGGATGCCTCCAGCCATGTTTGACAAAGTTGTGCAGCGCCTGACACCCAGGTTGACCAAGGAAAACACCAACTTTCAGCCCAGCCTGGAACCTGGGCTCAAGGTGGCACTCAATCTGCGCCACTTGGCCTCAGGGAACTCCTACAAAAGCATGGAGTACGGCTGCAGGGTGCCACACAACACCATCAGCATTGTGGTCAGAGAAGTGGTGCAGGCCATCATCGAAGAATACAAGGAGGAGCTCCTCCAGTGCCCCTCCACTGAAGAAGGATGGAAGAAAGTTGAAGAGCAGTGGTATCAGAGGTGGAAATTCCCACACACCATTGGAGCCATAGATGGCAAGCACGTGGCCTGCAAAGCTCCAGTCAAGTCGGGCTCCACTTATTTCAACTACAAGGGCTTCCTCAGCATCATCCTCTTCGCCATGGTCAATGCTGACTACAGATTCATGTACATCGATGCTTCAGGCTACGGCTCATCTTCAGATGCCCAGGTATACAACGCCAATCACCTCAAGGAGGATCTGGAACGCAACCTCATCGTGGGCTTCCCAGATCCAGACCCCCTGCCCAACGACACACAAGATGTGCCCTACTTCATCGTGGGGGATGACGCCTTCTCCCTCACAACCTACCTCATGAAGCCATACACTTCCAGACTCCTGACCCGTGAAGAGAGGATCTTTAACTACAGACTGTCCAGGGTAAGGCGGGTGGTGGAGAACGCCTTTGGCATCTTGGCCAACAGGTTCCAGGTACTTCTCACCACCATGCAGCATTGCCCAGAGACCGTGAGGAGGATCGTGGAAGCTTGATTCATCCTGCACAATCTCATGCGCACCCACTACCCAGTCTTGCAGAACAGGCTCGTGGACCGTCAACAAGGCAATGGGGACATGGAGTCTGGGGAATGGAGGCAAGGGCGAAACCTGATTGACACTCAGGATGTGCAAGGCCACAACAGAGACTCATGGGAAGGGAAGAAACAGCGCAACCTCCTGAAACACTGGTGCAACTCCCCAGCTGGAGCGGTGGAGTGGTAAGACAGGATGGTAGATGCTTAATGGATGCTTCCTTCAGCCTGTCTCATCACACAGATGAGATTGAGCCATGAATGTTGGGTGGGCCTACAATGAACAGGGCATTTAAGAAAGAGTTGTGTTTGTGTTCAAATGTGTGGATCAATGCTTACATTGTTATTGATATAAAAGGGCCATAGGTGTGGCACCTGGGAGGGTAGACCATACAGTCCCACTATGCTTGCACTGGAGGTTTATCTATCTCACAGCTATTAGCCATCCCAAAGGTATCCCTGCTCATTCCACAGGTATCCCTGCCCACCCCACTGCTATCTTAACCTATCCTACAAGCAATCAAAGGCTTAAGCCAATTCTAAAAGTTTCCACCAAGACTTTTTTTAAAAAAACAAATGAAGCAAGTGTGTGAATCAAAGATAAACTTTATTGAACAACAAGCTGTCAAAAAAAAATGACCCAAGTCAAGTGTCCAAATAAAGTCCAAAGGTAGCCAGCTACCCGGTCTCTGGCAGTCTTCTTGGTCACTCGGAGGTGTGCCCAGTCTCAAGGGCGAAGGTTCCAGGTGCTGTGGTGGTGGGTGGTGCTGGAGTGCCTGGCCCGGAGAGGACAACACTGGACGGTGTTGAGAAAGCTCTCGGACAGCTGGCTCAGCCCCGTAATGCTGAGATGCTGATGACAGATGTACTGAGGCCAGGCTTGGTTGTGGGGTGCAGCAGGAGTAGTGTAGTGGGGCTGTCTGCTCTGCAGCTGGGTGAGGACTGGCGTGTGTGGCATCATTCGCGTGGGTGGCATCGCTGTCGTCGGTGGCATCATTGGCGTGGGTGGCATCGTTGTCGTCGGTGGCATCATTGTTGTGGGTGGCATCGGTGGCATCAGTGAAACAGGTGTCGCCCAATGACTCTGTGCCTGGACTGGGAAGGGCTGGTGCCTGTGCTGCTGAACCTCCTGGTAGCTGTAGCCCTGGTAGGTGAGGGCCTGTGGGAAACCTTGGAATGGGAGGGACATCACCTGGGGTGGAGGAGCAGACCTGGACTAGGTGGGAGCAGGTTCCTCTGTGTCTGGAGGGTTGTGAAGCAGCTCGGTGATCTGCTCCTTCACCAGCTGGTACTGTGGATCCGCCATTTCCTTGAGGGTCTGGTTGACATAGGTGAGGAAGGGCTTGCAGTTGGAGGATGAGAAGTCGGTGTGGACCAGCTGAGAGAGGAGATCTATGCTGGTGCGGATTGTTTCCCTGATCTCCAGCAGGGACAGTGTGGCTCTGCCCCTCCAGCTGTCCAGCTCTCTGCCTTTCTGCGGAGGCGGAGCTGGGGGTGGTGGATGCAGCTAGGACTGTGGTGGACTTGATGTCTCCTTTCTCCCACTGCACCAGGGAGTCCTCTACGCACTCCACCATGCTTACCACATCTGTCTGCGGGTTCTCCGCCGTGGCACGTTCCACAGAAAACTGCCTGGAGACAGGGACTGACTCTCGGGCGGAAGAGGACTGGCTCTCAGCAGCCTGCCAGAGAGAGAGGGTCATGAGAGGGTCTGCTGGTGCTCCTCGGTGGTGGTCCTCACCCTCCAGGAAGCTGTACCTCACCATGACGTAGGTCTCTCTGTCTGTCAGCTTCACAGTGGTCTGGCCACATTTTTTCAGGTGCAGCTTCCCGTACTAGGTGTGCATGTGCTTCCACCACCCGAGGAGCACCTCCGAAGTGTAACCCATACTCTCTGCCCTCTCTCTCCAAGCAGCCTGCTTCCGCTTGGTGTCCCTGTACAGCCAGTGTCCCTTCCGCCAGAGATAGTTGTTCTCTCTCAGCCACTCCAGCACCTCATCCTCGTGTGCCTCCTCAATATAGTGTTGCCTCCTCTCCCATTGTCGCATATGCCTCTTCCTCAATTTTGGCTGGACCAGATGGGCCCTCATCAGAGGGGCTCCCAGGTAGTAGGGGCTGCTCCTCCACACCTCCACCAGCAGCAGCAGCACCAGCAGAATCATCATCATCATCATCATCATCATCATCATCATCATCATCATCCTAACCAGCAGGATCATAATCATCATCATCATCAGCAGCAGCAGCAGCGGCAGCAGGATCAGCAGCAGCAGCAGGACCAGCAGGACCAGGATCAGCAGCAGTAGAGTAAACACCAGCAGGGCCAGCAAGTCCAGGAGCATGAGCAGGACCAGGAGCACGAGTAGGATGAGCAGGACGAGGAAGACCAGGAGCATGAGCAGGACGAGCAAGTCCAGGAGCACGAGCAGGTCAAGCAGGACTAGCAGGACCAGGAGCAGCTTCAACAGAGTAAGCCCCAGCAGAAGCCCCAGCACCAGCAGAAGCACCACCACCAGGAGCAGCTTCAGCAGAAGCCCCAGCAGAAGCAGAGTCAGTGGCAGGGGGCGGGAAATTGGCCCTGTCCCTCTTGTCAGGGATGGTGGCACGTTGATGAGGCTTTTGCTTCCTCCCCATGGTTGTGGGGTTGCTGGCTGGCAGGGAGGCTGGCAGGCACCAAGGCTGGCAGGAAGGCTGGCAGGAAGCCAGGCACCAAGGCTGGCAGGCAGGCACCAAGGCTGGCAGGAAGCCTGGCAGGAAGCCTTGCAGGTAGGCTGGCAGGAAGCCTGGCAGGAAGCCTGGCAGGAAGCCTGGCAGGAAGCCTGGCAGGAAGCCTGGCAGGAAGCCTGGCAGAAAGCCTGGCAGGAAGGAAGGCAGGCAGGCACCAAGGCTGGCTGGATGGCAGAATGGCAGCAAGGCTGGCATGCAGGCATGCAGGCAGCGCAGGCAAGGAACTCGAAGTGTCCAACATCAGGTCTTTCCTCGGAATGCTGGCCACGTGCGAGCTGCTTCCCTTTATATCCAGGGGACTTACGTAATGCTTCCCCCCTGCATATGCAATTAATGCTCGGCATCCGTTCCGCTTCCGCTGTGCATCCGCTAGGCTTCTGCTGTGCATCCGCTTTATCCCCTGTGCATCCGCTGTGCATCCGCTTCATCCGTTCGGCGTCCGTTCTGCATCCGCTGTATCCGTTCCGCGTCCGCTACTTTTAGGCCCTCCGGAAGCCCTGCAGTTGCGCCATCCACTCTCACCCGCTTCCATCCGCTGGGCCTCCATTCCACATCCACTTTGCATCCGCCCTGCATCCTCCCCGCGTCCGTGTTATCTGCTCTGGTTATGCAAATTTTCACCACTTTTGAGAGCGGATAACAATGGATGGAACATTTTGCTCATCCGCTGTGTCCTTTTTGCATCCGTTGGCCAGTGTGACATGGGCTTTAGTCTCTTCAATTGTTGCTTTTCCCAGGATTAAGCCCATGTCACACTGAACCAATGGATGCAAAGAGGATATAAAAGGGAAAAAAAACCTTGCCATCCGTTCAAAAACGCGATGTACTCACTGCCTCCGTTTTGCTTCCTCTCTATCCGCAAAGAAAGCATTTAAAATGGAAAAAACATTCGCAGAGGGGACCTATCTTGGATATTAAGGAAGTCTAGTGGATGCCTAGAGGATGCAAAGGGACACAGAGTGGAAAACCTATATTGCCTATCAAAAGGGGGAGCAATTCACCTGGATCTCACTTTCAGACCAGCAGCCCAGCTGTGCAGACCTCTGCAGCCTTCATCTACCTCTTGCTCTTCCACAGCATCCAGTCATGTCCACCATGAATCGTAACAAACTCCTTTTGATAGCCACCATCGTTCTGCAACAGTGCGAAGCCATCCACAGGATCTGTGAACTCTACTATGGGAAGAAAAGGAGGTGGCCAAGAAGCGTCTGGGTCTGAAGATGGATCGGGAGAAGAACAGAGTACCGACTGTACAACAAGCTGATGGTGGAGCTCAGGAACGAATACCCTCGTGCATTTCAGAACTTCATGAGGATGCCTCCAGCCATGTTTGATGAAGTTGTGCAGCGCCTGACACCCAGGGTGACCAACCAGAGCACCAAATTCCGCCCCAGCCTGGACCCTGGGCTCAAGGTGGCACTGACTCTGTGCCACCTGTCCTCAGGGACCATCTACAGGAGCATGCAGTACATCTGGAGGGTGCCATCCAACACCATCAGCATTGTGGTCAGAGAAGTGGTGCAGGCCATTATCTAAGAATACCTGGAGGAGCTCCTCCAGTGCCCCTCCACTGAAGGAGGATGGAAGAAAGTTGCAGAGCAGTGGAATCAGAGGTGGAACTTCACACACACCGTTGGAGCCATAGATGGCAAGCACGTGGCCTGCAAAGCACCAGCCAAGTCAGGGTCCACTTATTTCAACTACAAGAGTGTCTTCAGCATTGTCCTCTTTGCCATGGTCGATGCTGACTACAAGTTCATGTACATCGATGCTACAGGCAATGGCTTATGTTCAGATGCCCAGGTTTACAACGCCAGTCATCTAAAGGAGAGGCTGGAACGCAACCTCATCATGGGCTTCCCAGATCCAGACCTTCTTCCCAACCGCATGCAAGATGTGCCCTACTTCATCCTGGGGGATGACTCCTTCTCCCTCAGAACCTACCTCATGAAGCCCTAAACTTCCAGACTCGTCACCCGTGAAGAGAGGATCTTCAACTACAGGCTGTCCAGGGCAAGGCGGGTGGTGGAGAATGCCTTTGGCATCCTGGCCAACAGGTTCCAGGTACTTCTCACCACCATGCAGCATCACCCACAGACAGTGAGGAGCATCATGGAAGCTTGCTGCATCCTGCACAGTCTCATGCGCACCTGCTACCCAGTCTTGCAGAACAGGCTCATGGACCTCCAACAAGGCAATGGGGACATGGTGCCTGAGGAATAGAGGCAAGGGCGAAACATGATAGACACTGATAATGTGCAAGGCCCCAACAGAGCCTCATGTGAAGGGAAGAAGCAGCGCAACCTCCTGAAACACTGGTGCAACTCCCCAGCTGGAGTAGTGGAGTGGCAAGACAGGATGGTAGATGCGTAATGGATGCTTCCTTCAGCCTGTCTCATCACACGGATGAGATTGGGCCATGTATGTTGGGTGGGCCTACAATGAGCAGGGCATTTAATAAAGAGTTGTGTTTATGTTGACATGTGTGCATCAATGCTTACATTGTTATTGATAATGAAGGGCCATAGGTGTGGCACCTGGGAGGGTGGACCATACAGTCCCACTATGCTTGCACTGGAGGTTTATCTATCCCACAGCTATCTTAATCCATCCCACAACTATCTTAACCCATCCCAAAGGTATCCCTGCCCATCCCACTGCTATCTTAACCCATCCCACAACCACGCAAAGGCTTAAACCATTTCTAAAAGTTTCCACCAAGACTTTATTAAAAAAAATAAATGAAGCAAGTGTGTGAAGCAAAGATAATCTTTATTAATAACAAGGTGTAAAAGAAAAATGACCCAAGTCAAGTGTCCAAAAAATTCTACAGGTAGCCACCCAGTCTCTGGCACTCTTATCGGTCACTCGGAGGTGTGCCCAGTCTCAGGGGTGAAGGGTCCAGGTGCTGTGGAGGTGGCTGGTGCTGAAGTGCTGGTCTGAAGCGTCATTGGGGTGCCTGGCCCCGAGAGGACAACAGGTGACGGTGTGTTGAGGAAGCTCTCAGACAGCTGGCTCAGCCCCGTGATGTTGAGAGCTCCTTCCTCCATGCCATGGGGTTTCAGCCCCAGTACTGACGACAGATGTACTGAGGCCGGGCTTGCCTGTGGGGTGGAGGAAGGAGCAGTGTAGTGGGGCTGTCTGGTCTGCAGCTGGGTGAGGACTGGCGTGGGTGGCATCTTTGGCCTGGGTGGCATTTGTGGTGTCGGTGGCATCAGTGTCGTGGGTGGCATCGGTGGCATCAGTGGAACTGGTGGCAACGGTGTCGTCCGATGACTCTGTGCCTGGACTGGGAAGGGCTGCTGCCTGTGTTGCTGGACCTCCTGGTAGCCGTAGCCCTGGTCGGTGAGGGCCTGTGGAATGCCTTGGAATGGGAGGGACATCACCTGGGGTGGAGGAGCAGACCTGGACTGGGTGGGAGCAGGTTCATCTGGATCTGGAGGGTTGTGAAGCAGATCGGTGATCCGGTCCTTCACCACCTGGTACTGGGGTTCTGCCATGTCTGTGAGGGTCTGGTTGACATAGGTGAGGAAGGGCTTGTGATTGGAGATGAGGAGTCGGTGTCGACCAGCTGAGAGAGATCTATGCTGCTCCGGATGGTGTTCCTGATCTCCAGCAGGAAAGTGTGGCTCTACCCCTCCTGTCTGGCTCTCTGCCTTTCTGTGGAGGTGGAGCTGGGGGTGGATGCGGGTAGGGCTGTGTTGGACGTGCCACCTCCTTTCTCCCACTGAACCAGGGAGTCCTCCACACCATCCACCATGATTAAAACAGCTGTCCGCATGTTCTCCTCCATGGGACGCTCCACAGAAACCTGCATGGAGACAGGAGCTGACTCTCAGCCGGAAGAGGACTGGCTCTCAGCAGGCTGCCGGAGAGAGACGGTCATGAGAGGGGCTGCTGCTGCTCCTCGGTGGTGGATCTCACCCTCCAGGAAGCTGCACCTGGCCATGACGTAGGTCTTTCTGTCCGTCAGCTTAACTGTGGCCTGGCCAGATTTCTTGAGGTGCAGCTTCCCGTACCAGGTGTGCATGTACTTCCACCAGCCGAGGAGCATCCAATGTGTAGTCCAGGCTCTCCGCCTTCTCTCTCCAAGCAGCCTGCTTCCTTTCAGTGTCCCTGTAGAGCCTGTGTCCCTTCCGCCATAGATAGTCATTCTCTCTCAGCCACTTCAGCACCTCATCCTTGTGTTCCTCCTCAATGGAGTATTGCCTCCTCTCCCATTCTCGCGTCTGCCTCTTCCTCCCTTTGGCAGGACCAGATGGGCCCTCATCAGAGGGGCTTACAGGCTGTAGGGGCTGCTCCTCCACACCACCAGTAGCAGCAGCACCAGCAGGATCAGCAGCAGCAGCAGCAGCAGCACCAGCAGGATCATAATCATCATCATCATCAGCAGCAGCACCAGCAGGATCATCATCATCAGCAGCAGCAGCAGCAGCACCAGCAGCACCAGCAGCACCAGCAGCACCAGGATCAGCAGCAGCAGAGTAAGCACCAGGAGCCCCAGCAGGACCAGGAGCATGAGCAGGACCAGGAGCATGAGCAGGACCAGCAGGACCAGCAGGACCAGCAAGACCAGGAGCATGAGCAGGACCAGCAGGACCAGCAGGATGAGGAGCAGCTTCAGCAGAGTAAGCACGAGCAGAAGCACCACCACCATAAGCAGCATCATCAGCTCCTCCAGAGGCAGAAGCAGCAGAAGCCCCAGCCCCAGAAGAGTGAGCCCATGCTACAGAAGCCCCAGCAGAAGCAGAGTGAGGGCCAGGGGGCAGGAGGGTGTCCCTGTCCCTCTTGCCAGGGATGACAGCAGATGGCTGAGGCTTTCTCTTCTTCCCCATGGTTGTGGGGTTGCTGGCTGGCAGGAATGCTGGCAGGGAGGCTGGCAGGCAGGAAGGCACCAAGGCTGGCAGGCAGGCTGGCAGGCAGGCTGGCAGGAAGGCTTGCAGGAAGGCTGGCAGGCAGGCTGGCAGGCAGGCTGGCACCAAGGCTGCACCAAGGCTGGCACCAAGGCTGGCAGGCAGGCAGGCACCAAGGCTGGCAGGATGGTAGGCAGACAGCAAGGCTGGCAGGGACGCTGGCAGGATGGCAGGCAGCAAGGCAGGCAGCAAGGCTGGCAGCAAGGCTCGCAGGCAGGCATGCAGGCAGGGCAGGCTGGCAAGGCACTCGATGTGTCTGGATGCAGGTCTTTCCTCTGAATGGTGACCTGCTTCCGAGCTGCTTCCCTTTATATCCGTGGGGCTGACACAATGCATCCCCCCTGCATGCGCAGTGAACACTAGGCATCCGCTAGTCTTCCACTGTGCATCCGCTAGGCTTCCACTCTGCATCCGCTTCATCCGCTGTGCATCCGCTGTGCATCCGCTTCATCCACTTGGCATCCGCTCTGCATCCACTCTTTCCGTTCCACATCCGCTTTGCTGAGGTCCCCCGGAAGCCTAGCGGATGTGCCATCCACTCCCATCCACTTCCATCCGCTAGGCTTCCGTTCTGCATCCGCTTTCCATCCGCTCTGCGTCCTCCCCCCGTCCATTCCTTTCCACGTTATCCTCTCTGTTTATGCAAATTTTTGCCCCTTTTGAGAGTGGATAACAACGGATGGAACATTTTTCTCGTCCGCCGTGTCCTTTTTACAAACGTTTTGAATCCGTTGGGCAGTGTGACAGGGGCTTTATGTCATTTCAGTTGAGACTAATCTGAGATCCTAGTGTTTGTAGACCAAAAAGCATAATTTATAGTTTACTCATAGGTATCAATATAGCTGCTGAGAGCTATTCAGCTTTGAACATACTAAATGTTCATTATACAAAGGGAGACCAGGGCTTAGCTTGGACTTTGTAGATTAGTTTGACTGAGTTTTGACTCTTTTTCTCCCAGCTGATTTTTGATGAAAAATTTGGCATTATCCTTTGGGCAAGATAATCATTTAAGTGCTTACAAAGAGGTATTTCATTGTCCCACAATGACTTTGAATATGTTTTAGTGGGCACGCTTGATTTTATTGAATAACACAGTCTATGGAAGTTAATTTAGTCCTGTCTAAGGAATAAATTTCTTCTTCATGAAATAATATATTTGCTTCTCAAGACCACTGTTTACATTAACTATGAGAAATTGAGAGGATGCAGTTTAGATGTTTTAGTGGTAGAGTACAGAAATAAATAGAAAATAATACTTGTGTACTTTATTTCAAGGGCCAGAAGAATACACTGTAATCTAATGACTCCAAAATTATATGCATGACAAACTTTTCAATGTACTAATATTCTGTATTTATATTCTGACATAAAAATATGTGGAAGCCAAAATTATTTCATCCTGAATTCACAAGAACTGTGAAATATCTCAGGATCTCCTTTTCCCATTATTGAGTACTTGAACAGAAGGGATACTTTATATTTTCAAATTTGAACTTGTCCCCTTCTTCTATATTCTAGAACCAATGTGACATTTCATTAAATGGAAATGATGGGGATAGAAAAGGAAAACCAGTCAAGCTTCAGATAATTTATCCTTCTTGGTTTAGGGAATTTCCCTGAGGTGCAACCTTTCCTTTTTTGGTTTTTCTTGGTGATATATTTGATGACAATATTTGGAAACCTCCTTATATTTCTGCTAGTTGTAGCTGATGAACATTTTCACACCCCAATGTATTTCTTCCTGTGAAATTTGTCTTTTCTGGATACTTGCTACAGCTTTAGCTTCTTGCCCAAAATGTTGACCAATTTGCTGACTGGAGAGAGAACAATTAGTATGAATGGATGTCTAGCCCAATATCATTTCTTCTGCATTAATAGAAATACCTTTTGGCTGCAATATCTTATGATCGCTATTTGGCAATTTATAGACCTTTACAATATGCTTCTATTATGAACAGCAGATTCTGTTTCCAACTCATGGTTGCAATAGGCATAAACAGTTTGATATTTAATATCATTCTTGTAACTTATGTGGCTCAATTAATGTTTTGTGGGCCTAATGTCATAGATCATTACTTTTGTGATTTATATCCACTGATGAAACTCTCCTGTAGTGAAACAAGTCTCTTTGAATGTTTTACTTTTTGTATGACCATTGTTTTCACAATTCCTCCATCCCTTTTGACCCTTACTTCTTACATTTGCATCATCATCATCATTAAAAAATATTTTTATTTTCTATTTTATTTGGTTTGTCAATTGCTTACAATATAATAGGTATAAGTAAAAACATAGTTATGAATACATTGATACATATAAGAAAAATAAAAGAAACAATAGGACAGGGATGGTAGGCACATTGGTGCGCTTATGCACATCCCCAAAGACCTCTTAGGAAAGGAGTGAGGTCAATAGTAGACAGTCTAAGGTTAAAGTTTTTGGGGTTTGGGGAAGAAACCACAGAGTCAGGTAGAGTATTCCGATACTGACCACTCTGTTGCTGAAGTTGTATTTCCTGCAATCAAGTTTGGTGCAATTAACCTTGAGTTTGTATCTATTGTTTGCTCTTGTATTGTTATGGTTGAAGCTGAAGTATTCATTGATAGGTAAGACATTGCAATGTATGATTTTATATATTATACTTAGATTTGACCGAAGACGGCATAGTTCTAGGTTTTCTAGGTCTAGAATTTCAAGTCTGGTGGCATAAGGTATTCTGCAATGAGTAGAGGAGTGGAAAACTCTTCTTGTGAAATATTTCTGAACTTTCTCAACTGTGTTAGTATCAGATATGTAATGTGGGTTTCAAACTAATGAGCTGAGGTCTGTTTGAAAGATAGTAGTATTGTCTGTGGTGTTGAATAGCTTTACATCATCAGCAAAGAGAATGCAGTTTCTCTCGATATAATCACAGAGGTCACTTATGTAGTGCATGAAGAAAGTTGGTCCCAGAACACTGCCTTGGGGGACATCACTGTTGACAGGTACAGAATTTGATAGGACACTCCCAATTTTGACCATTTGTTGTCTGTTTGACAGGAGTGCTTCTATCCAGTTATGCAGTTGTCCAGAGATACCACAAGATTTTAGTTTTAGGAGTAGTTTGTCGTGTACCACTGAATCAAAGGCTTTACAGAAGTCTATGTAGATTGTGTCTATTGTTTTTCCATGATTGAGTTGTGTACTCCATATGTTTTTGCAGTGTAAGAGTTGCAGATTGCAGGATAGTTTTTTTTCTGAAACCAAATTGTTAATCAGAGAGTAGGTTGTTTGTCTCTAAGTGGAGGATAATGGATTGGTTAATAATTGATTCCATGACTTTACAGGTGACTCAGCATAAGGAGATTGGTCTGTAATTTTCAACTAGGCTGGGGTCTCCCTTTTTGAAGATGGGGATGACCATGGCTTGTGACCATAGGTTAGGCAAGGAACTATCCTGAAACATTTTTCAAAGATAATGCTTCGAGGTTTGACTATGGCAGTGGATAGCTTTTTTAAGAAGTAGGCACAAATTCGATCTGGTCAAATAGATAGAGGTGGTTCTGGATTGCGTTGTGCTTTTTCAACATTGTCTTCTGTAAAATCATTATGTATTAGATCATTGTAGTTTTCTGTGTTTTGAGTAGGAAATACTGGGCATGATCTATTGCTGTTTATAAATATTGAGCCAAATAATGTGTTAAAGAGGTCGACTTTAATAGTGTCATCATTAGAGTCTTTACCGTTCAGTCTTCTCTGGGGTGGTATGGACCTTGAGTCTTTTAGTTTGTTGTTCAGAAAATTGTAGAAAATGCAGGTGGAATTTGTGCATAGAAGGATTTCCTCTTGTTTAATGTGATAATTAGTGCATTCAATCTTTATCTGGTGACATAATTTTTGTATAGGCTTTCGAAGTTGGCAATGTGACCAGTTTTATTTTTCCACCAAAGTGATTTCTATTTGGACTGAAGCTTCCTTATTGCTATGGGTAATTTGTTTTTTCTGGTTTTGGGAGTTGTTATTGGTACATATAATTTGATGACTCTTTTGACTTCAAGTAAAAATATGTTGTAATGGTCTTCAACAGTATTGCATCCAGTGAATTGAAATTGCCAATCAAGGGATGAGAGATCATGTTTATAAGATCATAGTTGCCTTTCTTGAAGTTATAATTGGGGATCACATCTTTATGTTGACTTTTATGTAGACGTATGTTGAGACAAAAGTCAATCATGCTATGGTCACTGTTGGAAAAGGGTTCTTTAATTTGCATTCTGTAAAATGAATTCAAACTATTGCAGAAGTTGAGATCGAGGCAGTTGTTAAATCTAGTATTGTTGGTTCCTAGTTGTTCTAGTCCCAGATTTGTTACAGCATTGTAGAATGTTGCATGTATGGGTTCAGTTTTACATTCGTTTAGGGTCCAATTAATGTAAGGTAGATTGGAGGTACAAATGTGTGGGCAGGATGTTTCCCATGTTAAGGCCCTGTCACACTGCCCAACAGATGCAAAATGGACACAACAGACGAGAAAAATGTTCCATACATTGTTATCCGCTCTCAGAAGGGGCAAAAATTTGCATAACCGGAGCGGATAACATGGACGCGGGGAGGACGCAGGGCGGATGGAAAGCGGATGCGGAACGGAAGCCCAGTGGATGGAAGTGGATGGGAGCGGATGGCACAGACCTGCTTCCAGACACATCGACTGCCTTGCCTGTCCTGCCTGCATGTCTGCCTGCAAACCTTGCTGCCAGCCTACCTGCCAGCCTCCCTGCCAGCCTTGCTGTCTGCCTGCCTGCCAGCCTTGCTGCCAGCCTTACTGCCAGCCTTGTTGCCAGCCTCCCTGCCAGCCTTGCTGTCTGCCTCCCTGCCAGCCTTCTTGACAACCTTCCTGCCAGCCCTGGTGCCAGCCTTCCTGCCAGCCTTGGTGCCTGCCTGCCAGCCTTCCTGCCAGCCTTGGTGCCTGCCTCCCTGACAGCCTCCCTGTCAGCCTTGGTTCCTGCCAGCCTCCCTGCCAGCCAGCAACCCCACAATCATGCTGAAGCACAGCAAGCCTCAGCCATCTGATGCCAGCCCTGGCAAGAGTGACAGGGCTACCATCCCACCCCCTGGCCCTCACTCTGGTTCTGCTGGGGCTTCTGCAGCACGGGCTCGCTCTTCTGGGGCTGGGGCTTCTGCTGCTTCTGCTTTTGGAGGAGCTGATGACAAGCACTCCAGCACCAGCCACCTCCACAGCACCTGGACCCTTCACCCCTGAGACTGAGTGACCAAGAGGAGTGCCAGAGACTCATTTTTGTTTTATAGCTTCTTGTTAATAAAGTCTATTTTTGATTCATACACTTGCTTCATTTCTTTTTTTTTAATAAAACCTTGGTGGAAACTTTTAGAAATGGTTTAAGCTTTTGCATGCTTGTGGGATGGGTTAAGATAGCAGTGGGTTGGGCAGGGATCCCTTTGGGATGGGTAATAGCTGTGGAATAGATAAACCTCTAGTGCAAGCATCGTGGGACTGTATGGTCCACACTCCCAGGTGCCACACCTATGGTCCATTATTATCAATAATAATGTAATCAATCATCCCCACATGTCAACATAAACACAACTCTTTATTAAATGCCCTGTTCATTGTAGGCCCACCCAACATACATGGCCCAATCTCATCCGTGTGATGAGACAGGCTGAAGGAAGCATCCATTAATCATCTATCATCCTGTCTTGCCACTCCACTGCTTCAGCTGGGGAGTTGCACCAGTGTTTCAGGAGGTTGCACTGCTTCTTCCCTTCACGTGAGGCTCTGTTGGGGCCTTGCACATCCTCAGTGTCTATCATGTTTCACCCTTGCCTCCATTCCCCAGGCTCCATGTCCCCATTGACTTGTTGATGGTCCATGAGCCTGTTCTGCAAGACTGAGTAGCGGGTGCGCATGAGATTGTGCAGGATGCAGCAAGCTTCCATGATCCTCCTCACGGTCTCTGGGCGATGCTGCATGGTGGTGAGAAGTACCTGGAACCTGTTGGCCAGGACGCCAAAGGCATTCTCCACCACCCGCCTTGCCCTGGACAGCCTGTAGTTGAAGATCCTCTCTTCACGGGTGAGGAGTCTGGAAGTGTAGGGCTTCATGAGGTAGGTTGTGAGGGAGAAGTCGTCATCCCCCACGATGAAGTAGGGTACATCTTGTGTGTCATTGGGCAGGGGTTCTCGATCTGGGAAGCCCATGATGAGGTTGCGTTCCAGCTCCTCTTTGAGGTGACTGGCGTTGTAAACCTGGGCATCTGAAGATGAGCCGTTGCCTGAAGCATCGATGTACATGAACTTGTAGTCAGCATCGACCATGGCGAAGAAGATGATGCTGAAGAAGCCCTTGTAATTGAAATAAGTGGACCCCGACTTGGCTGGAGCTTTGCAGGCCACGTGCTTGCCATCTATGGCTCCAACGGTATGGGGCTAGTTCCACTTCTGATACCACTGCTCTGCAACTTTCTTCCATCCTTCTTCAGTGGAGGGGCACTGGAGGAGCTCCTCCTTGTATTCTTCGATGATGGCCTGCACCACTTCTCTGACCACAATGCTGATGGTGTTGTGTGGCACCCTCCAGCCATACTGCATGCTCCTGTAGGTGGTCCCTGAGGCCAGGTGGTGCTGAGTGAGTGCCACCTTGAGCCCAGGTTCCAGGCTGGGCCGGAAGTTGGTGTTTGCCTTGGTCAGCCTGGGTGTCAGCCACTGCACAACTTCGTCAAACATGGCTGGAGGCATCCTCATGAAGTTCTGGAATGCCCGAATGTCTTCGCTCCTGAGCTCCACCATCAGCTTGTTGTACAGTCTGTCCTCTGCTCTCCTGGCGAACCATCTTCGTACCCAGACGATTCTTGGCCGCCCCTTTTTCTTCCCGTAGAAGAGTTCACAGAGCCTGTAGATGGTTTTGTACTGTTGCAGAAAGATGGTGGCTGCCAAAAGGACTGTGTTATGATCCACGGTGGACATGACTGGATGCTTTAGAAGAGGCAGAGGCAGATGAAGGCTGCAGAGGTCTGCACCGCAGGGCTGCTGTTCTGAAAGTGAGATCCAGATGTGTTGCTCCCCCTTTTTATAGGCAGTGTAGCTGTCCCTTTGCGTCCTCTAGGCATCCTCTAGGCATCCTCTAGGCATCCTGTAGACATCCTTAATATCCGAGATAGGTCCTCTCTGCAGACGTTTTTTCCATTTTAAACACTTTGTTTCCTCTTGGCATCCATTTTGCATCCGTTATGCATCTGTTCCACTTCCTCTCTGCGTCCGAGCAGATGCGAGTTGCGCGCATGCGCAGCGGATGTCTAGAGGATATAGCGGATGCATAGCGGATGCAGAATGGACGAATTGGATACATTTTCCGCGCAAAAGTTTTGTGCAGCTAAAAACCTTCTGAGCGGATGAAACGTCAATAAACGGATGCTGGACGGATAGAGAGGAAGCAAAATGGAGGCAGTGAGTACATCACGTTAACCAACGGATGGCAAGCTTTTTTGTCCATTTTACATCCTCTTTGCATCCGTTGGTGCAGTGTGACATGGGCTTTAGTAGTGAATTTGCTTGTTTACATGTTCAATGTCATAGTCTGGCTCTGTAACATAGTAAGAATCAAAATGTAATATTTAAGGACAGTTCACAGACGATAGTCTCAGGAAGAGCAAGCTCTTGGGTAACTTGGATGTTTTTTAGATGTAAGAACTTTTTATAGAAGATAGCAACACCACCTCCTTTACGGATTTCACAATTTGACTGGTAAACATGATTGTCTCTTCCTGTGGTAATGGAGTCTGGGAAAGATGCATTGAGCCATGTTTCACAGACAAATATGATGTTGAATTGAGCCATATTTAGTAAGAGGAGAAATTCAGGTATTTTATTCACAAGGTTTCTTGCATTGAGTAGCTTGCATTTAAGGCCAGTTGTCATTGGAACTGAGTTAGTTAGGGGTGTGCAATCCTAGTTTTGAGTGATGGTGGGTTAGATGAGATAGTGTTGGATGTGGAGTTGTGGATTGTGTGATTTACTTTTGATAAAATCAGTGTGGTAGTTAATGTAGAGATCCTTCTCTCCATTGTCTCGACATCTTTTGAGTTCCTTGAAGAGTTCACGGGAGTGGATTCTTTGCAGTATGGATAAGTCTGGCCTTGAGTGAAGTTTTTTGTGGTTGGGACTGGTTTTTGCAATGGCATTTATTGTATGAATGAATATGTGTTTGCTGGACTCATTTTTGCAAACAACTCTACAAAATTTTGGGGAGCCATCATTATATCTGGACTCAGGGCCATCTCTGGTTATTTCAATGATATCTTCAGGAGAGATGTTTGTTGTATTTGAGTTTCTTATGATATTATGAAAATCAAATCCACCACAGGAAGGCATAAAGCCTTTTCACAATGTTCATCTCATTTCATAGTAGTTTTCCTCTTTTATGGGACATTATTCATTGCCTATGCATTGCTATACACTCCCACCCTAACGTACTTCAATAAAATCAATTCCATTTTCTACACAGACATGACTCCTTTAGTTAAACCTCATAACTATACTTTGAGAAACAAAGAAGTTCGTAAAGCTTTAAGATGATATCTTGGTAATGTTGAAATATACATGGCAGGGAAAGAAGGCAAGAGTTAAATTAAAATGGTTACAGGACACTAGACTGAGAAGAGGTTTTGGATTAACCAATTGGGAATTATACTGCCAGGCAGTAACAATGATGTGGATGAAAGAATGAATTGTTTTGAGAAATACTACATTATTAACACTAGGAGGCCATGATTTACAATTGGGGTAGCATGAATTTTAATGGTATAAGGAAAGGAAAGCACATGGGTATTTTATGAGACACTATATTCGAAATGCTTTCTTGCTAATGTCGGAGAAACTAAAGAAACAACATTAATTGAAAATACCAGCTTGGTTATCAACTATAGAGGCATTCACATATCCAACTCTTTTTAAAATGGAACACATAGTTAAATATAGTGAAATTTTAAATGAAAAGGGTAAATTAAAAACAAAGCAAGAATTAGATGAGATAAAGATGAATTGGTATTCATGTGTGCAAATACATTTTAAACATGATAAAGACAGTAAGACAGAAGGGTTTTACAAAAAACTTATGGAACTAGATAAAATCTTAACAGGTACTGATGAGAGGATGATTAAAAAGTTTTATGGTTATTTACTAGGAGTGAAACTAGAAGAACAAGTTAAAGAAACAATGAATGCATGGGGGAAAATTTTGGATATGAGACAGATCAAGACAAGTGGGAAATATAATGGACTATAAACTAACAATGTCAACAGCATATAAAGAGAATTTGTATAAGATGTTTTACAGGTGGCATCTGCCCCTAGCAAGAATAGTGTCAGGCGGAGCTCCATTCAAAATCCAGGAGAGAAATACTTAGACTCTTTAGTTTAGAGAAAAGATATCTTTTACGGAAAGTGAAGTGGTAGCAACCAAAGAATTATGAATCTGAGAAATTAGGCACGCAATTCACATATACAAAGTGATGGAAATGTTCCCACCCCAATAGTTCAGATGACACTTCCAATCAGAAGTTGTGAATAGGATCATGTGGGCATCTTCAGGTGATGATGAGGCCTCTGTCCGTTGACCTTGGCATATTTTGATAACGGGTTGCAGTTGCGCAGAGAAAAGAAAGCTAAGCGAGAAATAGAAACCTAACTCTATTGTATGCTTCCCCCCCCATTTACACAACAGAAGAATGTAACACCTCCAGCTCACTTCCCCAACTTTCCCTTCCTCCCCTTCCCCCCCCCCATTTCTTATGACAGCCGAAAGATGCAAAGCAATAGTAGAAGATCTTGAAGGCTGAGATTCGGCCCTCCTAGAAAAAGGGAAAACTATCAATCCAAAAAGGGAGAGAGGAGAAAATATAAAGACAATTATTAATCATTAAATAATTACAAAACCCCACAATCCTAAGGATTATCAGGATACTTGGAACGAAATGCCTTGACCAACTTCGGGGCTTTAACGTCAGTTTCGTTAACCCATTCGGCTTGTGAAGAAGGGAAATGTTTCCAGGCTAAAAGATATTGGAGTCGACACCTCCATTTGTGAGAGCCCAGAATTTCTTTAACTTCAAAATGTTGTTCACCTTCAATCAGTATTGGTATGGGAGGGTCAGCTTGGATGGGTCTTAAATCAGAAGTACGTTCAGGTTTTAGCAAACTAACATGGAAAACCGGATGAATTCATCAAAGAGTTTTGGGTAAGTTCAGCTGGACTGTTACAGGATTTATAATCCGTTCAATCATGAAAGGACCAACATAGTTAGGACCAAGCTTCTTTGACTTTTGAGTGGTCTGCAGGTATCTGGTGGACAGGAAAACCTTGTCGCCCACTTTATATTCTTTGTGTGGGGATCTTTTCTTGTCTGCAAATTTCTTATGAGCTTGATGGGCCTCATTTAATGCTTTGCGTGTCACTGGCCAGTTAAGTTGGAGTTGAGTTATCCATTCATCCAATGAATGGATGTTAGGTTTTTCACGAGGAAGTTCAGGTATGGGAACAAAATCTTGTCCCGAAGCCACTTGAAATGGAGTAAATCCAGGACTACTGTGTACAGAGTTATGACATGCCACTTCGGCAAATGGTAGTAATTCGGACCAGTTATCTTGTTGATAATTTATGTAACATCTAAGATATTGCTCTAACACTGCGTTAGTCCTCTCACAGGTCCCATTAGTTTCGGGGTGATGGCAGAGCTTAACCCCTGGGCGGAGCCTATTAACTTCAGGAACTCTTTCCAAAATTTTGAGGTAAACTGGACCCCTCTGTCAGAGATTATGCGTTCCGGAATGCCATGTAACCTATAGATATGTGAAATAAAAAGTTTAGCTAGCGTCTTAGCAGAGGGAATCTTGGAACAAGGTATGCAATGTACTTGTTTGGAAAACAAATCAGTCACTACCCAGATGACCGTGTTTCCACCACTTTCGGGTAATTCTACTATAAAGTCCATAGAGATTTCTTTCCAGGGAGTCGTTGGTCTAGCTACATTTTGTAACAATCCTACTGGCTTACCAGGAGGTCTCTTTGCCGAAGCACAAATTGGACAGCTAGCTACATAAGCTTCAATGTCCTTCTTTAAAGTAGGCCACCAGAATTGCCGCTTAACCAGATGTAAGGTCTTCACAAATCCGAAATGGCCAGCTGCTTTAGAATCATGAGCCTGTTGTAGTATTTGGCCCCTCAGCACCTGTAGCATATACAACTTGGCCCCCACCCAGGCCAAACCATCTCTAATTGTATAGTCACTTGAATGAGCCAGGAAACATTCGTCCAGTTTTAAAGCTTCTTTTAATTGTTCGGATAGGTCATTCGATAAAACCACTTCTTGGTTCTTCCTTTGGGCTCTGGTGATCACTGGGGCGGCTAGATGTTTGGTTGAGACAATTGGGCTTATCACCTCCTGGCGCATACTATTATATTGGGGTAGTCTAGAGAGAGTATCCGCCATGAAGTTCTTCCCACCTGGAATGTACTTCAATGAGAAATTGAATTGCTTGAAGTACTGGGCCCAGTGAACTTGTTTAGGGGACAATTTCCGGGGCGTTTTTAAGGCTTCCAAATTCTTATGATCAGTCCATACCTCAAATGGGTGTTTTGCTCCTTCCAGGAAATGTCTCCAGGTCAGCAAGGCCCATCGAACTGCAAAAGCTTCTTTCTCCCAGACGGCCCATCTTCTCTCTGTTTCAGACAGCTTACGGGAGGTATACGCACAAGGCTGTAAGGTCCCTTTCTCATTGATTTGAAGTAAAACCGCTCGAATAGCCACATCACTTGCATCGGCTTGAATCACGAAAGGAGTGTCCATATCTGGGTGCTTCAGCACTGGTTCTGCAGCAAACAGTCGTTTTAGCTTTTCAAAAGCGGCTTGGCACTCCATGGACCACTCCAGCGGCTTCCCTGGCCTTAGCTTCACCTCCCCTTTTGTTTCCAAGAGATTTGTGATGGGCATTGCTATCTTAGCAAACGTCGGGATGAATTGCCGGTAAAAATTTGCAAATCCCAAAAAGCTTTGAAGTTGTTTTCTGGTGCATGGTGGACCCCATTCCAGAACGGCACGCACCTTCTCTGGATCCATCTCTATGCCTTCAGATGAAATGCGATATCCCAAATAATCAATTTTGTCTTGGTGGAATTCACACTTTGACAATTTAGCATACAACTTAACGGCACACAGTTTCTGTAGAACTGACCACACTAACTTCACATATTCATCCAGAGTTTCCGTGTAGATAAGGATATCATCAAGATAAACCAGAACCCCCCTGTATAAATATTCATGTAACACTTGATTGATCATTTGCATGAATTTAGCTGGGGCCCCTTGTAAACCAAAAGGAAGAACGTTGAATTGGAAGCAACCCATCGGGCAGTTAAAAGCGGTCTTCCACTCATCCCCTTCCTTAATTCGAATTCGGTAGGATGCTTCTCTCAAATCCAACTTCGTGAAAATCTTTCCCTTCACTAAATGGGCCAACATGTCCTTCATCAAAGGAAGTGGGTACACGTTTTCCACAGAAATAGCATTCAAATTTCTGTAATCCATCACCAAGCATTTGGAACCATCTTTCTTTTCCCGGAAGAACACTGGGGCCGCTACTCGGGGTCTAAAAAGTTGAATGAAACCACGTTCCAGATTTTTATCTATAAACAATCTTAGCTCTTCCAATTCCCATGGGGTCATTGAGTACAACTTTGGTTTCGGGAGCTTCACCCCAGGCAAAATCTCAATAGCACAGTCTGTTGGCCGATGAGGTGGAAGCTCATCCAAGGCCTTCTCACTGAACACTTCTTTTAAATCCCAATACTCTTTGGGAAAGTACCTGTGGAAGCTATTTCAATTAGGTCCTCAGGCTTCGGCTGGGATCTGGCCCCTCCTCTCGGTCGCTGCTTTGTGTGTATGCGCAACAACCCCTTTCTCCAGTTAACCTGGGGGTTCCATTTCCGGAGCCAGGGCAATCCCAGTATTAATGGTTGCTCCATCCCAGGGACCACAATAAAACACAAGGTCTCATCATGCTCTGCCATGACCATTTCTATAGGTTCCGTGACAAAACGGGCGGGGAAACCTCCAGCCACTGATCCATCTAGTTGGCAAAAGGAAATGGGCATCTTCAAAGGTTTTAGCTTTAGGCCCATTTTCTTCACTACATCCGTGTTGATTATACACCTCGTGCACCCAGAATCTAACACGGCTAGCATTTCCCCTTCGACCCCTGAATTGGGTACTCTGAACTTCACTGGAATGGTCATAGGGCCCACGCTTGGACTTACCAGGAAGTTGTCTTCCGAGTCAAAATCCTCCTCCTCAGGGGTCACTGGGGTTTCTGATTCCTCTCCTGTGGGAGGGGTGACCTCTGCCATCTCTTTCGACTTTAGTGCTGTTTCGTGAGGCTTCGCTGGGGACTTTTCAGGTTTCTTTCCTTCCTTTGGCGCCCTCTTTGGCTCCAGCTTGACTCTGCAGTTCACAGCCCGGTGACCTTCCTTCCCACTTCGAAAGCAGGCCGAGGGGTTGGGTCTTGCCACCACTCCTCCCTTCTGAGGTTTAGGAGCCTCTTGAAGGTGTGGGGGGGAAAACTTGCTCCACCCATAACCTCCCCGCCATTTACTTCGGATTAAATCAATCTCCACTTCTTCTGCCAGCAAGTAGCACACCTGCAAGTCATTGGGGTCTCTTCTAGCAGTGCATCTCTGGTACACATCTTCATTTAAATCATCTTTAAACAGTTCTATCAGGCTTCTTGGGGCCAGCCTCGGAAATGGCTGGCTAACTGTCTAAATTCTTGGGTGTAATCAGCCACAGACCTCCGCCCCTGTTTTATGGTTTTCATCCTAATTTGGGCCTTGCGCTCTGCCAGTGGGTCCTCAAATCTAGCCCGCAGTGCAGCCATAAATAGGTTATAATTCAGCAACTGAGGAGCATTATCATTATGCAAGGTCACCATCCACTCTGCCACTATTCCCTTCAGAGCCCTGGTAACACACCTCACTTTGGCTGCTTCTGAGGGAAAATCCTCCCCATATTCTTCCATACGCCTCCAAACTTGAGCTAGGAAAAATCCCAAGGTTTTGGGATCCCCTCCGTATTTTACTTCTAACGGAGGTAGCCTAGGAGCTCTACGCCTTCTAGGAATCACACCTCCCACTGAAGGCCCCGGGGCTGCTGCTGGATCGAGTTGATTTATGGGAGAGGGAGCTGCTCTGCTTCTGCTGGCTGGGGCTACTTCCCCTCCCCCTTCATACCTTTGTGCAGCTTGAGTTTGTTCAAAAGCTTCATTCAGGAGTCTCCTGGCTTGATCCAGCAAGAGTTCCCTCTTTGCCAAGGCTCCTCTTTTCCATGCCGGTGGGTAGTTGTGACCCCAGGGTCACTATTTGAAGATGACATGATGTCCAGGCCCCCTCAGAAGAAAATTGGGTATTCTCTCCAGGTGGGCTGGTGGTGGAGATTCAGAATAATGTCAGGCGGAGCTCCATTCAACATCCAGGAAAGAAATACTTGGACTCTTTAGTTTAGAGAAAAGATATCTTTTATTGAAAGTGAAGTGGTAGCAACCAAAGAATTCTGAATCTGAGAAATTAGGCATGCTATTCACATATACAAAATAATGGAAATGTTCCCACCCCCAATAGTTCAGATGACACTTCCAATTAGAAGTTGTGAATAGGATCATGTGGGCATCTTCAGGTGATGATGAGGCCTCTGTCCGTTGACCTTGGCATATTTTGATAACGGGTTGCAGTTGCGCAGAGAAAAGAAAGCTAAGCGAGAAATAGAAACCTAACTCTATTGAATGCTTCCCCCCCCTATTTACACAACAGAAGAATGTAACACCTCCAGCTCACTTCCCCAATTTTCCCTTCCTCCCCTTCCCCCCCAGCCCCCGTTTCTTATGACAGCCGAAAGATGCAAAGCAATAGTAGAAGATCTTGAAGGCTGACAAACAGCAAGGATGTTTAAGGATAAATTACAAAGTGTTGGAAATGTCATCAGATACCTGGCTATGTGTGGTGGATGTGTGCGGAAGCTAAAAGATACTAGATTAAAAAACACATATGGCTGGAAAAAAATGACAAAATATGAAACAAAATATAGATTTGAAACCAGAGATATTTTCATTGGGAATTTTACTTGAAGGTTATAACAGAGAATTGACAGACTTGATTATTAATGTTTTAACTGCAGCTAGAATTTATTTGCTCAAAATTGAAAAAATTAGAAAATTCCAATAGAGGAGGAGGTGATTGAGAAAATAATGGCATGTGCATAAATGAGTAGATTAATATTAGCAATTAGGGCAAGAAGAAAAAGAATATCTTAAGGTATGGGATATTTTATCAAAGGTTAGATAGAAAAGTGGAAAATTGAAGTATAATTCAATGGTAATGATATGTTATAATTATTATAGAATAGCTTTTAATATGAATTAATATTAGTAAAAACTGAGATTTGCTCTGAAGTGGATTTGAAACTAAAGTCTAACAATGGTATAATAATATATTATGACATGGAAAGTGATTAATGTAATATGAATGTAAATTTAAATTTAAGAGGAAAAGATTATACATATATTGTGCACAAGAATTATGTACCAAACGTCACACTGTATAATTGAAATATGGTTTTATTTTGTTGTTTTATTTTGTATTTGTGTTTGTTTGTTGTTAAAAATAAAAACTTTTTATTAAAAAAAAAGAAGACATTTGGGGGAAATGGTGATTTTTTTGATCATTTATCATTTGATACTGGCATTTGCTTTTCAATTCTTTGGAAATCAAATTTTATCAAAAATATGACAGAGTGTTGTCAGCAATAAAGTGCTATTCTGTTCATTAGAATTGCCTGAGAGTTTGAGCTAGGACCATAATTGAAAGAGTTTAAATTGCTTCATGACATAGTCTAGATACAACTGACTTTTCATCTTCTCCAGCTTTATCTGAGCTTGATCTAACTCTTTTTTATCATATGGGCATAACTTTCAATTATTTCTTTTAAAATAGATTTGAAATTGTTGATATTCTTTTTAACAGAATTTAGATCAGAGCTGTCAAACTCCCATCCAATGGGCCTGATGCCCATGTCTAGCAAAGAGGAAAAAAGTCCTTCTTGCCTTCCTTACAGGATTAGGTCAGTAATTTCTTCTAACAACTGGTTCTCTGAACTGCTTAGAATGTTAACAACCGGTTCTAGAGAACAGGTTGCGAACTGGTAGAATCCCACCCCTGGTCTTGTACTTATATGTTACTGAACATGTCCATGATTGTTTGACCAAGCTCTGCAGAGTATATAATCTTTGGAGATTCTGTTAAATTATATCCTAATATAAATGACCCTTATTGCTTCGCAAGTAATAAAGGGGATTATCTTTTTCCTTTGCAACTATTCCTCATATACCAATGGAAAATGGTAGTGTTAGGAAGATATGGTATAATTTTGCCATATTGAGATTGCTTTGTGAGGCATTAAGAAATGTAAATAACATAGTTTGAAAATCACACACTTATACCAGGCCATACTTTTTACACATAAGGGTGTTTAACATACACAGAAACATATACATATTAATCAAAGACACAGACAAATATGGCAGCAGGCCCAGGGTTGTTAAAAAATTAGGCAATTATTGGTTCCAACAATCATACTTTACGTGTGGACTTCAGAATGAACCATACTGAAATGATTAATAATAAAAATTTATCACATAAAAGGCATAATCCTAAATTGGTTAACTCTACTTCTCCTGCAAATGAGATTCTTCTTAATAAAGCTATAACAAATCAAATTGAACTGGATAGATTATATTTCTTATCAGACAGATTTCTTAGTATCCAGCTTTTCTTTCCTTTGATTTCAATAGTTGATCAAATTAATCAACTTTTCCTTGATTTATTTTTATGGAAAAATCTCATTCAGAAATCTTCCAATTCCAGCTATTTCATTGTTATTTTTTCTGTCCAAGAATTTCATCTAGGAAATATCAATATCTTCAATTTAAATAGGAAGATTATGTTCTATCTGTTCATTCAAAACAGAAAAATAGTAGTGTCATATAGAAAATAGTTAATGTCATGAACATCTTATAAATGCAAAAATCTATAGCTATCTCTACTTCATCTTAAATCTTTATATACAGGTGAAACTTGAAAAATTAGAATATCATGCAAAAGTTCATTTATTTCAGTAATGCAACTTAAAAGATGAAACTAATATTTGAGATAGACTCATTACATGCAAAGCGAGATAGTTCAAGACATGATTTGTCATAATTATGATGATTATGGCTTACAGCTCATGAAAACCCCAAATCCACAATTTCAGAAAATTAGAATATTACATGCAATCAATAAAACAAGGATTGTACATAAAACAATATCGGATCTGTGAAAAATATAAGCATGCATATGTACACAGTACTTGTTGTGGGCCCCTTTTGCAGCAATTACTGCCTCAGTGCAGCATGGCTTGGAAGCTATCAGCATGTGACACTGCTAAGGTGTTATGGAAGACCAGGATGCTTCAATAGCGGCCTTCATCTCTTCTGCATTGTTTGGTCTCATGTCTCTCATCTTTCTCTTGGCAAAGCCCCATAGATTCTCTATGGGGTTCAGGTCAGGCGAGTTTGTTGGCCAATCAAGCACAGTAATCCCATGGTCATTGAACAAGGTTTTGATGCTTTTGGCAGTGTGGGCAAGTGCCAAGTCCTGCTGGAAAATAAAGTCATCATTCCTATGAAGCTCGTCTGCAGAAGGAAACATGAAGTGCTCCAAAATCTCCTGGTAGATGGCTGCGTTGACCCTGGACTTAGTGAAGCACAGTGGATCAACACCAGCAGATGACATGGCTCCCAAAATCAGTGTGGACACTGGACTTCAAGCATCTTGCAGTGTGTAACTCTCCATTCTTCCTCTAGACTCTGGGTCCTTTGTTTCCAAATGAGATGCAAAAGTTGGTCTCATCAGAAAAGAGGACTTTGGACCACTGAGCAACAGACCAGTTCTGTTTTTCTTTAGCCCAATGAAGATGTTTCTTCCTTCCTTTAGCCCAAGGAAGATGACATTGTTTGTTGTTCAGGAGTGGCTTGACAAGAGGAATATGACATTTGAAGCCCATGTCCAGGATCCATCTCTGTGTGGTGGCTCTTGATGCACTGACTCCAGCCTCAGTCCACTCCTTGTGAAAGTCCCCAACACTTTTGAATGGCTTTTTCCTGACAATCCTTTCCAGGCTGTGGTCATCCCTGCTGCTTGTGCACCTTTTTCTTCCACACTTTTCCCTTCCACACAACTTTATATTAATGTGCTTTGATACAGCACTTTGGGAACATCCAACTTCTTCTGCAAATACCTTTGAGGCTTTCCCTCCTTATGGAGGGTGTCAATGATGGTTTTCCGCACAACTGTCAGGTCAGCAGTCTTTCCCATGATTTTGATTCCTACTTAACCAGACTGAGAGACCATTTAAAGACTCAGGAATTCTTTGCAGGTGTTATGGCTTAATTAGCTGATTAGAGTGGGACACTTTGTGAAGGAAGTAGAGGGTGTGTAGAAAAGAAAGAGGCAGTTTGAATTACTTCCATTGCATTTCAAATTCCCAGAGGTTTTGAGAGGGCTGCTGGCTGCTTGTGAAGGAAGCAGAGGGGGAGTAAAAAGGAGAAAGATAGTGGCCATATAATCATATAATCAAAAGAAAACCAAGAATACCAATAAGACATTTAGGGCAAGTGTGCTTGAGATTGTGATTTTATTTTATTTCAAAATGATTGACTTAGTTCAGTGTAATACTTGTTTTACAGCTGTCTTTCGCAGTACTCTTTTCAAACTTGGACACTGTCCTCTTTGTAAAAAAAAAAATACCAGTCTACAGGGACATATTACCTATCTAGAATCTCTAATCTGTGCTCTCCAGGCAGAAATTAGTACAAAAAATAGAAACAAGGACATACAACTAAGGCAGAATATCAGCAGATAGCCAGAATCTGCAAAGACAAAGTCAGGATAGCAAAGGTTCAGAACAAATAAAGACTTGCAACAAAAGTCAAAGATAATAAAAAAAGTTTCTTCCAACATATAAATAACAAGAAAAAAATCAGTGAAACAGTTGATCCACTAAAGAGAGAAGATGGCAAGGAAGTAACAGGCAACAGAGAGTGTGATGACCCGTAGTCTCTCAAAATAACCCCAAACCCAAAACATACATTAAAGTCTGGTAAGACCTTCATCTTAACTTCACTGTTTTATTAGGCACAGTTTAAAGTCACAAAAGTAAATAATGAGGCAAAAAGAAAACCAAAAAAAAAACCGCATTGATGAGAGTTCTGAAGCAAGCCACGATAACTAATCATAAACTCCAGGAAAATAACCAAGGAGAGTCCATGGGAAGAATGCCAGCAAAGTTAAACCTCTTTCAAAGTAAACATTACATTGACTCCAGCAATTCTGACTGCGCAGTTACAAACCTATATACATAGTGCCCAGCTGCAAGCCACAAGGAGGATCATGATAATCTCCTCCTGAGTAGACCTCGCTTTTCCCTGATCCTCTCTTCCCTGTGTGACCTAGGATGGATAGGGGATGGCCCTGGATCCTCCTCTGATTGCTCAGCTGGCCTCTGCCCTTCCCTAGCCTCCTCCACCACCTCTGGAGTCACACTCCCACTCTCTGTTGGCTGTTCCTCCTCTTCCTCAGAGTCAGGCTCCACCAGGGGCATGACAGAGAAAAGCAGAACTGCTTAACGCATTATCTTCATGCAAAAAGAAACTATAGCTCAACCCACCAAAAACATAACTGTAAAAGACAGACCAGAAATAAAAGTTAAAATAAGCAAAAAAAATAGTAAGAGAACACCTGTCTGATCTTGATGAAAACAAATCACCGGGACCTGATGGATTATATCCCAGAGTTTTAATGGAGCTGGCAGAGGTCATCTCAGAACCACTGCACCATATTTTTTAAAAATCCTGGAGCACCAGGGAACTATCAGAGGAATGGAAAAGAGCTTATGTGGTTCCCATCTTCAAAAAAAGAAAAAAAAAAAACAGATCCAGGAAGCTATAGACCAGTCAGCCTAACATCAACACCCAGGAAGGTACTGGAAAAGATAATTAAAAAAATAGATCTGTCAACCCTCCAGAAACAAGTAAATAATAACTAGAAGTCAGCATGGGTTTGTTAAAAACTGATCATGCCAAACCAATCTCATTTCATTCTTCAACACAGTGATGAAATTAGTAGACCAGCAAAATACTGTGGACATAATATATTTAGATTTCATCAAGGCATTCAACAAAGTAGACCACAACCTACTTCTTAGTAAGCTAGAAAAAAAATGGAATAGATGGACAAGACTCTTGGAGTCTTAATGGACAACCAGCTAAATATGAACCAGCAGCGGGCAGCAGCTGTCAAAAAAGCTAATGTAATCCTAAATTGTATTAACAGAGGGATACAATCAAGATCAAGGGAAGTACTAATACCACTCTATAAATCCTTAGGAAGACCACACCTGGAGTATTGCATCCAGTTTTGTTCATCACATTATAAAAAAGATGTTGAGACTCTAGAAAAAGTACAGAGAAGAGCAACCAGGATGATTAGGGGACTGGAGGCTAAAACATACAATGAACGGTTGCAGGAACTGGGCTTGGCTAGTCTAGTAAAGAGAAAGACCAGGGGAGACATAATAGTGATCTTCCAATATTTGAGGGATTGCCACAGGGAGGAAGGGGTCAAACTATTTTTTAAAGCACCAGTAGCCAGACAAGGAATAATGGATGGAAATTGAACAAGGAGAGATTTAACCTGGAAATAAGGAGAAATTTTCTGACAGTGAGAACAATCAACCAATGGAACAGCTTGCCCTCGGAAGTTGTGGGAGCGCCATTACTTGAGACTTTCAAGAAGAGATTGGACTGCCATTTGTCAGGTTCTCCTGCTTATAGGGTCTCCTGCTTGGGTGGGGGGTTGCACTAGATGACCTACAAGGTACCTTCCAACTCTGATTATCTGTTATCTGTTAACTCTGAGCCTAGAATATTGAACCTGTTCACAATATTCTAATTTTCTGAGATTGTGGATTTGGGATTTTCATGAGTTGTAAACCTTAATCATCTCAATTATGACAAATCACAGTTTAACTATCTTGCTTTGCATATAATGAGTTTATTTCATATATTCGTTTCACCTTTTAAGTTGCATTACTGAAATAAATGAACTTTTGCACAAGATTCTAATTTTTTGAGTTTCACCTGTATCTTACTGGAAGCGAAGGAAGATGCTACCAGGACAAAGATATTTGTGAGGTATTACCAGTGTAAAAATTAATTTTTGTAATTTTTAATTACAAAATTAATTTTAATTACATTAATTTTAATTTTAATTACAAAATTAATTTTTTACCAGTGTAAAAATTAATTTTTAATTTTTGTAAAAAAATTAATTTTTTAAAATTTTCTATGATCTTATATTATAGTTGAAGAATCTGATATTCTTGCAAAAAATGACAAGAATATTTAGTTTCCTTCCTATGTATGATAAACTATAGTTTGCACAATGTTTTTTTTAGCTTTCTTTCAACTTTGGAAACCATGTTTCTAAACTATCTTTGCTTTCATATTGTTTGGAATACCTACTTTTGTAGTTTTTTATTGAAATGTTCCTATACATAAATATCTAATAAGATGATGCACTGACTGATTATTGCTTACTCAGGCTCTGATTCAGTTTCCCCAGCTTGGACAATGTTTCTTCAAGTTGTTTTCTATCATTGAACTCTCTTTTATCATTCTTAAGCTAAAGACTGAGATGCCATCTAGTCAGTCTCTTAAACTTCTGAATTTAAATAATCAGTGACACTATGGGGACATCATAATGAGGTTATTTTCCTGAGGAAAAGAAATTGAGCATTATGCTGCTTGCCTCTGGATCATGGGTGGCTCTATCAATTAAATTGATTTTTCTATTATCTAATATGATTTTATAATGATATTGCTTGTTCCAAACAAAGTTTATATTTTGAAATAAAGCACAGATTTTCCCTTATTCGCTAGAGCAGGAGTATCAAACACAAGGCCTGCTGGCAAGATCTGATCTGTGATATGGTCAGATCTGGCCCATGGGGCCATCCTGGAAAATGTAAGGGGACAGCCCATGTTACTTTGGCACAGTCTACCCAATGTGAAGAAGAAACATTGGGTCAGCATGGCTTCAGTCTGGTCTACCTTATGCAAAGAGGAAATATTGGGCTAGTGTATCTTCAGCCTGGTCTCCTCAGTGCAAAGAGGAAACATGCCAGCAGTTTGAGGAATGGTGTCAAGCTGGCCATGCCTACCCAGTTGGCCACAGCCACCCAGTTGGCCACAGCCACCCAGTCAGACATGTGCACTGGTCCCCTCAAGGTCAACCACAGCCCTGGTGCAGTCCTCAATGGAATCAAGTTTGACATCCCTGAACTAGAGTGAAAATCATTCGTTTATAAGAAATACATGGATAATTGGTATTATTACTATATATTTCACATTTTGTAACATGACAAATAATTAAGCCCATGTCACACTGGCCAACGGATGCAAAAAGGACACAGCGGATGAGCAAAATATTCCATCCGTTGTTATCCGCTCTTAAAATGGGCAAAAATTTGCATAACCGGAGTGGATAACATGGACGCGGGGAGGATGCAGGGCGGATGCAAAGCAGATGTGGAACGGAATCCCAGCGGATGGAAGCAGATGGGAGAGGATGGCGCAACCGCAGGGCTTCCGGGGGACCTCAGTGAAGCGGACGCGGAACGGATACAGCGGATGAAGAACGGACGCCGAACGGATAAAGCAGATGCACAGTGGAAGCGGAATGGATGCTGAGCGTTAATTGTGCATGCGGGGGGGAAGTATTACATAAGCCCCCCAGATATAAAGGGAAGCAGCTCGCATGCGGCCAGCATTCCGAGGAAAGATCTGCTGCTGGACACTTCGAGTTCCTTGCCTACCCTGCCAGCCTGCCTTCCAGCCAGCCTTGGTGCCTGCCTGCCTGCCTGCCTGCCAGGCTTTCTGCCAGCCTTCCTGCCAGCCTTCCTGCCAGCCTTCCTGCCAGCCTTGGTGCCTGCCAGCCTCCCTGCCAGCCAGCAACCCCACAACCATGGGGAGGAAGCGAAAGCCTCAGCAACCTGCCGCCATCCCTGGCAAGAGGGACAGGGCCAACCTCCTGCCCCCTGCCCCTGACTCTGCTTCTGCTGGGGCTTCTGCTGAAGCTGCTCCTGGCGGTGGTGCTTCTGCTGGTGCTGGGGCTTCTGCTGGTGCTTACTCTGTTGAAGCTGCTCCTGGTCCTGCTGGTCCTGCTCGACCTGCTCGTGCTTCTGGACTTGCTTGTCCTGCTCGTGCTCCTGGTCTTGCTCATCCTACTCGTCCTGCTCATGCTCCTAGTCCTGCTCATGCTCCTGGACTTGCTGGCCCTGCTGGTGCTTACTCTACTGCTGCTGATCCTGGTCCTGCTGCTGCTGCTGATCCTGCTGTCACTGCTGCTGCTGCTGCTGATCCTACTGCTGTTGCTGCTGCTGCTGCTGCTGCTGATGATGATAATTATGATCCTGCTGTTGATGATGATGATGATGATGATGATGATGATGATGATGATGATCATGATGATGATCATGATCATGATGATTCTGCTGGTGCTGCTGCTGCTACTGGTGGTGTGGAGGAGTAGCCCCTAATACCTGGGAGCTCCTCTGATGAGGGCCCATCTGGTCCAGCCAAAGGGAGGAAGAGGCGTATGCGACAACGGGAGAGGAGGCAATACTATATTGAGGAGGCGCACGAGGATGAGGTGCTGGAGTGGCTGAGAGAGAATGACTATCTGTGGCGGAAGGGACACCGGCTGTACAGGGACACCAAGCGGAAGCAGGCTGCTTGGAGAGAGAGGGCAGAGAGTATGGGTTACACTTTGGAGGTGCTCCTTGGCTGGTGGAAGCACATGCACACCTGGTACGGGAAGCTGCACCTGAAGAAATCTGGCCAGGCCATTGTGAAGCTGACAGACAGAGAGACCTACTTCGTGGCCAGGTGCAGCTTCCTGGAGGGTGAGGTCCACCACCGAGGAGCACCATCAGCCCCTCTCATGACTCTCTCTCTCCGGCAGCCTGCTGAGAGCCAGTCCTCTTCTGGCCGAGAGTCAGTCCCTGTCTCCAGGCAGGTTTCTGTGGAGCGTGCCAAGGCAGAGAACCCGCAGACAGGTGTGGTAAGCATGGTGGAGTGTGTAGAGGACTCCCTGGTGCGGTGGGAGAAAGGAGACATCGAGTCCACCACAGTCCTAGCTGCATCCACCACCCCCAGCTCCGCCTCCGCAGAAAGGCAGAAAGCCGGACAGCTGTAGGGGCAGAGCCACACTGTCCCTGCTGGAGATCAGGGAAACCATCCGCACCAGCATAGATCTCCTCTCTCAGCTGGTCCACACTGACTTCTCATCCTCCAACTGCAAGCCCTTCCTCACCTATGTCAACCAGACCCTCAAGGTAATGGCAGATTCACAGTACCAGCTGGTGAAGGACCGGATCACCAAGCTGCTTCACAACCCTCCAGACACAGAGGAACCTGCTCCCACCCAGTCCAGGTCTGCGTCTCCAGCCCAGGTGATGTCCCTCCCATTCCAAGGCTTCCCACAGGCCCTCACCTACCAGGGCTACGGCTACCAGGAGGTTCAGCAGCACAGGCACCAGCCCTTCCCAGTCTAGGCACAGAGTCATCGGGCGACACCGTTGCCACCTGTTTCACTGATGCCACCGATGCCACCCACGCCAATGATGCAACCGACAACAGCGATGCCACCCACACCAATGATACCACCGACAACAGCGATGCCACCCACACCAATGATGCCACCCACGCCAGTCCTCACCCAGCTGCAGATCAGACAGCCCCACTACACTACTCCTTCCTCCACCCCACAGCCAAGCCCGACCACAGTACATCTGTCATCAGTACTGGGGATGACACCCAATGGCATGGAGGAAGGACCTCTCAGCATCATGGGTCTGAGCAAGTTGTCCAAGAGCTTTCTCAACACACTGTCCCAGTTGTCCTCTCGAGGCCAGGCACCCACCACTACAGTACCTGGACCCTTCACCCCTGAGACTGGGCACACCTCCGAGTGACAAGAAGAGTGCCAGAGACTGGGTAGCTGGCTACCTGTGGACTTGATTTGGACACTTGACTTGGGTCATTTTTTTTTTACAGCTTGTTGTTCTCTAAAGTTTATCTTTGATTCACACACTTGCTTCATTTGTTTTTTTAAAAAAAGTCTTGGTGGAAACTTTTAGAATTGGCTTAAGCCTTTGCATGCTTGTGGGATGGGTTAATATAGCAGTGGGATGGGCAGGGATACCTTTGGGATGGGTAATAGCTGTGGGATAGATAAACCTCCAGTGCAAGCATATTGGGACTGTTTGGTCTACCCTCCCAGGTGCCACACCTATGGCACTTTTTTATCATTAACAAAGTAAGCATTGATCAACACATTTGAACACAAACACAACTCTTTATTAAACGCCCTGTTCATTGTAGGCCCACCCAACATACATGGCCCAATCTCATCCGTGTGATGAGATAGGCTGAAGGAAGCATCCATTAAGCATCTACCATCCTGTCTTGCCACTCCACCACTCCAGCTGGGGAGTTGCACCAGTGTTTCAGGAGGTTGTGCTGCTTCTTCCCTCCATGTGAGGCTCTGTTGTGGCCTTGCACATCCTGAGTGTTGATCAGGTTTTGCCCTTGCCTCCATTCACCAGGCTCCATGTCCCCATTACCTTGTTGACGGTCCACGAGCCTGTTCTGCAAGACTGGGTAGCGGGTGCGCATGAGATTGTGCAGGATGCAGCAAGCTTCCATGATCCTCCTCACGGTCTCTGGGCGATGCTGCATGGTGGTGAGAAGTACCTGGAACCTGTTGGCCAGGATGCCAAAGGCGTTCTCCACCACCCGCCTTGCCCTGGACAGCCTGTAGTTGAAGATCCTCTCTTCACGGGTGAGGAGTTGGGAAGTGTAGAGCTTCATGAGGTAGGTTCTGAGGGAGAATGCGTCATCCCCCACGGTGAAGTAGGGCACATCTTGCGTGTCGTTGGGCAGGGGGTCTGGATCTGGGAAGCCCATGATGAGGTTGCCTTCCAGCCCCTCCTTGAGGTGACTGGCATTGTATACCTGGGCATCTGAAGATGAACCGTAGCCTGAAGCATCGATGTACATGAATTTGTAGTCAGCATTGACCATGGCGAAGAGGACGATGGTGAAGAAGCCCTTGTAGTTGAAATAAGTGGACCCCGACTTGGCTGGAGCTTTGCAGGCCACATTCTTGCCATCTATGGCTCCAACGGTGTGTGGGAAGTTCCACCTCTGATACCACTGCTCTGCAACTTTCTTCCATCCTTCTTCAGTGGAGAGGCACTGGAGGTGCTCCTACTTGTACTCTTCGATGATGGCCTGCACCACTTCTCTGACCACAATGCTGATGGCGTTGTGTGGCACCCTCCAGCTGTACTGCATGCTTTTGTAGGTGGTCCCTGAGGCCAGGTGGCGCAGAGTGAGTGCCACCTTGAGGCCAGGTTCCAGGCTCTGCCGGAAGTTGGTGTTTGCCTTGGTCAACCTGGGTGTCAGCCAGTGCACAACTTCGTCAAACATGGCTGGAGGCATCTTCATGAAGTTCTGGAATGCCTGAGTGTCTTCGTTCCTGAGCTCCACCATCAGCTTGTTGTACAGTCCGTACTCTGCTCTTCTCCCGATCCATTTTTGGACCCAGACGCTTCTTGGCCGCCTCTTTTTCTTCCCGTAGTAGAGTTCACAGAGCCTGTAGATGGCTTCGTACTATTGCAGAAGGATGGTGGCTGCCAAAAGGACTGTGGTACGATCCACGGTGGAGATGACTGGATGCTGTGGAAGAGGAAGAGTCAGATGAAGGCTTCAGAGGTCTGCACAGCTGGGCTGCTGGGCTGAAAGTAAGATGCAGACGAGTTGCTCCCCCTTTTTATAGGCAGTATTGGTGTCCCTTTGCATCCTCTAGGCATCCTCTAGGCATCCTCTAGACATCCTTAATATCTGAGAGAGGTCCCCTCTGCAAATGTTTTTTCCGCTTTAAACGCTTTGTTTCCGTGCTGCATCCATTCTGCATCCGTTCTGCATCTGTTCCACATCCGTTCCGTTTCCTCCCTGTGTCCAGGCGGATGCAAGTTGCACGGATGCGCAGCTGGCGTCAAGCGGATATAGCGGATGCATAACGGATGCGTAATGGATGCGTAGTGGATGTGTAGCGGATGCAGAACTGATGAACTGGATACATTTTCCACACAAAAGTTTTGGGCAGCCCAAAACTTTCGGAGCGGATGATACATCAATAAACGGATGCTGGACGGATAGAGAGGAAGCAAAATGGATGCAGTGAGTACATCGCGTTTTCGAACAGATGGCAAGGTTTTTTGTCCATTTTACATCCTTTTTGTATCCGTTGGTTCAGTGTGACATGGGCTTTAAGCTTCAAATAGTGCAAAATACTTCTTTCTCGGGAGATTTATTTATGTAGCCCACTGCTACTGGATAACACTGTCTTAAGCTAACAACAAGAACACACAATAAATAGAATCTGAATTCTTGCAAATATAACAGCCTTCCTCCTAAACAAGACTTCAGGCTTTAGGCCTCAAAATCATCCTGAAAAGCTCTATTTTCAACCTCTTCTGATAAAAAAGATAATGTTAGAAAGAAACAATTCTCCATTGAAAAACAATTCCAGAAGCCTGAAACCAATCCTAAACACTAAAAATCCTTCTGGCCTTCCCACACACTTCACCCAAATCAATCCTTTCTCCAACCAGAATTGAAGTGGTAATCTGACACAAGTTCATAAAAGCATTTAAAGTTTTAAATCAGCATTTTAAATTGAGCCCATAAGCTAATGAGGAGTGAATTTAGAGATTGAAGAACAATTTAATATACAGTATGCCACTGATAAATACTCTTGAGTACAGACATACTACATTTTGCACCAATTCAAGCTTCTCTGTGGCTTTTAATATCACCAACATGCAGTATGCAATCACTGATCAGATCAGATGGTGGTATGAGTCATTCCAAATAAAGCTACAATTTCTGTGGAATTGACATTTGCTGAATTTAATAAAACACTTTGTAACATTATCATAAAACATAAATGAGAGCAAATCCCACTTCCTTATAACACTGAAGATGCTACCTAATTTGGTAGTGAAAGATCTGCAAGGAAAAAAAAAACCCAGCAAAGTTTAGAGAGCATCAAAGAACTCTCAATTCAATCCTGAGGTATAAATATTCTCTTTTATTAATATCATAAAATATTTTATGACATACTTCAAATATTTCTTGTGATCAACTGTTAATGTCTGACCAGGCTTTTTACATGTGCTATTTTTAAGGCAGATTCATCTCTGAGTATCTTCCTGAGTTAACTTTTCCACAGAAAGAAGTCATATTATCTCCCGGGGGGATGAGTCTGCCTAGCGAGATTGAGGTGGACCGGTTGCTTTCATGGTGTGGATAACTTGGTCCTCAACACCAATAAGACCAAGGAGCTTATAGTGGATTATAGAAGGAACAGATCAGACATCCAGCCCTTACTTATCAATGGAGACCAAGTGGAGAAAGTGACCAGTTTTAAGTTTCTGGGTATTACCCTAAAAGACGACCTGACCTGGGGTGCCCATATTGCAACCCTGGTCAAAAGGGCCCAGCAGAGATTATACTACCTGAGACTTCTCAGAAATCAGAAATCTTCTGATTTCCGAAATCTTCTCAGAAATCTGAATGAAAAACTGCTGATGACATTCTACTGCTGCACCATATAGAACATTTTAACATACTGCATCTCTGTATGGTTTGCCAACAGTGGCAGATAGGAAAGCACTCCAAAAGGTTAATGTCATTGCTCAGAAGATCGTTGGTTGTCGTCTCCCCTCTTGGAAGAGCTTTATAGCCTTAAGAAAGTTTAAAACATTCTCAAAAATCCATCTCATCCTGGAAACCCATATTTTGAACTAGCAGACAGTACAGAATAATAAAAACAAGGACAAATAGGCTGAAAAATAACTTCTATTCCAGGATAGAAGCTCTTTTGAAATTCTGCTGTATAGTGCACTGTTGGTGTGGTGTCGGGGTTTTTCAGTTCAATGTGTGAAGGGTGAAGGATGTGTGTTTGTCTTTATTTTCATGGTCATGGTCATTATGTGCACTGAAGATGGTGTTTGATTTCGTTGTATGAGGTGCAGTGACAATAAAGTAAATTAAAATAAATTAGAAGCGCTATCATTGCTGAAAGCATTGAATAATCTGTCAAGGGAATTTATTTATTTATTTATTTATTAAATGTATATCTGTAACAATGGCCGAGGGGTCACAGATTTTCTAGTCTAATATAATAATGAAGTATGGGATTAGTTAGTTCATTGCTTAATAACTTCTACCCCCATGTGATTGATTTTCAACATTCCAAACTGAAAAGTTTCCAGACATCAAGGCTCTGTTGTAGTCCTACCAGGGATTCATAAATATTCAGAGCATTATTTTAAGGGAATAGAAATTGGTTTAGGAGCCAGGATGGAAGATAGGAGATTGATATCAGCTCCAGTGAAGGCGAATCCCCTCCCTCCTAGGATTTCTAGAAAATTTAAACTGGAAAACAAGAAACAAAATGAGATATAATGCTTGGAGTTATGCAAACTAACAATCAGAACCTGGTGGCATCACTAAAATATATATTTCAAAGCAACCCATCTGACTTTTGAAGCAGATCCTGCCTTTTCTTGAGATTAGAGATAAGGTAAAATTTTCAGAATGCTAGCAATAAAAGGTGTATATTAAGCCCATGTCATACTGAACCAATGGATGCAAAGAGGATGTAAAACGGACAAAAAACCTTGCCATCCATTTGAAAACGCGATGTACTCACTGCCTCCGTTTGGCTTCCTCTCTATCCGACCAGCATCTCTTTATGGACGCTTCATCCGCTCCAAAAGTTTTGGGCTGCCCAAAACTTTTGCGTGGAAAATGTATCCAGTTCATCCGTTCTGCATCGGCTACGCATCCGCTACGCATCCATTACGCAGCAGTTACGCATCCGCTATATCCGCTATGCATCCGCTATGCATCCGCACAACTCGCATCCGCCCAGACGCAGGGATGAAGCGGAACAGATGCAGAACGGATGCAGAATGGATGCCTAGCGGATGCAGAACGGAAACAAAGCGTTTAAAAAGGAAAAAACTTTCGCAGAGGGGACCTATTTTGGATATTAAGGATGTCTACAGGATGCCTAGAGGATGCCTAGAGGATGCCTAGAGGATGCCTAGTGGAAAACCTATACTGCCTAAATAAAGGGGGAGCAACTCACCTGCATCTCACTTTCAGAACAGCAGCCCAGCGGTGCAGACCTCTGAAGCCTTCATCTGGCTCTTCCTCTTCCACAGCATCCAGTCATGTCCACCGTGGATTGTAACAAAGTCCTTAGGGAAGCCACCATCATTCTGCAAAAGTGCGAAGCCATCTGCAGGCTCTGTGAACTCTACTGCGAGAAGAAAAGAAGCCACCCAAAAAAAGTCTGGATCCGAAGATGGTTCACCAGAAGAGCAGAGGACGGATTGTACAACAAGCTGATGGTGGAGCTCAGGAACGAAGACACTCGAGCGTTCCAGAACTTCATGAGGATGCCTCCAGCCATGTTTGACGAAGTTGTGCAGCGGCTGACACCCAGGTTGACCAAAGCAAACACCAGCTTCCGGCCCAGCCTGGAACCTGGGCTCAAGGTGGCACTCACTCTGCGCCACCTGGCCTCAGGGACCACCTACAGGAGCTTGCAGTGCAGCTGGAAGGTGCAACCCAACACCATCAGCATTGTGGTCAGAGAAGTGGTGCAGGCCATCATCGAAGAATACAAGTAGGACCTCCTCCAGTGCCCCTTCACTGAAGAAGGATGGAAAAAAGTTGCAGAGCAGTGGTATCAGAGGTGGAACTTCCCCCACAACGTTGGAGCCATCGATGGCAAGCACGTGGCCTGCAAAGCTCCAGCCAACTTAGGGTCCTCTTATCACAACTACAAGGGCTTCTTCATCATCATCCTCTTCGCCATGGTCGATGCTGACTACAAGTTCATGTACATCGATGCTTCAGGCAACGGCTCATCTTCAGATGCCCAGGTATACAACACAATTGACCACAAGGGTGGGCTGGAACGAAACTTCATCGTGGGCTTTCCACATCCAGAACCCCTGCCCAACGACACGCAAGATGTGCCCTACTTCATCATGGGGGATGACGCCTTCTCCCTCACAACCTGCCTCATGAAGCCCTACACCTCCAAATACCTCACCCGTGAAGAGAGGATCTTCAACTACAGGCTGTCCAGGGCAAGGCGGGTGATGGAGAAAGCCTTTGGCATCCTGGCCAACAGGTTCCAGGTACTTCTCACCACCATGCAGCATCACCCAGAGACTGTGAGGAGCATCGTGGAAGCTTGCTGCATCCTGCACAATCTCCTGCGCACCCACTACCCACTGTTGCAGAACAGGCTTATGGACCGTCAACAAGGGAATGGGGACATGGAGCCTGGTGAATGGAGGCAAGAACGTAACCTGATAGACATTGTGGATGTACAAGACCCCAACAGAGCTTCACATGGAGGGAAGAAGCAGCGCAACCTCCTGAAACACTGATGCATATCCCCAGCTGGAGTAGCGGAGTGGCAAGACAGGATGGTAGATGCTTAATGGATGCTTCCTTCAGCCTGTCTCATCACACTGATGAGATTGTGCCATGTATGTTGAGTGACCCTACAATGAATAGGGCATTAATAAAGAGCTTTGTTTATTTTGAAATGTGTTGATCAATGAATAAATTGTTATTGATAATAAAGGGCCATATGTGTGGCAGCTTTGAGGTCCCACTATGCTTGCACTGGAGATTTATCAATCCCACAACTATCCTTACCCATCCCACAACTATCCTTACCCATCCCACAAGCATGCAAAGGCTTAACCCTTTTTTCAAAGTTTTTACCAACACTTTATTAAGTAAATAAAATGAGCCAAGTGTGTGAAGCAAAAATAACCTTTATTAACAACTGTCTTAAGTAAACTGTATGACTTTATTAAAAAAGCAAAATGAACCAAGTAAAGTATCTTTAAGCAAAGATAATGTGAACAGTTAACAACTCAGTCTTTGGCACTATTCTCAGTCACTCCGAGGCATGTCCATGGTCTCAGATGTAAAGGGGCCAGGGACTGTGGAGGTGGCTGTGGCTGGAGTGCTGGGGTGCAATTGGGGTGCTTGGCCCCGAGAGTACAACAGGGGATGGTGTGTTCAGGAAGCTCTCAGAGAGCTGACTCAGTCCCGTGAGGTTGAGAGGCCCTTCCTCAAGGACCTGGGATGTCAGGCACAGGACTGATGACAGAATTTCTGTTGAGGGGCTTGGCTGAGGGGTGGAGGAAGGAGGAGTGTAGTGGGGCTGTCTGATCTGCAGCTGGGTAAGGTGAGGCATCTCTGGCGTGCGATGTACCTGGGCCTGGACTGGGAAGGGCTGCCTCTGCTGTGGGAAGTCCTGGTACTCATACCTTGGTAGGTGAGGGGCTGTTGAAAGCCGTGGAAGGGCTGTGACATTGCCTGGGGTGGAGGACCAGGCCTGGAGTGGGTAGGGGAAGGTTCAGCTGGGCCTGGAGGTTGGTGCAGCAGTGGTGTGATTTTCTTCTTCATCACCTGGTCCTGGGCCTCGGTCAGGTCCATGAGGGTCTGGCTCACGTACGTGATGAAAGGCTTGTGGTTAGAGGATGGCTTATCTCTGTGGACCAGCTGAGAGAGAAGATCTGTGCTGGTCTTGATGGTGTCCCTGATCTCCAGTAAGACAGTGTGGCTCTGGTCCTCCAGTCTGCCTCTCTGCCTGCTTTCTGTGGAGGTGGAGCTGGGTGTGGGTGTGGGTGTGGGTTGGTGTCTGGCTGCTGCTTCTTCTTGCTCCATTTGAGACAGGGGATACTCCACGTCCTCTGGTATGGGGATTGCAGCTATCGGGAGGGTCTCTGCCATGGGGCCCTCCAAAGACACCTGCCTGGACACGGTAGCTGTCTCCTGGCTGGAAGAGGACTGGCTGTCTGTAGGCTGTCTGAGGGAGAGGGTTGACAGAGGGGCTGCTCCTCGGTGGTGGACCTCACCCTCCAGGAAGCTGCACCTGGCTATGACATACATCTCCCGGTCAGTGAGCTTGATAGCGGCCTGGCCAGATTTCTTCAGGTGCAGCTTGCCATACCAGTTTTGCATGTGCTTCCACCATCCCAGGACTACATCTGAACTGTAGCCCAGGCTCCCTGCCTTGTCTCTCCACGCTGCCTGCTTCCTCTTGGTGTTGCGATGGAGCCTGTGGCCCTTTCTCCACAAGTACTCATTCTCCCTCAGCCATTCCAGCACCTCATGGTCCTCGGAAATGGAGTACTGTTTCCTCTCTCCCTTCTCCTTTCCTTGCCTCTTCCTCCCTCTGGCAGGGGCTTCAGGGCCTTCAGGAGCAGGGCTTTGAGGGCCTTGGGGCTGGTCTATCACAGCAGCAGCAGCAGCAGCAGCAGCAGGAGAAGCACCAGCAGCAGCACCAGCAGGAGAAGCACCAGCAGGAGAAGCACCAGCAGGAGAAGTATCAGCAGCAGCAACACCAGGAGTACCACCAGCAGCAGCAGCAGAAGCATCAGCAGCTTCAGAGTCAGCACCAGGGGGTTGGATGGTGGTTCTGTCATTCTTGCCAGGGCTGGAAGGAATAGGCACAGGCTTTCTCTTCTTCCCAGACTGTCGAACCATGGTGTTCTTTCAAGATGTCTCTGGCAGCAGGTCTTTCCTCTGAATGGTGACTGCTTGTGAGCTGCATCCTTTTTTATCCGCGGAGCTGATGCAATTCATCCTACCCGTATGCGCAGTGAATGCCTTGCATCTGCTACGCATCCGCTATGCTTCCTATAGGCGTCCGTGATGCATCTGCGTCATCCGCTATGCATCCGCTCCTTCTGCTATGCGTCCGCTTCACTATTCTCCCCCGGAAGCCCTGCGGATGTGTCATCCGCTTCCATCCGCTTTTATCCGCTAGGCTTCCTATGAACATCCGCTTACCATCCTTGCTACGTACTACCCCCATCCGTTCCTTTCCGTTATTTTCAGGTCTGTTTATGCAAATTTGGGGCACTTTTGAGAGTGGATAACAATGGATGGAGCCACCCCCGAAATTTTGCTCGTCTGTTGTGTCTTTTTTGCATATGTTTTGCATCCGTCGGCCAGTGTGACCTAGCCTTAAGGAAGGATATTCTTTTCATACTTATTAAAGAAGCCTGTTGAAAAAAGATTTATGAAGAATCAAGTTCGATTGCTTTATATTTTCAAGCACTGAGCCAGGGATGTACATGAACTCTAAATGCCAGATCAAGTTCCAAAGTTCCACTTCAGTTGTGTTCTCCAACACTTGAAACTGAACTGTATGGTTCTTTTCTTTTTAAATATGCAAAACTCTGTATAATCAACAGCTATTGATAATTTTCTCCTCTTTCTTAGATTGGTGATCATCATCCACTGATAAATATTTCTATTTATTGTTTCTTTTGTGTGAAAATTTAATTTTATTCCAGAATTAGATTTTCTAATGGTTCAGCTATTATATTTTTTGTGCAAATTTTTTAATATGAAGCTTTATATGATGGTGAAGGAAAATAATTTGTCACCATAATCATTAGTTCCTTGTTTAATCAAGTAAAATTGTGTCAACATTTTTGCTAATGATAACTTTCATTTTGAAATATGACAGTATCACTGTTTCAGTTAGATCAAATAGCATCTTATTCAGAATTCTGTATACATGTTTCTTTGCTACAAAATCATTTTCCCTATTGTTAGTTGCACCTTAATTCTAATGCTTAATTTATCATTATGTAGATATAATCTTTTACAGTTTAGAGATTTAGACATACAGGACAAATCACAGAGAAACAGGGTACAGGTAGTCCTTGACTAACAGCAGTTCATTTAGTGACCATTCAAAGTTACAATGGCACTGAAAAAAGTATCATGATCATTTTTCAATTACAATCTTTGAAGCATCCCCATGATCATGTGATCAAAATTCAGATGCTTGGCATTGGTTCATACGTATGACTATTGCTGTGTTCTATGGTCATGTTCACCTTTTATAACCTTCTGACAAGCAAAATCAATCTGGGGAAGCCAAATTCACTTAACAATCAGGTTACTAACTTATCAACTGCAATGATTCATTTAACAACTGTGGAAAGTAAGGTTGTAAAATGGGTAAAGCTCACTGGACAAATGTTTCACAACAGCATACATTTTGGGGTTAACTGTGGTCATAACTTGAAGACTACCTGTAGTATGTTTCCTCCCATCACCATTGTCACAAAAAATAGCACAAACTACAATTACTATATTTTAATTTTTGCTGTTCACTGTAATTCTCATTATTTTCCCAGGGCATATCTTCCAAGATCCAAGCACGTACACTGAATAAAACCATATGTGATGCTTCCTTCTTTTCTTGATTTCACTTGTTAGCCAAAGCACAGAGAAAAGAAACCCTTGTTTATTTTTAGATAAGACCTTCAAATAAGACTTTTAAAAAAATGAAATGGGTTATCTAGAAGAGTATAATATTGTATGGTGTCCTGATTATATTCTAACTTTGGTATAATAATTATTAACCAAACAAAAGGTTGTATATATGTAGAAAGGGAACTTCATGAGGACAGTGGTGTCACCCAGAAAGGAAAAAGCCCAAAGGGAACATTAGGCCAGCCATAAAACAAACTTACATAGGAAAAGAAATGTAATAAAAGAAATTGAAAGGAGCCCCCTAGACAAAAGCCAAGTAATTAAGAACATACCAAACCAGCCAAAAGACAGGAATTACAAATAGAAGATTAGAAAAAAGCCATTAAAACTAAAAGAGATTAGAGGAAAAAAAACGACAATACAGCAAGCTGCCCTGCAGAGTTTATTTTCGCACCTAATTAAGGTTGCCTTCTGGCAGAAAGAAAAAATAAGCTCTTGACAGGATTTTAATGTCTAAATCTTAAACATTAAACACTTAATGAACATTTATACACAAAGGGAGAAAAAAGGTATAAAAAACTGGGAACTTATCATTCAAAGTTATCTAGCTAGCCTCAGGAACGCAGACACGCTGTTTCTAACCTTCCTGAAAATAAAAAGATCCAGCTTTCAAGCAGTTGTCTGTATCCTTGCACCAGAGCTCTCCCAGTGGGAAAATTTGAACCTTCAGAGAAAGGCACTTTCAGCCTTTCTACAATTGGTGACCCACAAAGATTTTCCAGCCAACCCTGCCACCGGATTGGGCCCACAGATCCATTCCCAGCCGGTATGGACCTTCTTTGTCCAGGGACAACATCCACGGACCCAGCCCAGAAGGCATAAGGGTAGTAAATGGAGTCCGTGAGCCTTTCTGCTCAACAGCTGCTTGAAAGCAGGTGAGTACCGCTTTAAATTTCTAACCTTCCTAGGTAGGAGAATGGAAGCATGAGTGGTTCAGGTGTGTGATTGTGGGTTTTCTCTGCGGAAACAGAAGAACCTCACCTCCTCCGTGATTGCCAGCCACACCCCAACCAGCTGCTAGCTCCAACAAGCCGTGACCGGCTGGATTTGGGAACACAAGGGGTGATCACGGAGTGTGAGTCCTTCTGAAGGACGCATGAAAAACCGAGCGGGCTGAGAAAGAAATTGGTGTTGGGAAATAAATAGAAAGCAGGAAAATAGTCCTGGTGCATCCCGCAAGCAAAGTCCTGTGCAGTTAGAAGGGGCCCGTACTGGCAAACACAATTGGAAATAGTTTGCCTTCAAAAGCAGAGCAGGTCCTTCCAGATCCCCACCTTTAAGGGAGATCTGAAAACTGATGGTGGAGTGTGGGGAGGGGCCCGTACCGGTGCTGCTAGGGGGCAGACGGTCCTCCAAGATCCTGTTTTTAGGGGGGTCTTCAAACTGACGGCGGAGTTTCCCTAAGAGAAGGGGGCCCGTACTCCGTGTGTAGGGAAACCGGAGTCCTTTCCAGACCTTTTTTGTCTGAAAACTGACAGCAGTAGCCTGGCTAAACCAAAATAATCCCCACATCAGGTAGGGAATATGGGAAGTTGTAGCTCGAGAGCAATGGAAGAGACCCCCTTAGATATATTACTTGAGGCTTGGGACAAAAGGCAAGTGCCTGTCCTGCCTGGAATGAATAAAAGAGACACAAAAAGAATTTGCAAAAAGCCCACTTTTTGCAAAAGCACTTAGAACACGCATTAAACCCAGCCAAATACCCTATTGGTACTGCTGGGCTGAAATGACTAGGACCAGAGACCTGACAGAGGGAAAAGATCAGGAAAAACCTGAAACCCATTCCCTGGATGGACAAACTGAGGCCAGGTTCATGACTCCCCTTTTAAACAGACCTGTGCAAAATAGGGGACAATTAAAATACGTTTATACCCACACTCCCTTCTCTGCCTCTGACCTAGTCATCTGGAAAAAAGATACCCCAGCCTTCAGGGCTGATCCCAAACAGTAATTAAAACTCTGAAGTCAATCATAGACAGCCACAATCCATCTTGGGGTGACATGACCCAGGTGCTACAAATCTTTCTAATGAAAGATAAGCTATTAAAACTATTTGAGAAAACTGAACAAATAGCTAAACTACCTACCATCCCTGGACAGTCAGTCCCAGACCTCATCACATGGCCAGTACATCGCCCTAACTGGGACTACAATGATACCAATCATTGGGATGAATATACAAGAGCAAAAAATAACTTATTAGAAGCCTTAGAAGAAATTGGAAAAAAGCTTCTAAATTGGTCTGAATTCCAAAAAACCACGCAAAGGGAAAAAGAAAACCCTGATGTTTTTTGGGTCCACCGATCAGAGGCAGCAATTGCATCTGCCCATCTAGACCTTAGCTGCCTCAAGGACCAGAGGATTTTAGCCTCAGCCTTCGTGGATCAATCCACCTTAGATATTAAACAACATTTCCATCGCTTCATTTCTAATTGGGCAACTCTAGACATAGCAGAGTTGCGCAGGATCACTAACTTTATCTATGACCAAAGAGACAAGTTGAAAGAGGAAGAGAAAGAGAGAAAAAGATGAATAGAAAGACAGGAAGACCTGAAAATGTTTGCTGTAGTGCAATATAATGCCAGACAAACACCTGGTAGAACTTCTTACAATTCAAAGAAATGCTGGCATTGCAATAAAGCAGAGTGGTCACAAGGCAGATGCCAGCATTGCTATAGGTATGGACAGGATGGGCATTTTAGCAGGCAATGTAGGCAACACCCCTCCTGCAACCGGTATCACCCACCACCTAGAAACACGAGAGCACACAATTTTCCAATTCATTACACTGAGCAACAAAGTTTCAGTCCCCAGACACCACCCAGTGTTCCCTTTCCTCCAATAAACACTAACAATACACATCAATGGGAGCAAAGGAGAGACCATGAGTTACCCCCTTCTTGACAAGAAAATGACAATGAAAGTACTGAATTTCTGGCTACCTTTAACGGACTAGCTATCCCTTTAAGAAATGGCCCAGAAGGGGAACCCATTGTTACTGTTCTTATCGGAGGAAAGAAATACAATTGCTTAGTTGATACTGGAGCCACCTCCTCATTAATTACTGAAGCACCATATAAAGCTGCAGTGGCTGAAGGGGCTCAAGATAACATAATGGGAGTGGGAGGGAAAATAATCCCTGTAGAATTTACCCACAACATACCAGTAGAACTAGGACCTTTCACAATAGACCATGCATTCACTATTTGCCCCCACTCACCACTATCCCTATTAGGAAGGGATCTCCTTTGTAAAATGGGAGCTACCATAACATGTGGAAAACAGGGGCTGCAATTAGAAATCTCAGGAAAAGGAACGCACAAAACAATCATGCTGATAACCAACAACACGGGGCTTCATGAGGATTTAAAAAGCCTACCGCCCTCCTTATGAGGCTGGGACGCATCAGAGGTGGGACTACTTAAAGGGATCAACACCAGTTACTGTCCAAGTAAAACAGGGGCCACCTCCATGCGTGCCCCAATACAAAATCCCTGCAGAAGCAATTCTACCTATAAAGAAATTAATCCAAGCATACCTACAACAGGGAGTTCTCATTAAATGTACCTCTCCCTGCAACACCCCCATTTTTCCTGTAAAGAAATCTACAGTAGATAAAGATGGAAACCCCATCTTTAGAATTGTTCATGATTTGAGAATCATAAATGATCACGTGATACCTAGAGCCCCCATAGTGCCTAACCCATCCATTATAATCATTGAAGTCCCAGCCTCAGCCATTTACTTTTCTGTCATTAATTTGTGCTCTGCCTTTTTTAGCATTCCTGTGGATCCAGCATCCCAACATCTATTTGCCTTTACCTGGCAAGATCAACAATATACTTGGACTCGATTGCCATAAGGTTATACTGAGTCCCCCACCCTATTTTCATAAATATTAAAGGCAGACCTCTCCTCCATCTCCCTACCATATCAGTCTTCCTTAATCCAGTATGTTGATGATTTATTGTTAGCATCTCGAACTGAACTAGCATGTAAAACAGATACCCTGTATTTACTCAAAGCCCTGGTAGAAAGAGGTCACAAAGCCTCTCCCTCCAAATTGCAATATTTAAAACAAGAAATAACATATCTGGGCTATATTATTGCACCATGAATTAGAAAACTGGCCCCTAATCAAGTAGAAACTATTTTAGCCATAAAACCACCCCAAACAAAATGTCAAGTAAGAGCTTTACTGGGAGTACTGGGCTTCTGCCGCCCATGGATCCCCTCATTTGGTGAATTAGCCCGACACCTCATTCAATTAACAGGCAAAAACATGCCTGACCCCACTGAATGGTCCAAATCTCTGGACAAAACACTTCAGACCATCAAATAAACCCTAGCATCAGCCCCAGCACTTGGGCTACCTGACTATAGGAAACCTTTTACTTTATTCATCCATGAGAAATTAGGTGTTGCCTCTGGCATTCTAACACAGCCTTTTGGACACACACACTGGCCAGTTGCTTATTATTCTGTAACCCTAGATCCAGTAGCTCAGGGCACTGTCTCCTGCTTACGAGCTGTGGCTACAGTTACAGGGAACTTCATGAGGACAGTGGTGTCACTCAGAAAGGAAAAAGCCCAAAGGGAACATTAGGCCAGCCATAAAACAAACTTACATAGGAAAAGAAATGTAATAAAAGAAATTGAAAGGAGCCCCCTAGACAAAAGCCAAGTAATTAAGAACATACCAAACCAGCCAAAAGACAGGAATTACAAATAGAAGATTAGAAAAAAGTCATTAAAAAGAGATTAGAGGAAAAAAAACGATAATACAGCAAGCTGCCCCGCAGAGTTTATTTTCGCACCTAATTAAGGTTGCCTTCTGGCAGAAAGAAAAAATAAACTCTTGACAGGATTTTAATGTCTAAACCTTAAACATTAAACACTTAATGAACATTTATACACAAAGGGAGAAAAAAGGTATAAAAAACTGGGAACTTATCATTCAAAGTTAGCTAGCTTGCCCCAGGAACACAGGCACGCTGTTTCTAGCCTTCCTGAAAATAAAAAGATCCAGCTTTCAAGCAGTTGTCTGAGCTTAGAGCGCCAGAGCTCTCCCAGCGGGAAAATTTGAACCCTCAGAGAATGGCACTTTCTACATTTAGACAACAGAAATAAGACAAGCCCCACAAAATTCCTATTCTTAGGATTAGGGAATCCTGTTGCACTGCAGCCTTTTTTTTCTTGCTCTTCTTGGTGATTTATCTTGTAACATCAATTGGAAACATCATCATCATCATATTAGCGGCAGCTAACCTACACCTTCATATCCCAATGTACTTTTTCCTTGGGAATTTGTCCTGTGTGGAGATTTGCTGTTCTTCGACTATCTTACCAAAAATGTTATCTGATGTATTAGGTGGAGACAGAACTATTACTGTTAGAAACTGTCTAGTCCAATATTATTTCTTTGGCTCTTGTGTAGGCGTAGAAACATTTCTTCTTGCAGCAATGTCTTTTGGCATTGCTGTAAGAAGTTATTTGGCAATATGTAGACCTCTATTCTATACTTCTCTAATGAATAAGAAAGTTTGTTTACAGCTTATAGTTGTAGCATGGATAGATGGTTTTATGGCTAATAGCATTATTGTCTTTCTGATCGCTCAGTTTTCATTTTGTGGATCTAATGTGATAGATCATTATTTTTGTTACTTAAGTCCACTGAAAAAACTGTCTTGCAGTGATCCTAGCTTATTTGAACTCATTGTTCTTCTTTTGTCTTTTATTTTTACTGTTGCTCCATTTTTCCTGACCTTCAGTTCTTATATTTGTATCATTTGCAGCATCATAAAAATCCAATCTATTATTGGAAGACAGAAAGCTTTTTCAACCTGCTCCTCTCATCTTATGGTGGTTTGTCTTACAGCACCTTAAATCATTGTCTATATATTGCCAGACACCCCAACTCTGAGGCATCTCAATAAATTTTTCTCCATTTTTTATACAATCCTGACTCCTTTGGCCAATCCCCTCATTTATACTTTAAGAAATAAAGAAGTTCACCAGGCTTTAAGAAGAACTGTTGATAAGTTGAGAACCTTTTTTTGAAGACAACTAGGCAGAAGATAAGAACACAAATAATGCCTAACTGGATCCAGTCCATCTAGTTCAGTACTCTGTTCTTCCAGTGCGTAACCAGATACACAGGGAAGCCACCAACTCTCCCAAAAGATAGCCTTCATATAGAACCACTCTGCCATCAAGATTTTTCTAGCTTCCATGGAGCACTCACAAAGGGATAGGCCAAAGAGATTCTTTATCTTTAATTGGTAAAAATGTTGAACGTATCTGCTAAACTAGGAATAGTTACTGTATGTCTTTGCAGCCACAACTATACATCTCTGGTGTTTTGCTTGTCAAGGATGTAACAACTGTGATGAAGTAGTGAAAATGATTTTGACTGTAATTTTGTACTTTGCCCATTTTATAAAGAAGGGTAATATCAATGTTAAAATTAGTGCACTGACTTTTTTTTAACAAAATAAATAAGAAAGAAGGCGGAGCTACGTCTCGGTGTTACAGCTGCGATCTTGGGGCTCTGAGATCGTAACTGATATTTTCGCCCCTGGTCGGTTCTAACGGACCTAAACCGTCCCGTAGAGATGGGGATTGTGAAGGGCACAGTCCCAGGATCCCAGAGATATCGCAAAATCTCTGGTTTGATCCGGGAGAAGCCCTTTTGCTGGAAGC